>WOVY01001179.1:217500-458127 GCA_013436015.1 Rhipicephalus annulatus | reverse complement strand
CCACCCAATCGGGACACTACCATTTCCTCTATATGGCCATTCGGTATCACAAAACAGCGTCCGCAGTGTTTACCCCGGCTAATGAGACGTCTCCTTCAGGGCATCCCGAACGTCGTTCATTATATCGATGATGTTCTCGTCGCTACGACAACCTGGGAGGAACACATGCAGACTCTGAGTGAACTGATGAATAGGATTCGAGAAGCAGGACTCAAAATTAAGCCCCAGAAATCGGAGATTGGAATGACGTCGATTGTGTTCCTGGGTCATCGACTGGTGAGATGGAACAATTCAGCCGGTAGAGGACACGATCATAAAAATCGCCAAAGCCCCATTACCCACTACGAAGAAACAACTACGTTCGTTTCTTGGCTTGGCAGGATATTATCGTGATCTAATCCCTCACTACGCTGAGAAGGCACTGCCTCTGACAGAGATGACAAAGAAAGGGAGAGTAACAAGATCAATTGGAATAGTGAAGGGCAGACAGCTTTCGAAACACTAAAGCAAACTCTGGCGTCTGGACCTATTTTAAGGCTCCGGATCTCAAACGTGGATTTGTACTCCGCAGTGACGCCTCCGATTCTTGCATCGGTGCAGTCCTTATGCAAGAGCACGACGGTGTTTTACACCCGGTAAAATACGCAGTCGTCAGCTACTGCCTCGAGAACAGGACTACTCAACAATCGAGCGGGAGTGTCCTCGCGTTGGTGTGGGCAGTGGAAAAGTTCCACATATTTTTATATGGGACATATTTCACGGTTCAACAGATCACCAACCGTTGCAGTACTTATCTCGAGCAAAAACACCCTCAACAAGCAGAGTTCTGCGGTGGAGTTTAGTACTGCAAGAGTACAACTTTCACGTAGAACATATAAAGGGATCCGAGAATGTTGGAGCCGACTACATGAGTAGGTTGCAATGAATATGTTCTGTGTGTTATTATTACATAGGTTATGCTTGTGTGGTGGACTGTTGCTGGAGTTAATGGACTGTATTGTACTGTTCTTACGCTGCCAAAAACTTTTCTTATTGTTGTTGGTTGAATGTTACGTTCTGTGGACTCGGTGTTTCGACGTGAGACATGTCAACGAAGAAGCAGTGTGGTGCCATAGGTGTGTTGTGATAGCTTGTGTGGTGCGCATCGAACGACAGTTTTTCAACCGGAAAAACTTCTTCGAAAGGGGGCCATTGTGATGCGATGGTGATGCGACTGGTGCGCGTAATTGTGAATGATTAAAGGATGACCGAGTGCACGTGCTGGGTCGCCTGAACAACGACGACGCCGAGGACCGGTACACGTGAGAGCGTGGAGCGCAAGCATCCAAGACCATAAAGCAAACAAGGGCAATGGCTGATCACCACGGAGTTTTGAAAGGCCAATCGGGACGAGACAAGTGTGCCCCAGAGGAAGCCAATCCTGAAGGGCAGAGAGCTAGTAGTTCGAGGCAGGCAGTGCAAGCGGAAGGTCGTCACCGGACCGGGCGCTGAAGATGAGCCGTTGGGTTCCGGACCCGAGCCTACAGGACTTCAACCGGCCGGGGCCTCCTGCTGTCGGGTTCCCGTTCCAAAGGACCGTGGCCATCCGGTCCTGAACTCCTTTCCAGGGCCTGCGGACTTTGGTTCCGGCAGGCGAGCTACAGCCGTCGGGCTCCGGGCCCGAGCTGTGCGCCCAGCTGCTTGACTAGGTCGACCCTAGTTCCCTGACGCGTCGCCACCAGCCTGCGTTCTCCCGTCTCCGACGTGTACACACGCTCCTCAAGCCGAAACCATCACGATTTGGTAGGGCTTTCCGACGTGTCGCCAGCAGCCAGCGTTTCCCTCGTCCTCGTCCAGCCCACGCACTGACGCCGGAGTCACGGCGTTCCGGTTTCTCATCACCGCCGAAAACCAACTTGTGGGTGAGACTGCACCGATACTCTTGCGCTACTCTCATCACTCAGCCCCTTTCGAGCGTTAGGTTTAGTTACTGACTTTGAACGTTCTTGTTGGGTGTTACAGATGTGTTTCGTCATGTCCAGTCAACTGTTTATTAAGTGTTTTGTTTTGTGAGGAATTTTCGCCCTTTTTTTTTTCCTTTTCAATTAAACTTTTTGTGTGTTTCTTGGAAACCGAACGGCTTTGTCCTTATAACAAAACTCTCTGAGGCTCAGCCCAGGAGGAAAACAAATCAGCAACAAGAACCTTGCATCACAATCTTGAACAAATCAAACAATCATTCGATGCAATATTGCTAACCGAAACCTGGTCCACTGATGAGACTACCGTTTTTCGCATTCCATTGTATAACACTTTCTACTTAAACCGCTCCAAAAGCCGATGCATTTTAGTAAAAAAGAATATACTTGCGAATTACTACAAGAGCTGTCTGCTTGTACAAACGATTGTGAAATAATGGCGATAAAAGTAGAAAACCTTGTTATAACAGTCTGCTACCGTCCTCCAAGTGGCTCGGTGTCAAATTTTCTCGATAAGCTAGAACAATGTTTTGAATTTTCTACTCGAAATCGCCTCTCTTTTATCTGTGGTGGTGACTTAAATATAGATATACTGAAAAATGATGCCACGGCATGCAAGCTGAATGTACTGTTGAAGGTTTACGGTCTTATAAACGTAATAGATGTACCCACAAGAGTGACCACTGAGTCATCATCCCTTATTGATATGTTTTTTACCAATTTAGACATCGATAAGATCAAAGCCGGTGTATTGACGTGTGACCTCAGCGATCACTTGCCGATATTCATTTGCTGTAAACAAAACGTGCGGAAGATACGGCAGCCAATACAAAAAGTGCAAAAAATGTCTGAACATGCCTTGTTGACGTTTCGGGAGAGAATGGAGCTAGTGGATTGGTATGATGTGTTGTCCTGTAATGACGCAAACAGTTCCTATGAAACATTTCTCGCCATTTTGAGCTCTATCTATGAATCTTGCTTTCCTTATGTGCATATTAAAAGACGTAAAAACATACGGAAACCATGGGTTAGCCTTGAGCTTATGAAAAGAATACGAGAAAAAAACAAGCTCTACAGGCAATTCATTAAATACAAAGACCCAGACTTATTTCGAGACTTCAAAAAAATTCGTAACTGCCTCGACAAGGACTTAAAAAAAGCGAGGTGTGACTATTACTCTAACCAATTTGAATCTGCTGACGGGCGCGCCCATCTTATCTGGAAAAGATTAAATTCCATCTTAAAACGTAACATCCCACCTGATAAAGTGAGCAAAGTGATTGTGAACGACGTACAGCTGACAGGGAAGTCTCTGGCAGACGCGTTTAATCAATACTTTGTAGGGGTTTCACAGCCTGCTACAGTGCAGAATGACGTTGAAAATATTGCGCATAACAGCAGCTCTATTTTCCTGAAACCAGTTATTGAGGCTGAAGTAGTAAATATAATTCATAACTTAAAAACCAGTACGGCTAAAGATATCGATGGCTTCCAAATTAAACCCATAAAGTACACCTCCGATTTGCTCGCACCCATACTTACCCACATTTTTAACCTATGTTTGTGCCAGGCCGTTTTCCCCCGTAAAATGCAAGTAGCCCGTGTAACAGCCTTACACAAAAAAGGAAACAAAAACGACATGGCAAATTATCGTCCCCTGTCTATACTGCCGGTCATGTCAAAGGTGTTAGAAAAGTTATTTTAAATCGTCTTAGATTTTGAAGAGAAGCACAGTCTCTTAAACAGCTCACAGTTTGGCTTCCGCAAAGGACTTAGTACGGAGTTCGCATTGCTAAAACAAAAAGAGTCACTTTTGGCACGCTAGAACAAGGAGAATTGGTTCTTGGGCTGTTTATTGATTACTCTAAGGCTTTCGATCACATAAATCACCAAATTCTAATTAAAAAGCTTGACCGTTACGGTTTTCGAGGGAATGTCGCGCACCTAATTACGTCTTATCTGGAACATCGGAAACAAAGGGTTCATATCGACGACTGTTTTTCCGATCTATTGCCTTTATCTTCTGGTGTACCACAGGGGAGCATCTTGGGACCATTTCTTTTTAATATCTATATTAATGACGTGGTCAGCATTAGCCCTAGCGCTGAATTTATTATTTATGCTGATGACACCAGCATATTTTTACGAGGAAATTCGGCGGACAAATTAGTTGGCGAAGCAAATTTTGTATTGGAAAACCTAAATAGCTGGACTGAGAAAAACCATCTTAAAATAAACACGAGCAAAACCAAATCTGTAATATTCAGAAGTAAAAATAAGAAGGTAACATTGACGCAACAAATACTGCTGAATTCGACCCCGGTTGATATTGTACCCAACATTAAAACACTAGGAGTGGTCTTCTAGAAAAACCTTTCTTGGAACGAGCACATCGACACAATATCAAGTAAGTTATCTCAAATAGTGGGACCAGTCTACCGGAATCGCCTGATCCTTCCGAGACATGTAATGATATTAATTTACAACTCTTTATTTTCCTCAAGAATTAACTATTGCCATCTAGTTTGGGCATCCACTAGTCAAGAAAACATACAAAAATTGTATTGTCTACAAAAAAGATTTCTACGTGCTGTAGAGGACGTGCCTTCACATTTTGACACCTACCCGTTGTTTGAAAAGTATAATGTAATGCCTTTTGAGAAGATGTACAACTTTAGATTAACGAAAGCCTATAAACAAGAATTAAAGGGGAAACATGTATTCTTGACTGAACTTGCCAACCTTAAAAGAAATTGTCAGCCTTATAAAACGCGAAACTGCGAAATTTGGACTGTTAAAACTTGTAGAACAACATATGGGCGACATACGTTAGGAAACAGACTTCCGAGGCTACTAAATGCTTTATATCAATTTAACTTTCAGCTGGAAACCAACACTTTCAATGCAATACGTTCCTTTCTTGCAAATAATTACATTGACACTATATAATATCTCGCGCATGCCTATGAGTGTCAGCTATAGAGAATATGTCGGTGTACGCTAGGCATGGCGATTTGTAACCACCTCATATTTTCTCATATTTTCTCATATTTTTTTTCGGTCGTGTATTGAATGATTTGTGAAATTATATATCTATAGCGTACTCTATGTAAATTACAAAGTTATGTTAATCTGTATGCATGTATTATGAAGGTAATCTATATGTACTGAGCTATTTAGTACATCCGTTGGTGTATATTTTCTTTTGTGTATGGTTTGTACGCAAGACGTGGTTATTTGTAGTGGGCTCACATTTTCCTTCGGGTCCTGTACTAAGTGATTTATCTGTTCAGTACATTTTTTTTTCTCTTGTTGTTGTTATTGTTGTTGTCTGTTTATGTACTGAGAACACCGTTGTACGCTGGTGCCAAAACGGGGGCCCGCAGCTTCGTCAAGCTATCCTTGCGATGGCTTTTTCTGCCGGCCTCCGGCATTGTGTACTATGTACATGATGTCAATAAAGTTCACTGTTTACTGTTCATTTGTTTTGTACCGTTTGTTCGGAAGTGGACGCAGATTCTAGCCAAATTCGCCACTCATGGTAACGTGAAAGGAGACCTGCTAGCAAAAATTACTGACAGAATGCAAGGTGCAACACCCAGTTGATGCAAAGCCGTTCACTTCACTTTGTGTCCGACTTTCCGCACTTAATTAAGTGCCTCAGAAATGGCCTCCTGAAGAGCAGCTTCAACCCACCAGCAGGCGAGGTAAGATAGTTCAGTAGGTTTTCCCTGCATTTCATCTGTTGCAAGCAGGCCGTGTTTGTATGTCCAGGGCTGTATATTGTTTTTTTTATGCAAACGGCTTGTCTTTTCTCTGTGTATATTTCGCAGGTCTCTCTTCGTCTACTAAGGAAAGCACTGGAGCTTGACAGCTCTAATGTAACCCTTCAAGCCATGTCTGGAATAACAAGCACTCACACAAACCCGAACAACATTGAGAAAATGAGCGTTCCCTTTGCATTTCAAGTGTTTGGTGACAAGGTGCTCAATGGTCTTCGACTGTATGAGACAGAACTGGAACGCAACTGTGGAAGCAAACAACCAGTGCTCATATTCTTTGGGTAAGTTTACACGCAACGCTTTTTCAAAGGGACAGTTATTCAGCTATGAAAAAAATCGCAGCACTATATATTCAACCATGAACTAAATCTAAAAATGCAACTTCTTGTATTTTTTTCAGAATGATACGAGACGTCAATGAAATAATGACATCCAGATTTCCAAGACAAGCCCTGCGGCCAGACTCTGCTTCGGAGGACAAGCTTCTTTCGTTTTTGAAGTACCTGACCGAATGGGAGCTGCATGCAGGTGGTCGAGGTGGCTTTCTTTCGGCATCTACTGCGGCTGGCCTGAGAGTCACAATTGCTAGCGTTCTGTCATTGCTGACATATCTGACAGAGAACGTTGGCTACAAGTACCTAATGACCGCCAAGCTTAGTTAGGACCCAGTGGAAAATCTGTTTGGCATAGTACGGCAATCAAGCGGTTGCAATACTCATCCAACACCATAACAGTTTCTAATTACCGTGTCTTGCCTAAATTTTTACAGGCTTGCCAGGTCTGTATCTAACGGCAATGCTGAACCTGGTGTTCTTACCGCCCTGCTTCTATGCACGACCTTCTATGGCGACCTTCTATGCACGACGCATCACGCCTAGGCCGCCGCTCCGGCCACTACCCAATACTTCTAGCCCGCACATTCGCATATGCACTTTTAGGCGGCTGCCATCTTTGCCAGTGTGATGATGATGATGATAGTGAGAGCATTTTTTTTTTGTTACAGTGTACTAAACTGTACCTTTGTAGCGGGCGGGCACTACATAATAATAAATAAGTATTACAATAAAACAAAAAAAAGTTGAGAAAAAGCAAACGGACACTTCCATTTTTTTTTTTACTGTTGTGGTGTGGTTTACGCGTGATAGGTTAGAAAGCCCACGTCTAGTTCGTAACTTCTGTTGCTAGGGCCGTAACCTACGAGCGGCATGGCTCTAATCAGCACTTGTTCACTCAACTTCAGTGATTGTGGTGATATTACAGCCAACAAAGACCTCATAATGCAAAATTTTTATGCAAAATAATTCAAAAATATATATACTAAAAGTCATTCAGAAACATATGTTGCCCTACACAATTCTACGGGTTTCCACGTTTGTCAACCAGTATGCAATAAATACTTGACCTGCTCACTCGACCAGCCATCTAAGCGAAGCTATAGTTACATACGCGTATATTCCATTACTTCATCACAGAATCAAAAGAATGCAGGCGTTCCTACTCCGCTGCCATCCACAAAGTAACAAAAAAAAACAGGTTATGTAGGTAGCGCCATCAGCGGCGAGCGGTTGAACGAGAGCGGAGGCACGCGCTCTTGTAGAAACCTCGCCATCTGGGCAAATCAAAAGTACTGTAGGTCGTGCCTGCTAGGCCTAGTTCCAGCACGTTTCGAACAGTTTCTCGTCACCTGGAATTTCCGATTTGCCCACTCTGAGCAGATTTTCCGTCTTCATCGCTGCAACGAAAGATCAACAGGAAAGTGTGTTTCTGAATATGCGCCGTGGTATTGCTTGTGTAGCGTACGTAGCTAAAAGTTAATGTGTTGTCGTACGCAGGCCGTGTGGCCGACTATGCCTTCAGTGTTTCATGAACACTGAACGCATAGTCCAAATATACTTGTGTTTCCAAATATACCTGTGCGTCGCGGTATTGCATGTGTAGCATTAGTAGCTGCTATAGTTGGCGTACTTCGCGGGCTGTGATGTGAATAAAATCATACCTTGAGTGTTTTCATGTGTTAGTCACAGAGAAGTGCGTGTAGTGCAGGTGTCAAGCTCTTAATCACAAAAGTTTATTTTGCTTGTTACTTTGTAGTGTCGTACTGGTGTTCTGATGTCACAATTTATTTCTCATAGTCATGTTCGAAAAAAGGCCCGTTGTGAGGTCGACAGTCTGTTTGAAACTTCAGCAGAGTGTGACTCTGTAGCGTCACATGCACCGTATCTTCAGCGTCAAGCACGAGATGAAAGTTGTGGCAAAATACGCAGCACTCGAGTTACTATGCCTATGCAGTATTCATTGGGAAGCGAATCGAGTGAAGTAGGATTGAAACTCGGTAGCGGTGGTGACTTTGATAGCGACAGCACAGTTTCGGTGAACGGGGTCGATGGAGGGCTGGAACATCAGGATAGCGTTGGACAAGGAGTGCAACCTTCTCAATGTCTTTCCTGGATCGAATACTTCGGAATCACGGGGAACAAAAGATTGTGATGTCAGCAGTGATTCACCTACCTTTGCGAAAAGTCTGGCTAAGTGGGCAGTGGAACATAACATAACTCAGCGATCATTGACGCCTCTCTTGCGGCTATTAAGGTCACATGATTGCTTCAGTGGCTTACCAAAAGATGCTCGTAGCTTGTTGGGAACCCCCCGTAACGCTGCTGTTGCAGCAGGTATTGTACAACTGTCTCCTAGAACATACTGTCATTATGGGCTCAGCAAAGGGCTGCAACACATTTCGGGCTCCGCAGAGTTTCCAGATGCAATACCCCTGTGTTTTAGTATAGATGGGCTTCCTTTGGGAAAGAGTTCGAAGCAGCAGCTTTGGCCAGTGCAGTGCTGTGTCCGTGGTCCAGACTTGGCTGATGAGTTGCAAAAACCTTTTCTTGTAGGCGCATTCGTGGGTCCTTCAAAACCAGATTGTGCTAATGGCTTCTTGAAGCCATTTGTTTTCGAGCTGAAGGAGCTGCTTCAGTCTGGTATATCGGTGTCTGGGAAAGTAGCAGAAATCAAACTCAAAAGCATCATCTGTAATGCGCCGGCTCGGGCTTTTGTATTCCAGATTAAAGGACACAGCAGTTACTATGGCTGTCCAAAATTCACAGCAGAGGGTAGCTTTCATGAGAAAGTAGTTTTCTCTGTAACAGTTGGTAGACCTAGAACTGATGATTCATTTCGTCAGCAGGAGGACATGGATCACCATCTGGGAGTGACAATCTTGACTGAGCTTCCAACAGACTGCATCACTTGTGCACCACTTGATCCAATGCATCTGTTGTATCTTGGTGTGATGCGTAAACTTGTGAGCCTGTGGTTTTCAGGACCTCTTAGTGTTAGAATTGCGCCACTAAACCGAATAGAAATATCAAAACGCAGCTGTTCTCTTGAAAAGCACGTTCCTCATGAGTTTGCACGTAAACCAAGGTCATTTGATGAAAAAGACAGGTGGAAGGCCACTGAGTTCAGACAGCTCTTGCACTGCACTGAACCTGTGGTACTTGAAGGCAGCTTTTCTGCTGCCTATGCTAATTTCTTGACACTGCACGCAGCATCAAGTATCCTTAGCACACCTTCTCTCTGTCCTGAGCATGCGGACTATGCACAAACTCTTTTGGAGCATTTTGTCAGAGGCTTTGTGGAATTGTATGGCGCGTCAAATGTCTCGTACAATGTTCACCGTCTTTTGCATCTTGCTGCGGATGCGAAGGTGCATGGTACTTTAAAATCTTTTTCAGCATTTGCTTTCGAAAACAATTTGCAGATGATAAAAAAGCTTTTTCGCCGGTCAGGCTGTCCCCTTCACCAATTGTACAACAGGTTAAAAGAAAGTGACAACCTACAGAGCTTTTCCTCATCATGCACTATTGATGGATATGAGCTGCTTGGTAGCCATGATGCAGCTGTTACCCCTGCAGGTTGTATGAACCCTCAACATAAGGCAGTCAAGTTTCATTCTTTTACGGTTACTCCTAAAGCAGCCAACAACTGCTGCAAAGTTGGAAATGCGATTGTCCTTGTTGATGCTATAGCACACAGTAGCCAAGATGAGAGCCCTTGCATTGTAGGAAGGCATTTTCTAGAAGTGAAACCACTGTACACTCAACCGTTTGACTCTACTAGGCTCAGTATTGCTGTTGTTGACGGGCTTTCAAATGTCCAGTGCTGGTCAATCACTGACATTCAAAATAAGCTGGTTATCCTTCCTTACCATGATAAGTTTGTAGTTGTACCTTTACTTCATACGAGCTAGCTGGAACACCGTTCCTATGTTGGAAGAATAAACACTGTTTATGTTCTAGCTCCTGGCTAATTTGTTGAATGCAGGCTACAGCAATGAAGAACTGAAATTTGTGCAAATGTTCTGATAGAAAGATATTTTTATCTCTTCTGAAAAATGCATTCAGCATAGCGATGTTTCTTAATGTTTCCATTTAAGTGAGTGTATTAAAGGGACACTAAAGGCAACTATTAAGTTGACGTTGATTGTTAAAATAGCGGTCCATAAACCTTTTAGTGCTATTTTTGTGCCAAAAAAGGACTTATTTTGAAACAAAATTCAGTTTCAGTGGCCCGCAACAGGTTAGAGCACTTCAAATTATGCGCCTCAAAAACAGAACCGCCTCGCGTCTTTGTTGCCATGCGCAACAATTGCCCAGCTTTACTGCGCAGTCGTCGACACGAGTAGACAGAAAGAAATCAGTGGGATCTACAGCAGCAACAACGGCCATTGATAAATTTACTGCCATTGGCTCTAAGACGGCAGATGTGCTTGGTTTAACCGCGCCCCGCTAGATGGCACGACCTGTCCAGTTTAACCACACAAAAATTGAATTTTCGAACTACTCGCGCTACTGTCCTTAGTAACGCCTAGCGTTCTTTTTTTTCATGAATCAAACAAAAACGAACAAGCAGCATTTTATTGCGTCTCTTGGTGCATAGAACGTTCTTTGTTTAGTGCAGCTAGATCGATTACTAGTGATTAATTTTAGGCGGTTCGTCTGACGTCATCGGTATCATTTTGAGAATGTCCTACTGCGGCGTTTGTATTCTTGTGCATTAACCTTAATTTTACAGTAAGTAGGGCACTGCTGTTGATATTGTCGATTTAGAGGTTGTCATACATTGAGCTTTCACTCTGATGTAAATTGTTATTTACTTTAGTGGCAGTATTTAATAGTATTTCAATAAAGAAAGGTCATGCTGCCGATATGTCATGTTGTAGCCTCTGCTACTAAAAATTTTCATACCACATTTATGGTTTTGTTACTTTTTGTTGAGTTAGTTTGGCAGATGAGAATTGTCTTATATGTCCACTGAAATCTGAGAACAAACAAAAAAGGAAGTTGTTGCATGATCTTTAGAAAAAAAAATTAACTAGTCAATGTTTATGTTCATTTTTTGTCTGAGAGTGGTCACAGACAATTTTTTACAGATGCACTTTTCTATTGTGGAGTTTACTGAAGAGCAAACAGTAGCTGTTGTGCCCAACATATGGATTGTTGGTGGCAAATGCTATTGGCCACCAGGACCTGGCTACAAGATGGCAACTGTTCAAAAAGCAAAAGCCCCCGACAGAGACTGGAAAAGTTAAAGCATTGTGGTGAAAGCTACCTACAGTACGTTTATTATAGATAGCTTTAACTCGAGTATAATGCATTAAGTTTCTCTGAATGTGTGGGTTCTTATTATAGGCACATATCAAGAGGCTCGTAGACATCTGGATCAAGCTCAGTATTCTGACGTTAAATCTGGGCACCTTCAGAAACGGAAGGTTAGACTGACCTTTTGGCTTACCGTCGTGCTACCGGTATTGCATTTGTGTTTTTTTCCCCACTCCTCAAACCTACTTTGCAGTTTTGAGACAAAGCCCACAGTCTGTTGTTCTATCTTTTTAATAAGGTGTCAAAGCCAAGTCGTTAAATCAGCGATGATGAAGTGCCTACTTTTCATTCACGCCCCACTGGTTCAACTAGGCCGTCTGTAGATGAACGTAAGTTATCATACAAAGAGGTTATTCTCTTTTGTAACATTCCTTTTTGCATGCAGGAACGGAGAACACTTGTGCAAATGCTTGTGATGAATTTCATGAAGCAAACCAGCTGCAAAAGGTTGGCAACCAACAGAAAGGAGAGGTAAGTAGCAGCTCACCCTTTCACAATACTATACTATAGGTCTCTCTTTGTTGCTATGCTCGTTCAGTGCTGCACGCACATTTCTTTTTAAGATGCCAAAGCCAATCCACACTTCCAGTGCTTCTTTGGAACCCCCCAGCAGCTTTCCTGGCCCATCTGGTTCAACATGTAAGCAAATACGACCTTAAGAGTGCTTCTTGTTTGACATTGTTATCAATTTGCAGACAGAGACTGCAACACTTTGGCAGAAAACACTGAAGGTAATTATTCACATTTCTGGTCTCATCTTAAGTTCACCTAACTACTCAATACTTTGCAGATCTTTCAAGTGACTCTGATGAATTAGAAGACAATTGTGGTAAGCATTACACTCCCCTTACAGTGGAGAGCATATAATGAATAAGCTATGAAATTTAAAAAGTTTCCTTAAAAAAGTGCCATTGAAGCATGTAAATAAGCTTAGCTGTATTTAATCCTTAACTTTTTAAGCTGAGTTGTAGGGCTGTTAGGAGCCCAGCTCAATAAATTGCATAGTTTCCCATGAGTGGATATTTAGTTATCCCTGTATTCTGCACAGCTGGGTGATGTTGCAGCACTTTCTTTTCAGAGATGCTAGATGGCCAGGAGACTGAAGCTGGCATGCGTGACTCTGGTAAACTGTGAAAGCTCCTCGTTAGCCATATGTTTTCAGTTAATATGTGCCCCGTTGAACTTATCAGTCCTGTACTGACACTTTGTTAACCAAACCTGCATTGAAATATTCATGTTTCGTCTGCAGCCATGGCTTCACCTCCTGCTCGGGCAAAAAAACAAGAAGGCGCTAACTCAAGAGGGTACGTCCATTATCAACTAATGATATTTTCTTTTTTCTTTTTAGGTTCCTCTGCTGAAGTGTACCTGGAGAGGGAGCAAGAAGAGGAGGAGGTCTTCTTTGGATTTATAAAATAATTAATCAGCCAGTATTTTTTATTTTATTTACGTATGTACAAACAATTTTTTATTGTGGCAATTAGCGTTTTATGCTAGACTGTCTTCTATGTTTAGTTTCATTTCGAGGCTAGTCTCTTTTGTGCTAGTCAAGTGCATTACCATTTTAATGCACAATGTGTGAAATCTTGTTTGCGTTCTAAACGATTGTGATTTGTGAAAAAAAAAAGTGTTAAACTGTGTGTTTTATGCATACAATGTCGTACAACTGATATTGATTGTATCGCTTAATTTTTGTTGGAAAAAAAAGGTATGCTTCTGGCATTGTACTCTAGTCCTGAATGTACAAAGAGAAGAGTGCTTTACCTCCCTCCTAGCCGATGCCTCTAAAAACTCTTGTCATAAGGTACTGTGCTCACGGTACACAACTCAACATCAAAACTTGAATAGCAAGTAATTTGTGCAATTACATGAAACAACCACATCGTATCGCTACGAATCTGGCCCCCAAACAAGTTGTTGGCACAGATGTAAGTGTACAAGCCAGTATTACATAGATGTGCCACAAACTAAAGCCCATGAAAAATGAAGTATATGCATACCTGCCAAGTTTTACGATTTTATCGTAAAGTGCCCGATTTTCAGCACATTTTTACGAGTATCGTAATGACAACTATATTTTTACGATTTTTCATGTTTCGGGTCGAAAAGTTCGCAAACTGAACGCGCTGCTTCAGACAGTCAACTGCACCAGCTGAATCTGGCCTTTTATTTTTGCGGGGCTATGCAGGCAACACTGTATTGGCTTATATCCAGAGTCAAAGCCAAAGCCAAAAGGCATTGACTTCGCGGATAGCGGAAATGTGCTCGACTTTCTTTGTTATCTGACAACGGCACCATGCGCTGCGGGAGGTGCCTTGCACATGTTTTTGCGGAGCGGTAGCGTATGGTTCAGCCCTAGCAGCTCACGAGATGTCTGAGAAGAAATACTTTCAAGTTTTTATTCCCAGCTATTCGACTGACTTTCCATTTATTAAGAGGTCGCGTAAAGGTGAGCGGTACGCATTTTGTAGTTTGTGCTGCTGTGATGTGAACATTTCGCACGCTGGTCGCCGGGACATTCTGCTACATGTGAATACGAAGAAACACAAAGACTCGGCGAAACTTGTGGACTCTAACGGGAAACTTGGAGGGTACTTCAGCAAAGCGGATCTCGATACTACAACTCGAGCGGAGTGCCTTTTTACTGCGTCCCTGATTGAACACAACGTGCCGTTCACGGCTGCTGATCACGCTGGAGACCTCTTTCGAAAAATGTTTCCGGACTCGAAGGAAGCCAAGAACTACGCCTGCGCCCGTACGAAGACTACGGCGATTGTGAAGGAAATGGCCAATAAAGCTATCGACGAAGTGATAAGTCACTTGCAGCACGCTCCGTTCTCAGTTGCCACAGACGGGAGCAATGGCGCCGGCAACGATGCAAAACTGTATCCAATCGTGGTGACGTTCTGTGATAGTACTGTTCGCACTGCCTTGCTCGCGATGCCTGCCCTCGAAGGTAACTCCACGGGACAAAACATCGGTGCGCTTGTTGTAGACACGCTAACGAGCAAAAAGATACCGCTCCAGAACTGCATTGGCATGGCGTGTGATAACGCGCCAGTCATGATTGGATTCAAAAACGGAGTGGCTGCTGTGCTGAAAGAAAGCCATGAGAACATTGCCATCATGGGCTGCTGTTGCCATTTGATCAATCTGGCGGCACAGAAAGGCTCAGCATGCCTTCCACTGAATGTGGATGAGCTGCTAGTTGACATTTTCTACTACCTCGAGAAAAGCTCAAAAGGAAGGACAAGCTGAAAGCTTTTCAGTCTCTCCACGATGTAGAGACCAAGAAAATTTTAAAGCATGTCAGCACCAGGTGGCTCTCTCTTGGAAGGAGCCTGAAACTGCTTGTGGACCAGTGGCAGCCACTGCTTAGTTTCTTCCATAGTGAAGTAAGGCCCTCCGGGCAGGTTTCCAAGTTTCCCAGCAAGCCATGTAACCTTCGCACTGACCTTCAGAAGCATGCAAAGGAAGCGGAGAGCCGTCATCCGAGCAAAAGACCAAGACTGGACACAAATGTCCCCGTGTCGGATACAGCTCCCAAGCGAGCCCAAAACCGTCCAGGAAAGGTCTTAAACAGAGAAGAAAGGCTATTTATGTTTCTTTCATCAGATGCAAATAGAGCATACTGTGACTTCTTGCTGTCTGTAATCCCAGAGTTTGAAAAGGTGAACGTGTTCCTGCAGTCTGGAGCCCCTCAAGTGCACTTGCTGCGTGAAGTGCTTAGTAACTAGCTAAGAGAGATCATGTTGCGTTTTGTAAAACCTTCAGTGATCAAAAAAGCTGATGTGTTGGCTGACGTTGACTACAAATCTTCCGTCAGCCAAAGAGATAATGAAGATATTGTAATTGGTAGTCAGACCACACAGACCTTGGAAGGCCTAAAAAAAGAAGCAAGGGAAGAGTTTTTTACACATATAAGAAGGTTCTTCGTTGCAGCAACGGAGTACATGATCCTGAAATTTCCACTTAAGTGTGAGCTGTTGAAGAGTGCAGAAGTAGCAAGGCTTGCGTCCATTGAACACGCCAGGTTTTCTGATGTGAAGTACTTAATCAACCGCTTCCCAGTGCTGCTACCACTTCAAGAGGGGCAAGATGTGAATTCTGCTCTGGACGACATTCAGGCAGAGTTCACGCGTCTTCAGTTGGAAGAATTACCCGCTGAAGTACCTAAGGAGCAGCAGATTGATGAGCAATGGCGGGCGGTGTCCGGTTTACGAGAAGTGGATGGCAGCTTTAAGTATGCCAGACTTTCAAAATTTATGTTGGGGGTCCTAACACTCCCGCATAGTAATGCAGAGTGTGAAAGAGTCTTCAGCAAAGTGAAAAAGGCGCACACCCAGTTCCGTGCCTCCATGTCGAAAAAGACTGTGGAGCAGTTGCTTGTCGCAAGATGTGCCCAGTCACACTCGGGAAAGTGCCGCGAACAGGTCTTTGACAAGGACTTTCCGAGGAAGGCCAAGGCTGCCACGGCCTCTATGCTAGCCCACCCCTCCACTTCCGAGACTTGAGAACTTTTTGTGCCTCTTTTGTGAAATGTTTCTTTTGTATTCCATTCATCTAAGCCAGTTCTTAGAAAATAAAGCGCTATTTTAGTATTTTTGTACTTGGTTTTAGTATTTTTTGTCATCTCCTGTAGTACTTAAAGAACTGTGGGGTTGGCACGTCTGTATATGCATTTCATCATGTGAGCACTGTACAACCTCGCTCTGTGGGCGACCCACAGAGCGAGGTTGTCAACTTGCTGCAAGTGTTATGTATGACTGTATCGTTGCGTTGTGATTTTATAAATAAATAGCCATTTTCCAGCATGTGATGGCCGTTTTCCAGCTGGCTGGCTGGCTGGTTTTGAGAGGGTGTACAGATCCACCACCAACCATCTGGTGCGTATCGAGGCAGAGATCCGAGACACTTTGGTCCACAAACAATACTTCGGCGATATCGAGAAGGCTAACGACACAACATGGAAGTTTTGCATATTAAGAGACTTGTCTCACCTGGGTGTGCGCGGTAGAATGCTTTCCATAATCGAGACTTACTTGTCCAATTGGACATTCCGTGTCCATGTGGGAAGTGTTCTCTCTCAAACATTTTGCAAGAAACGGGAGTACCGCAAGGCGGTCTACTTAGTTGTGCACTTTTTATCAAAATGAATTCCTTGCACATTCCCATCCCCCGCAATATGCTCTATTGTATGTATGTCGATGACGTCCAGCTTGGCTTTTTAAGTCATGGAAACTAGCAATGTGTAAGCGGCAGGTTCAGCTAGGTTTAAATAAGGTCTCCAAATGGGCAGAAGAAAATGAATTCCGACTGAACCCACAAAAAAAAGCACGTGTGTTGTTCTACCGAAAGAGAGGCATGCCCTCAGAAGCTGACATTGAACTGAATGGTCAACGTCTGTCTGTTAATGCCGAGCTAAATTGTTGGGCCTAATCTTGGACCACAAGCTAATCTTCATACCACACATCAAGTATTGAAAAATAATGTGTAAAAGCCATCAATGTTCTAAAAGTGTTATCACATACTACGCCGGGGTAGTGACAGGCAAAGTCTCATGAATTTGTATAGAAGCCTCATTCGCACCTGCTTATATTATGGGGCCGTTGTCTGCTACTCAAAGTGCTTTGAAGATGCTGGACCCCGTGCACCATTTAGGTATCTGCCTTTCTACGGGTGCTTTTGCACTAGCCCCGTAGAAAGCCTTTATGTTGATTCAAATGAGTGGTCGCTTCATCTGCAGAGAACTTACATGTCCTTTGTATATTTCCTTAAGGTGAAAGCAGAAAAAAAGCATCCCTCATACTCCACCAATAATGATTTTTAGGGCTCCATTCTGTTTCAAAACAGACCTTTGATGAGGCAGCCCTACTCAATTCGCCTGAAAGGTCTAGTTGAGGAAACTGGTGTGTCACTTGAACACAGTTTAATGGCTCCTGTAGCATACCCGTCACCGTGGCAGACTATAGAGTGCCATGTATCTTTCCTTGAAGTTACAAAACACACCGCTAAACACATCAAACAATTACACTTACAAGAAGCAGTAATGGACTCCCTCAGTGTGGTAACAGCTCTGCACTCTTAAAAAAAAAACAGAAAAACCCTGTCCTCATCTCACTTTACTCTATTTTATGCACACTCAAACAACATGTTCTAGTGGTCTGGGTGCCAGGGCACCGTGAGATCCAAGGCAATGTGATGGAGGATCAGCTTGCTGCATCCGTCCACGAAAGCACTGCCTCTACACCCATATCAATCCATGCCCTTGATCTTAAACCGTCTGTCACAACGAAAGCTCAGGGACTACTGCCAGAGCAAGTGGGATAGACACACACAAAACAAATTACACGTTATTATGCCACACCTTGGTCATTGGCCGCCAGTATATGCGCATGATGGGAAGTTATCAGGAGAAGAGGAAGCGTGTGAGGACAGTTGTTACGTCACTCGCATGACGATAAAAGTGATAATCTTAAGCGAACTATACTTTATAAGAAACCATCCAAAAGCATGAAAACAGTGAAGGAACCAAACAGGACAAGGGCTGGACTAACAACCAAATATTTGTTAAAGAAAGCCCCCACACGCATGAACCATCAGCGCATGCGTAAGTGGGCTATCTGAGCCTATTGCGTTGCACATTTAACTATACAAAGCCAAGAATGAAGCATGTCAAGGTGTCGCAAACAGCGCATTTTCACAAATCCAAAGTATCGACACCACGTGCACCCGTTAACTAAAAACTGAGGGTTCGCATCACATATGTCACGTTGCCTTTTTTTATTATATCGATAGGCTTCACAACTTTCATATTAAATTTTTTTATTTCTCAATTCCTTTTTTTATGGCACCCTGATTTGAAATCAGGGGCGCTCAGCTACAGCCTTAGATATATGGGGTTTAACATCCCAAAACCACCATATGATTATGAGAGACTCCATAGTGGAGGGCTCCGGAAATTTTGACCACCTAGGCTTCTTTAACGTGCACCCGAATGTGAGCACACGGGCCTACAGTATTTACGCCTCAATCAGAAATAAAGGCAGAAACTTATCAATTCATTTACTCCTTAAGAATAAATTATCTACACTACCACAAGAAATGGACCCGAAGACATGTTTGTTCTAAAATTTTCTGTGGCAGCCTTGAAGAAGCCTAGTCCACTTGTTGATATGTCGTCTTCCACAATCATTGACATGTCGTCGTCCGTTCAAGAATTTTCATCCCTTCAAGCTTCCACCTTGCCCTGAACTTCGCCCTCTTTTGCATGAAATACAGCAGTGGCATAGCCAGAAGAGGTTCGACTCACGCTCATCCCCCTCACCACCCACTGTCACATAGTTTCTTCCTTGTGTGTCTTGTCTCGAGCACTGCCTCACATGTAAGATGAACTCTCACCAACTCACCCAACTTTTAACTTTAATGTGCAGAGACAATTAACTCGGCTCAGTATTTGCTCAGAATCCTCCTGCTATGTCCATAACCACCTCCCAGCAAAAACCCAAGTTCCGTTCCTGATGAATAATTGGTGGGCCACCCATCAGGTGTGGACCTGCACAGCCCAAAGCAATGACACCACAGCTAGTGCCTGATGCATTCACAAAGTTCACGGAGCTGTTTTCATTACACACACTCATAAGATGATACAAACACCAGATCAAGGATGATTCCACACAAAGATTTAAAATGGCTTTGGCTACATGTAGGCCCTATTTGGTATTTTCGCAAGCATATACAGTAAAACCTCGTTAATGCGAAGTCACTGGGGCCGTGAGAAAGCTTCGAATTAAGCGGGTTTTCCAATTAACAGGACATACAAGAAGTGGGATGCAAGGAACTTAGAACTATTCAAAGTAATCGGTGTTCGTCGTTCAGCTCCAACGGTCAAGTTTTCCAGCAATAACTGGTCTTCATTTTGCTGCGAACATAGACGAACGGCGCGCCTCGCTGCTGCCAGCGAGAAAAAAAAATAAAGAAAGCGGTCGTGATCGACTGAAACGTGCGCCTGCGGAAAACAAGACATCTTCACTGCAACACAGTGGCGACACGCGGGCGGCGTGTCGCTTGCTCCTCGTTGCGTCAGCACGTCATGATGCGACCATTCGCACATTCGTTCTATTATAATTATGAATTTATTAATGACCAGTATGACGAAGCGCACGATGTGTTTTCCCTGAAAAAAAAAATTGCTTTGATACTTTCAAACTTAGTTTTCGAAGTAGGTGTTGCTGGCAAGAACTCCGCCAGCAGTGCAAAGACGCGAATTGGTGGAGCAACCGGCAATCGGGGGTTCGCATACATCGCGCTTTTCGCTAAACTGTCCTTTATTAATTTCGTTACAATCCCAGAAATAATGGGTAAACCACGACCCGCTGACGTTGCGAGAAACATGCAATAGGCTGCCCGCGTGTCGCCGCTGTGTTGCAGTGAAGCACAGCCCGTTTTCCGCAGGCGCACGTTTTGATTGACCACGAGACTTTTTTTTCTTTACTTTTTTTACGAGCCTTGTCTTCCAGTAAAGGGGCAACTTTTGTCAGCATAATGTGTAAAGAAAAAGAAGTCATGATTCGAAATAAAACCAACATAATACATAAAACCAACAAACCGGTCAAACAGCCCTAGCAGTTCCATAGTCTTGCACTGTTAAGGGGTATTCAGCGCAGATACAAAAGAAGCAGTCGTTTGAAAAGAAAGAAGTTCAATGAGAAATATTCGGTTATTGTCCGCCCGGGAGTGCATAATCCTTCCAACCATTAGAGTTGTTCAAAAGCAGCAATGTAATATGTGCTGACAAAGCTTTCATCAACTCTGGCAAGCATCTATGGTGTGTTGATCAACAAGTGCTAGAGCCACATACTGTTCCTGTATAGGCACCTGGCAATGCAGCTTCCGGTGGTAGCGCCAAAACACGGCCTAATGAGTATAGGCAGTAAAATCGGACTTGCTAGGGCACATTTGTATGTTTGTTCAGGTGGTGGGAGGAAGGGGGTTTACGGCTGATCATGAATTTATGGATGCACCCAGAAAGCATTCGCTGAAAACATGCCTGAAAGGGAAACTCTTGAGTGCATCGATGTGTTCGAGTGTTTCATTTTCTTGGCTATCCCTGGCGGTTGATGCAGTCAGTGCTGAGGCTCCTCTGGTCAGCCTATCATACTACACAGCATAGGCAGAGAGTACTGGGGGGCTCGGGCCCCCTCCAGGTTGCCCCATAGGGGGCAGAGCCCCCCTGGCACTGGCCCAGAATATATTTTCAACAGCTTGGCTTAGGTTCTCATCCACCTTCAAAGTAGTGTTGGTCAAACTGTATTTCACCTATTTCACAGATGATTGGTTATGTCCATTCCTTTTACTATGCGAGAAATGCCAATTTTTAAATAAAATTACATATTTTTTATTTTTACTTGTTTTCACAAGTTTGCTTTTGCTGATTTTATGACAAAAACAAATATAGGTTGTAGTTAAATTGGAAGTAAGTTAAAAACACTTTTAAAAAGCACAAGGTTGATATAAGCACAAGGTAAAAGCACAAGGTAAGCACAAGGTAAGCACAAGGTAAAAACTAAAAGAGCTCATAGTCTGCAGTATCTCGGAAATGTCACCTGGCTGCTTGCTATTGCATTTCGCATGAGAAGTTCAGCAAAGCCACCATGCTCAAAATAAACATAATTCCCAGGCTCTCAGTATGAAAGAAATCATTTTAACCCTTTGGGGATTTATCAATATTATTCATGTGGCAATTGAAATTATGCCCGAGGAATTCCTAAATAGCATGCTTAGAAATAGTATGAAGCAAGTTTCACAAAATTGGTACTGCCGTACATATATGGTACAAACCTTAAAAGGGTTAGGCCCTGTATTTTAATGACTATCCATAAACCAGACTCAAGTACTTTACCAGACAATTCAAACGCCTTGCATATAATGAAAGAACAACCATGATGAGAGTAGTATTTTTTTCAATATAAAGAAAAGGCGTAGCAGAGTCGCAGCGAAAGCTAAAAAAGTGGCCTTGCAGGGCCTTTTCTAAACACTGATTGGGTAACCACCGCAGGGGCGCCTGCGCAAGTAGGCGTTTGGTGTGTAGCGACACCACGAACCCGAGCTAACGGGGGAGTTTCGACTCCCTCCCACGCCTAGCCGTGCGTGGCTTTGCCGTGTCCGAGGAAAAAAGGATCCTCGGGGTTGAGCCGACGCTGGGTGATTGGACCGTTAAGGCCCCCCGGCAGAGGCAACACACCCCTTTGGCCCCGGCTTCACGTAGACGGCACCCCTGAGCTGACCCACCCAGGGGAATCTGCAGTCGCCTTTTCCTATCTCTCTCTCCCTACATCTTCGTCTTTATCTCTTACTATTTATCTGTCCTCTCTTCTACTCTCTTCCGTTCACTTCCAAACTTCCTGGCGGCTAGGGTTAACCCTGTGCAAATAGCCTACCTTGGTCTAGGCGCATTGGGTTATAGTGGCGTTGTACGGCTGGCGTCTGCAGGTTTCAGCATTTGTAACCTTGTAGCGTCCCCTTGTTGGGCTCCGTGGTGGGTGGCCGCCAACGCTGCTGAACAACAATAAGGAAGACATGCATGGAGCATTCCCACTACTGTCTGATCGTACCGGCTTAAAGCCGGTACCCACCGATGATCTCACCAGAGAAGGATTGGCCACCCTGGTGCAGTATCTGGCCACCCCATCCCGTAGGCATTCGTCAATTAACTCATGGCCCTCAGTCCCCACCAGCTGCGGAGCAACTGACCACGGCGGCGGTCAGATCTGCAAAGCAGCAGAGGGTGCTAGGAATCTCTGGATACGGACAGGCCACCATTGGAACTTGAACTTAGCAACGTTTAACGTTAGAACGTTATCTAGTGAGGGAAGTCTAGCTGTATTACTCGAGGAGCTAGAAGGCATTAAATGGGATATAATAGGGCTGAGTGAGGTTAGGAGGACAGATGAGGCCTATACTGTGCTACAGAATGGGCACGTCATTTGCTATCGGGGCTTGGCAGACAGAAGAGAACTGGGAGTAGGGTTCCTAATTCACAGAAACATAGCTGGCAACATAGAGGATTACTATAGCATTAATGAAAGGGTGGTAGGCATTGTAATTAAACTGAATAAAAGATACAAAATGAAGGTAGTACAGGCTTACGCGCCTACATCCAGCCATGATGACGCTGCAGTTGAAAGCTTCTATGAAGACGTGGAATCGGCAATGAGTAAGGTGAAAACACAGTATACTATAGTAATGGGCGACTTTAATGCAAAGGCAGGGAAGAAGCAGGCTGGAGACCAGGCAGTAGGAGATTATGGCATCGGCACTAGAAACGCCCAGAGGAGAGCTACTGGTAGAATTCGCAGAACGCAATAATCTGCGTATTTTGAATACCTTCTACCGAAAACGAGAAAACCGCAAGTGGACATGGAGGAGCCCTAATGGCGTAAATAAGAACGAAATAGACTTTATAATGACTGCACACCCAGGAGTCGTGCAGGATGTGGAAGTGGTTGGCAAGGTAAGATGCAGTGACCATAGAATGGTACGGGCTCGAATCCGCCTAGACTTGAAGAAGGAACGACAGACACTGATAGCGCAAGAAGCCAATCAATGAGCTAGCACTGAGAGGGAAAGTACAGGAATTCAGAGTGTCACTGCAGAACAGGTACTCTGCTCTTAGCGAGGAAACCAACCTTAGCGTAGATACATTGAATGATAATTTGACGAGTATCATCACGGAGTGTGCAGTGGAAGTTGGAGGCAGGGTAGCCTAGACAGGACACCGGCAAGCTTTCCCAGGAAACGAAGAACCTAATTAAGAAGCGTCAAATCATGAAAGTGTCAAGTACAACAGACAAAATAGAACTGGCAGAGCTTTCGAAGCTGATTAATAGACGTAAAGTATGTGATGTAAGAAGGTATAACATGGAGAGAATTGAGCACGCTCTGAAAAACGGAGGAAGCGTCAAAGCAGTGAAGAGGAAACTTGGGATAGGCAAAAGGCGGATGTATGCACTAAGGGACAAAGAAGGCAAATTAACTACCAATATGGATAGGATAGTTAAAATAGCGGAGGAGTTTTACAGAGATCTGTACAGTAGCCGAGACAATCACGACCTTAATACTATAAGAACTAGCAGTAACCCAGACGACACCCCACCGGTAATGATAGAAGAAGTCAGAAAAGCTTTGGAGAGCATGCACAGAGGCAAAGCTGCTGGTGAGGATCAAGTAACATCAGATCTGCTGAAAGATGGAGGACAGATTATGTTAGAAAAACTAGCCAACTCTATTTACGAGGTGTCTCCTGACGGGAAAAGTACCAGAGTCTTGGAAGAACGCTAACATCATCTGAATACATAAGAAAGGAGATGACAAGGACTTGAAGAATTACAGGCCGATCAGCTTGCTCTCTGTAGTATACAAGCTATTTACAAAGGTAATTGCTAGCAGAGTAAAGAAAACATTAGAATTCAATCAACCAAAGAAACAAGCAGGATTTAGAACAGGCTACTCAACAATTGACCACATTCATACTATCAATCAGGTAATAGAGAAATGCTCAGAGTATAACCAACCACTATACATAGCCTTCATAGATTACGAGAAGGCGTTTGATTCAGTAGAAGTATCAGCCGTCATGCAGACACTGCGGAATCAGGGCGTAGATGAAATATATATAAACATTCTGGAAGAAATCTACAGGGGATCAACTGCTACCATAGTGCTTCATAAAGAAAGCAACAGAATACCAATAAAGAAGGGTGTAAGGCAGGGGGACACAATCTCCCCAATGCTATTCACTGCGTGCTTACAGGACGTTTTCAGAAGCCTAGAATGGGAACAGTTAGGGATAAGAGTTAATGGAGAGTACCTCAGTAACCTGCGCTTCGCCGATGACATTGCATTGCTGAGTAACTCAGGGGGATGAATTGCAACTCATGATTACGGAGTTAGACAAGGAGAGCAGAAAGGTGGGTCTTAAAATTAATCTGCAGAAAACGAAAGTAATGTACAACAACCTCGGAAAGGAGCAGCGCTTTGCGATAGGTAATAGTGCACTTGAAGTTGTAAAAGACTATGTCTACTTAGGGCAGGTAATAACCGCAGAGCCTAACCACGAGATTGAAGTAACTAGAAGAATAAGAATGGGGTGGAGCACATTCGGCAGGCACTCTCAAATTATGACAAGTAGATTGCCACTGTCCCTCAAGAGGAAGGTATATAACAGCTGTATCTTGCCGGTACTTAGCTACGGAGCAGAAACCTGGAGACTCACAAAGAGGGTTCAACTTAAATTGAGGACGACGCAGCGAGCAATGGAAAGAAAAATGGTAGGTGTAACCTTAAGAGACAAGAAGAGAGCAGAGTGGATTAGGGGACAAACGGGAGTTAAGGATATCATAGCTGCAATAAAGAAGCGGAAATGGACATGGGCCGGGCATGTAGCACGTAGACAGGATAACCGCTGGTCATTAAGGGCCACCAACTGGATTCCCAGAGAAGGGAAGCGGGGTAGGGGGAGACAGAAGGTTAGGTGGGCAGATGAGATTAAGAAGTTTGCGGGTATAAATTGGCAACAGCAAGCACAGGACCGGGTTAACTGGCGGAACATGAGAGAGGCCTTTGTCCTGCAGTGGACGTAGACAGGCTGATAATGATGATGAATGATGGTATTTTCATACATATTTCTTTAATGTGCAACCTCCAATGCATGTTCATGTTGCCTGGTGCAATGTAGGGCTAGTGTACTTGAAAAAATTTTGTGTGCCGTTTTTTGTTGTAAATACAGATTTTTCCATATTCACTAAAGTAAAGCTTGTGTTATTTCCCCTTTCCTTCACCTGCATTTAGGGTAGCGAACTGAGCCAAGCCTGGTTAACGTACCTGCCTTTCTGCTTCGTTTTCCTTTCTCACATTATTCTTACTTCACATGCGTGCCTCACTTTTTAGGCATATATGAAGTTTCTGTAAAGGACTCCTGACACCGAAATATAAAGCTTGAAATGTTTGCAATCATTGATTGTCTAGCTTACACTGACAATACTGACGAGCACATCATTCCAAATTAATGTGGTGAGCATTGTCCTTGAAAAATTTCACTTTGGTTTTTGCATTACCATTAATATTTATCTGAGTAGGCAGCACATCTGGACATTGTCACTAGTATGATGAGGACAGGGCGCCTTGTGATAACGATTAAGGAGAGTATTCTCAGTCTCGCAGACAAGTGTGCAGGGTTTCTCTTCCCTTTGTTGTGTGGCTGGTGTCAATGTGGTTCTGGCTGTTGGCATCAGTGCATGGCTTTTTTAGGTACCATAGCACGAAATTTTTTTTTCAAAAGGGCACACTTATGATAGAAATGTTAGTGCTCGTTAAGTGCGTGTATTGTAACACTTCCCTGCAGTGCCACACCCCGACTTCCACCAAAGAACCATATGCACTTTCAAGGCCACCAAAGTGCAACCACACCTGGCCATCCACGTCGTCCGTCTCTTTGTGTGTGTGTGAAAACAATTTAAGCACTGTTCCGGTTCTTCGCACAATGTACCAAGCTTCAACGCTGGCACATCTGGCGTCATGGCACTCTCCTGTTAGGTCACTAGTTCATAATTTTAGATGGGGGTTATGATTGATGATGTCGTGATGGATTATACTTATACTTGGATAGTTATGATGCATTACAATATTTGAAGTTTACTTTTCGGATTATCAGAGCTACAACTTAGCACAAAAGTCACAAACAAAGATTGATTGTCAGGGGTTTGCGGGCTTTTTGTACCATTTTATTTGAGAGTTCCAGCATGAAGTACTAGTAAAGCTGACAGTGCTGCGAATGGTTCAAAAGCAGCATGGGGAACTTCTACATGGGCTGATCGGTCGGCTTCGGTCCAATGCTGCTAAAGGAAATGCACCTTTAGTTTCCAGCCCGTTCTCAGAGTACGAGTCACTGAAACTGTTCGATGAGAAGTTGACTGGCTAGATGAAAGATACGCTTGTAAATGCATTGAGATTGTGTGTTGAGATTGCATTGAGATTGTGTGTCTTCTTTCTTTTCAATACTAGAGCAGTGTGTAAAGCCTCAGCCTTTACTGAATAGAATTTTAATTTGTCACCTAGGTTACGTATACTTATAGAAAATTTGAAGTAATCAATGTATTCTTTTATTCAAGCCTGTATTTTCATATATATTCATGACATATGTGCAGTTTTCATTGCGCGCTTACGATAAGTGTGTATTGGCTTGCCTCTAGTTCAGGTGGAAGAGCTCGCAAACAAAGGTGGCAGCAACGCCGCTGCATGCACAAAAAGAATTATCTCATACCTACTTTGCGACAATCTCGCAGCACAGTTTTCACGGTTTGGTAAAAAGGGAAAACACCAATTCAGCCAGCTCCGTCTCGCTTCTTGCATAATAAGCGAGTGTTTTTCATGTACTTGATTGAACGCCTCTCTTGTTTCCTTGACGAAAGCGGTCTCTCTGTTCAATTCAAATGAGCCATGAGGTGGCTGCCATCCAGCTTTTTCTTTAACTGTTTTAAGCATCGTGTTTTTGCTTTTATATTTATAGACAGCAGGGAGGTTAACTAGAAAACAGTTAATTGGCTACTCTATGCCAGGTTATTCTTGCAGTGTTGTTACTGGTGTATAAAGAGGGGGGGGGGGGATTCAGATGCTCTGACACCTTCCTCTTCTTCATTCATGAAGCCTAGTGGGTGTGTCGCCACCCAGTACTGTTAATGAATCACCTTAATATTTAGTCTCTCTTAAAAACTGATGAAAGAGAGCTGAAAGAAAGGTGTCTTTTGGTGTGACGAGCCTGCTGCTCGTAGTATTCCAAGGGTTCATGGCAGCCCAGGCACGGTTGCTTATCTATACCAACCAATAGAAAAGTTAAATATATACATTATTTCGAACATGGAAATAGAGTTAATGTCAATGAAGGAACAACATGGGGAATATAATCAGAGTGCACAAAATATTACTAAATAAGTCACTTGCACTTATACTAAATAAGTCACTTTCACTTACAAATTTATTACAAATGTAAAGCTTCATGTATCCGACTTCTATATAGCTGCCCCTCCCCCTGGACAGAATCTTGTATGACAATTGTCATCTGAGAGGGAATCAGGCTGTTGGCCAAATCAGGATATTGGCTTGATTGAATTTTTAAGTTGGTGTCACTTTTTTCTCTCAATCAATTATTGCTTTGACTTTCTCAAAGGTGCTGCGCAAAAAGTTCATCTTGCAGATGAATTCACCATAGAAGCAGCCGTTCGAGAATGGTTGCGTCATGCCCCAGCAAGGCATAGGAATGCAGCAAGAGGTATATGCATTTTGCAGTAAGCTTAAAGGAAGTGACAGCTAATTTCTGCTGTGCCCAGTTTTTTTCTGTCGCAATCGAAGCTCGTTGGTCTTAGTATCCTGTCGGTGTGATGTAAATGGAAAGCACTGTGAAAAATTTTGTATAAGCTGTGTGGATTCGTTCGTGCTTGGAAAACGAGCTAGAAACAGTGATGTGTGAGCATGATAACGGTCATATGCCAGCATTTGTGTAAGTTAGTAGGCTATATCAGTATTTCTGCTCATCCAGTGGAGGTACCCGTTTATGGTAAAACTAGTAAACAGCTTTTTTGAACCTCACATAAAGACCACAGTATATATAATTCCTCTTGAGTTTGCCCACAAAAGCACTAGAGTGGATCTCCATGCAATCCCAGACACCACAGTTCACAGTAGGTGTGCTGCTCTACTGTTGCCATAACTGCAGCTTTGCTTCCTAGATTATTTCATCTCATTATGCTATCGCATTATGCATTATGAATAGATAAACTGCACATGGCTGTGTTGCATAAAACCACATTTTAAAGAACAAGTATAATGCATTGAATGACAAGAAATTGCATATATATCTCAAGTTTGTGTCACATAGTACCAAGCCAACCCTGCATAAGCGGTAAATGCATTTTTAAACAAAAATTTATGTCGCACTTTATACTTCCTACCTAAATCACAAGCGGCATGGTCAAAAGAGTCAAAAGTTTAGTTTTCATTTTTTACTAAAATCTTGTGACATGTTCTGATGAATTGATCCATTTATTGGTTGTGTTTCTCATCATACTTGGACGTCAAGTCGCCTCTGAGAAATCTTCAGCAAGTTGAATGTTATCCCATAGCTTTATGGCAACATGTGGCAGACAATTACGCATACACTGGAAACTCAAGTTTGTGTCCAGTGTAGCTTTTATCTGCTGCACTGTTGTATGAGAACATCGCTTCCTTTTGTAGTAGGATGTTTCGAAACTGACATTTACAATGAAGCACAAATTACTGAAATGTCTTTGTATGTATTGATACTCATAAGACCCGAGGGCATTTCAAAGTGATTTTTAGGTTCTAGGAGTAGCTATACTTACATATGCTGAAACGAGTAATATCGTTATTGCTAATGTATGCAATAGTCATTTGCATTTCCTGTGTTTCTGAAGTAGGCATCATCTTTCTCAATTCTTCTGCTAAGTTCAGGAATGGAGCATCACAATCCAAGCCAAGAATTTTTTTTCTCATGGTAATATAGAGTATCAGTACTACTGGTATGCTGTTGCTTGGAATGTCTTATAGTATTTGCTTTCACTGTTTCTGGATAGCTAATATTGATTCTCTTTTTTCCTTGTATTCTTAGGATCAACTGGTTGTGACCAGTAGCCATTTTGCATCACGAATCTTTTAAGTGGACCTTCTTTTCAAAAGAAACTTCATTGAAGATTTTTCGTGGAGCAATTTTTTATTCAGATCACTTGAAGCGTTCAAGGCAAACTTTAATGAAGACCTTTGTATTGTAATTTTTCATTCAAATAACTTAGGGCTTTTAAGGGGAACATCGTTGAGCAATTTTTCATTCATGTCACTTCAGAGCGTTTTAAGTGAACTTCATTGAACTTTTGTACATTATCATAACTTTGAAACTTTCAAGGGAACTTCGTCGAGAATTTTTGGTCAGCAATTTTTTATTCACATCTCTTCGAAGCGTTCAAGGCGAACTTCATTGGAGACTTTTGTACAGTAATTTTTCATTCACATAACTTTAGAGCTTTCAAGGGGAACTTTCATTCACATCACTTCAAAGTGTTCAAGGTGAACTTCATTCAACTTCTGTACATTCTCATAACTTTGAAACTTTCAAGGGGAACTTCGTCGAAGATATTTGCTCAGCAATTTTTTATTCACGTCACTTCAAAGCGTTAGAGATGAACTTCATTGAATAATTTTGTACAATATATTTTCATTCATATACCTTCACTTACATTCAAAGACTGATTTATTTTATGTTCAATAAATGTGTTTGAAAACAATGTGCTGTCTGTTGCAATAAATCTCTAAGGTCTTAAAGACCCAACATAAACGTGCAGGTTAGACGGCAGATTGTGCTTGATGATAATGCCAGGCTGTTTGGGCTTTCCTTACCAAATATTGCTAAAATTTTGTGAATGAGAATTTTTTTTCTATGCACATCCTCAGACTTGCTGCGTGTATAGTTCTGTGTGCCAGAGGCCTGCGCTCCCTGCATCAACGTCACGAGGCTGGCCTTACTAATTAAGTTTGATGTCCGACAGCAATCCAGCCAGCTTCACGTCTTTGATGCTTTACGGAATGTAGTTGGTTTGTTAGACCTGCAGTCTCATGGCAGTCTTGCTCATTGCTGCTCGGCTGTACTTTATAGTGTTCGATACCCACTATAAAGTACAGCCGAGCAACTATGAGCAAGACAGCCATGGGACTGCAGGTCTAACACACCAACTACATGTGGTAAGTGTGAACAGTGCATGAAAAAAGCTTTTATTTAATAAATGGCAATGTCTATGTATACCTATTAAATGTCCATTAAGTGTCCATTGTGCAACATACCTGCAACCTTACTCGGACGAGTATTTTATAGTTGCGGGTACATATAATCTTCGTAATTTAGATTTCTACGGATATCTAAGAGATGTTTACAATGTCCATGAGAAACATACCATTGATGTCCATACAATATTTGTGGTTCACTGGGCAGGCGCCCTTGACCAAGCTCTTGGGTAAGTCAGCTGAGTGGCGATGGGGACCTGAACAGCAAGAGGCGTTTTGCCTTCTGTCCAGCGCCATTGCGGAGACGGCGCAGCTCAAGCTCCCCGACCTGACCAGACCGTTTGTTGTCCAGACTGACGCAAGCAATCTGGGATTGGGAGCAGTTCTCTTACAGGAATACAATGGTGTGTTGCAGCCAATGGCCTTTGCCAGCCGCTCGTTGATACCCGCGGAAAGAAAGTATTCCGTGACCGAGAGGGAGTGTCTCGCCATCGCGTTTGCACTGCGGAAGTTTGATGTCTACCTTGATGGGGCAAAATTTGTGGTGCAAACAGATCACAGCACGCTTAGCTGGCTAATGCGGCTCCGTGAGCCTGCAGGCAGGCTAGCTCGCTGGGCTCTCCTGATACATCATTATGACTTTTCAGTGCAGTATCGGAAGGGGAGCACTAACGTGGTAGCTGACGCGCTATCTCGTGCCCCAGTGTCTACCAGGAGCCTGGATCCCGGTGCGACAACCGCTGGCGGTGCCTTTGCGCAAGCGAGCGGCGCGGGCGATACGGCGGCGGAGCCGCCGAGTGGAGAAAAGGGTGAGTGCGCCGACGAGCAAACCCTTTCCACGGGCCTGGTGAGCAGCGTGCCGCGAAGCGGGCGAGAGAGGGAGCGAAAGGGAAGCGAACCCATGACACCAATGCAAGCGGAGGTGATGCCTGCAGTCCTGATTGGGAACGATACCAAGCTCCCCTTTGAAAGAATGGGAATCGCTTTCAGCAGACAAGAGCTACTGAAGGCCCAGCAAGATGATCCGTTTTGTCGCGAGTTGAGCGACGGTCTCAGGGAGACGGAGCGCCGAGATGCTGCTGGTAGTGTGGCGGGCGCAGGGGGACGGGAACCGGCGTGTGTCGCTGGGTCCACCGTGGATACATACTTGCTGGACCATGATGGAATCCTGCTGAAATACATAGCCACCGATGAGGAGTCAGTGGACCCGTTTAAGGTGGTTGTGCCCAAAAGCCTGAGAGGCGCACTGTTGCGAGCCTCTCACGACGAGCCCATGGCCGGTCACCTGAGTGCCTCTAAAGTTTTTGCGAAACTGAGCAAGGTTGCGACTTGGCTTGGCATGAAGCGTGACATTTTTCACTATTGCCGTTCCTGCCACGTCTGTCAAGCGGTGAAATCAAGGGGTGGCAAGCCGCCCGGCTTGATGAAACCGATTGTCAGTGAGCGTCCGTGGCAAGTAGCCACCTGCGATCTAATGGGGCCGTTCCCCAGGAGTAAGCAGGGGTTCATACATCTGATGGTAGTCGTTGATAATTTTTCAAAATGAGTGGAGCTGTTTCCGCTGCGGAAAGTGACAGCGCGAGCGGTGCTAGAGAGGCTACAAGAGGTATTTTGCCGGTTCGGCTTTCCAAAAAGATTGATCACGGACAACGCGTCGTATTTCACCGCTCGGGTGTTTGGTGATACGTGCCGTTCCCTAGGAATAGATCACTGCACCACTTCACCCTACCATCCCCGGTCCAATTTGACGGAGTGAACCAATCGTACGCTCCAACCGATGTTGGCAGCCTTTGCCGAAAGTCAAAAGGACTGGGCAGACCATTTGTGTGAACTCGCGTTTGCAATCCGAACCTCCGAGAGTCGCTCTGCTGGTTTCTCTCCCGCCTTCCTTAATTTCGGAAGGGAGTTGGCAAATCCGGTGACCAGTGTCATGCGAAATATGCCAGCTCGGAGACGAGGAAGAAGCGGCAGACTGTTCTGCTTACGCTTCAACACTTCTTCAACACTTCAACAACATCGCCACCGCCACCGGTATCCAAAACACCAGGGCGGAGCGTGGCCATGTGGGCGCGGCAGGAGGGGCAGGAGGTTCCGCGCTACTTCATAAGCGACGCGCCGTGGAAAACGCAGCGGCGTGTTCAGCGCGACCTGCCGCTGGACTGTGGCCATTCCGGGGCTGCACGTTGGCGGAGGGCGAGAAGACAGCCGGAGGCGCCCAACTACCTACCGATGCAGCGGTGGGGTTCTGCGCCACGTGCCGCGTGGCCGTGCACTTCAAAAGCCACTACAAGGGTGCCATGCACGTGGCGCAGACAAAGGCGGCCGCCGAGGGAAGGGCCACCGAGAGGAAGGCCCTCCCCCAACACCCTCTAGACTACAGGCCGGAGGGCTGCTGACGTCACAGTGTGGTGACGTCACGGGGCGTAGGCGGTCGCCGCCGCCGTGGGAGGCAGCGGTGCAAGGCGCTGTGGTGGGCGCGGAAGCACACAATGAAAACATTTTTCTCCGCCAGTTTTCATTGCGGCTCACTAGATGGCGGCACTATAGTACAACAAAAATTAATTTTTCTGAATCGTGGTGATATTTCAAAAAGACAGGAAAGCAATTATCTCTGTGGGTGTTCAAGCATTGTTCATATAGCACTGATATTCTAACAAAACAATATTATTCATCTGGGAAACGTCGTAGTGAGAGCGCACTATATTTTACTGCGGAATACAAGTAGTCCCGCAACAAACCGGTCATGTCAGGTTTTTTCCGGCGCACATGGGTGCACGTGCGTACACGTTGTGCTGTGATTTTATTGCTTTCGTGATTGCGTGCATTTTGTGATTTAATTGTGGTTATCAGCCGTGTTGTGGTGATGTGTGGAACATAAAGTTTGAAGAACCACCCTGCTGAGTTCGCCATGCCGTACAAGTGTTGTGTGCCGCGGCAATTATGACTCGACACGCAAGGTGCGCGTTTTCCGGTTTCCCCACGACGAGGAACTGTGCAGGAAATGGGTGCGCGCTGTACCGCGAGAGAACTTCAGTCCGACACAGTATTCCAGGGTGAGTTATCCCGCAAAATTTTCTTTGTGCTCTAGATTGCAATTAAAAGTACACAACATTTCTTCTTCAAAAAGCCCAGGCACTAAAAGTTTATGCAGTGAAAAGTTGAAGTTAAAGTACGACTCGTTTTTTATAGGTTTGCGAGCTGCACCCGAAGACATAATGTACGAGACTTCGTACAGGGCGTACGGTAACGGCGCCTTTGCCCAGTTCCCGCATTCGTCCTGGTGCTGTGCCTTCGAAATTTCCGGCCTGCCCATCATATTTCTCAAAAGAGAGCACGAGCAGAGAAAGCCCGGACTCGAAGCGGAAGCGGTTTGAAGCGGAAGCCCTCCAGGCAGGTATTGCAGAATCCGCAGAAACGTCTCTCCGCGAAGAAGAGGCCGACAGAATAGCATGCATTAGAGATTTAGCTTGTCACTTGAGAAATCGAGACTCAACATTCTGGCACATCATCGAGAACAAAGAACGGCTGGTCATAGTCCACATCGTGGAAGACGAAGCTCCTTGAATCAAGTATTCGCTTGTTGTAAAAGCTGACATGGGGACAACTTTCCACTTTATGAAGAAGCCGACAACAACGTTAGGGCGCGATTTGTGCGTCCCGGCTACAGCAGAAAGCAAAAGGGCCGTCATGAAATTCCTCGACGGTGTCCAGGCATGGGACTCCAACACGGACTCACCATCGAAAGAGCACACTGAGGACATTATTGAAGCCATTTGTTTTTTGCTCAGTGCATTGCCGCTGGGGGAAGAGGACAACGCCGGCGCAATACGATTCTTGACAGAGCAGTTGAGGCTGCTTTCTAAAAACAAGACGCGGAGGCGGTACTCACCGGAGTTCACAGTGTTTTGTTGCCTCCTGTACACAATATCGCCACATGCGTACAAATATATGCGTAGTTATGGTGATATCAAAATGCCACATCCAGTAACTATCAGGTCTATATGTTCCTCCCAGGGAATGAATCCACAGGCAGAACATAAGAGTTCTACTTTCTTGGGTTACATGAAGACAAGGATATCTGGCCTGGATGAGCGTCAACGCGCAGTTACTGTCATGGTGGACGAGATCCACATTAAACCGTTCTTCGATTACAAGGGCGGTAACATCACCGGCATTGCGCAGAACACCCACGAGGCCGCTACTAGCGCCATGATTTTTATGGTGCAGAGCGTTGCCTCTAGTTTTAAAAAAGTTGCTCACATAGTGCCTCTCCGCGGCGCCACAGGAAATATTTTGCACAAATTGCTCATGGAGGTCATCGGTGGTCTTAAGAAGATCGGGTACAAAGTCATTTGTGTTGTGACCGATAACAACAGAGTGAACCGTAACGCAATGGAGCAGTTCTCATCAGCGCTAACCAGCGATTCGCCAGATTTCGTGTACCCGCACCTTTGCGATCCCAAAAGGCCTTTATTCTTTGTGATTGAGCCAGTGCACATTTAAAAGTGCGTCCGCAACAACTGGATAAAACAGCGCAATCACCAACGCTGCTTCTATTTCCCAGAATTCGAGCAGCAAACGGCTTCGGAAAGACGTATGCTGTCGGCATCGTTTGGCACCATTGTAGATGTGTACAACCTTGAGGTTGGCCAACTACTCAGGCATGCTTACACGCTGTCGCGGAAAGCCCTGTTTCCGTCAAACCTCGAGAAGCAGAATGTGAAACTTGCTTTGCAAGTACTGAACGATACTGTCCCTCCCACTGTTCGTGAAATTGGGGGAAAGAACAATCTCTGCCATGTAGAAGGGACCGCCACGTTCATTGAAATCATGGTGAAATGGTGGAAGATCGTGAACGTGAAGACCCCGTCTAAGGGAGCCAGATTAAGGGACGAATGTCAAGAGCCCGTGTTTTCGCTTTCGGACAGAAAAGTAGATTTCCTCTACAACCTTCTGGACTGGATGGAGGAGTGAAAAGAAAGGACGAAGGGTTGCGATACTGGTACGCTGACGAAGGAAACCCATGCTGCTCTGTACCAGACTACGCAAGGTCTCATTGAGATTTCCTGGTACTGCTTAGATGAACTGAAGCTTACCTATGTGCTGCTTGGCAAAATACAGACCGATTGCCTGGAAGACCGTTTCGGCAAATACAGACAGCTAGCTGGCGCTCAATACCATGTGTCGATAAGGCAAGTGTATGAGTGTGAAAATAAACTCCGCTTGCAAAGCACGCTGCCGACTGTTGTCAATACTGTAAGCGTCAGTGACCCAGACGAGCAATGGCAGGATCTTGACAGTGAAGCTAACTGTTCAGGGCCCGGCTGCAACGTAGTTGTCACAGAAGAAACGCTGTCAAAGATGAAAGACATTATCCCTGTACTGGTGTATGTGGCAGGGTATGCAGCCTATGCGGCCTTGAAGAAACTCAAGTGCGACAAGTGTAGGGAAGCACTGACACTGAATAAGGAAATTTCAGTGTCAGTTGCTGACAAGCATTACGACCTCATCAGATCGATGGATCGAGGAGGGCTTGTGCACTCAGCAATGTCGGTTGTGAATGCTGTGGCACATAATTACGCCGTCGTGGAGCAACTTTCACAAAACGAAGTGTTTTTGAAACTCTCAAACCAGCGGCAAGTTGTTACAAATCTCACGGTGGAGCTGCTGACAAACGACGAGTCGTCCGATTTCGACACTTGCGACGATGGACACACCAGCGAGGTAGTTCTGAAATATGTGTTGTGGTGCAGCACAAATATTCTGCTCAAAAACTTCTGCAGAAGAATGAATGATGACATTTTAAAAGCGCATTCTGACGCACAAAAAAAGAGAAAGTTGCAAACACTCAGCAAGAAATAGCTGTCGAAGTGGCTTTGTAAATAAACTTGTGTGTTGTAAATAAATGTGCTGTAAATAAGTGCCTGTAAATAAACTTGTTCAGACAAGATGCTATTCGTCTCCCAACCTCATTTATAAAGCATTCTAAATGCCTCGCAATCTGTGTAAGATTTGCTCTGGAATTTATTTACTGCCTGTCCATAAATGTATCGCGCGCTGGCAGTCGCAACTCACGAAGGGAAATGTTTTGAATTCACATTAACACCCGAAAGCAGTCAACCTTTTATTTTTGCTAAATGGCAAATGCTAACGCTCGTGTACGAGTAGTATTGTTTTGAACCATTTGAACAGACCCGAATGATTTACATGTAGGTACTTATTTCCGAGATGCGACCTTAACTATCCGTTCGGGCTGCTTTTTGTTGCATATATCAATGAGACTAAAGATCCTGTTACCTATGGGATACGTAAACAAGGATAGACAAGAATTGATGACGATACCTATGTACGAGTTCACTATCGCGCTGGAAATGTACTGCTGGTAGCTTGACTAACGACATTTCCGTGCGCTTGCTAGTTCTTTCTCCCAAACACGCTTTTTTGCTGGTTTGAAACGAAGAAAATGTTACATTGGGTGAGGTTTACTGGTCGATAAATATTTGCAGCTGTAAACTTCCTTTTTAGCGGCGGGAACAGCCTGTTCATTACTTCACAGTGCATGCTGAAGGCACTCCTCCACGGCGGCCGGGCGCCGCCTTCGCCTCCGCTCTGTGGCGTCACGGCGGCAGTTTTCAGGCCTTAAAAGTCTAGAGGGTGTTGCCTCCCCTCGGCGGCCCTCTCCTCGGCGGCCCTCCCCTCGACAAAAGCTGCTTGTATGCAGCTTTTGTCGTCAGCCTTTCAATGTATTCACGATAAATAAATAAAGAATACCTCACCTAAAAAAAAAAAGAAGAAGGCGCCAAATCCAGCCCCGCTGAGCCAGCGTTCGGACACGGACCTGGCGGCCCTGTGCCGACAGCGAATGGGGGAGGAGCCCCATTTCGCGGCACTACTGTCAGGGCTGCCACCACCCGCAGCCACCGACGGACCACCTATGGACGTTGACCGTCTTTTGGAACTATAGCCCCGTGTACATGGACGTGACGGGGGCGGGCCGAGTTGAGTGGCGGGTTCAGCTTACCTCGACGCGCCCGAGTTTATATGAACTCGCACGGACGAGTCGAGGTGAGCGGTGATCGCAGCGACGCTTTGCGTCGAGGCGAGCCGAAAGCCCGTCTTCCGGTACCGGTTTCCGTTCCTCCAAGCCTGCGCTCTCGCCGCTGTGGGCTGCGGTTGTTTACGCAGTTGTCGCTCCGCCACCACGATGGCTGTCTTGGTATATTTTCTCAGTTGGCACCAGCTGTAGTTTATGGTTGTGTTGGTGTCTTGGCTAACACTGCACAACGCGATGGCAGCAGTGGTTCTGTTGCGGCACAGCGCTCGCCGCAGGCGTATCCGCAGCCTGATGCACCGTCCCCTGTTCACCCCTGGCTGGTCTCTCCAGAAATTCGCCGTACCGAATATAAATAATATTTTCTCGCGTAAAACAAAGATTCGTATTAAACTTACAGAAATAAATATCGTTTCAGCACCCTTTGAAATGATCCAAAGTGTATATTTTTTATATGGAGCGCCACACAGACCGATAAGTGCCTGAACATGAACAATATTGCAAATTTTTCAAAGTTCATGTGCCAGCGCTTCCAAACTACTGTCTTCGCGACTCGTGTTTTTCCCCCACATACCGTCAAGAATGCAAGCAAGCTATGCAGCTGCGTTGTCTCTGGAAAAGTTGAAAAGCTGTAAAAATTTCTGACTTTGGTCAAGAACACTGCATTGCTTCCCCGCAAAGCACATTAACATACACTAGTGGTGAATGCGTTTTAACAAGGAAATGCGGTTCTTTTCCTGCCAACTAGAATCGTTTTACCGTGCTGCGTATAATATTTCACTTTTTCGAAGTTTCGTCGCAACCTAACTGTCACCATAATTAGGAAATTAAAATTTTCTTTAGAAAATTGGTTCCAAAAATGAATAGTGTAGTAAAGTGACCAACCATTACTTTTTAGAGTGTAATCGTAGATGGTCTAGTGCACTGTCTGGGATATTTGGCGTGGAACGACCCTCATCTCCTCCAAAACCCTAACACTAAACCCGAAAAAACGTTCGAAATGCCCAAGTCCATTCAGGGATTCATGAAACACGAATTAAAAAGAGCGAAACCAACCCTGGACTACGCTTTTCCTCTGGGGGAAATTACATGTATTGGTAAAGGCACTTAATTTTTGCGATAAAGTCAATTTACACCACTTGCAAAAAAAAACCCAAAACAAAACTTACAAAGAATAAAATACCCGAAAGTATTTGCCTTTTCATAGTCGAACCTGGCTGTGAAGAACACAAAATAAATGCAAGCGGAGTTGGAATGCTGCGCATTAGTAGACAATTCTGTGAATTTACGCAAATGTATTCTGATGGCGAGGTGACCAGAAACTTTATTAAAGCATTCATGTGCACGTATTTGAGATTTCTGGCGCACAAGCCGATTTCCTGCTACGGGCAGAGCAATATAGCCGGTCGTGAGAACGATAACCAACAAGCTCTCGTAGGACGTGCCAAGCAAGATTTAAACCTAAAAGTGATCTGCATTTACTGCATAACAGAACGATGTCCTCCGCGCGTACCGGCCGACAGAGAAAGAGCAACGTCGAAGTGATGGGGACAGGGGAAGCGGAGACGGCGACGGGCGGGAGAGGTCACGAGCCGTCAACTCAGCGCGACTGGTTATACATGCCCTTTCTGAGCGCGGCGAGTTTGGTGAACCTACCCCCTGTTTCCGGGTCGACGGGACTCGCCGCGACGACTCTCCGCCCCGACGCGTCCGCTTATACATGGGGAGGGCGAGTCCAGAAAACCTGTTTATTTCGACTCAACGCGCCCTTGTCGGGTCAATGTAAACGGGCCTTATAAGGCACAGTGAAGCCCCCCCCCCCCCCCCCCAAGAACGCTGCAGCAGGCAAAATATATGTTTTTTGTCTTTATCATGTGTATTCTGTGTTGTTTTATTTTTTTTTCCTTCAGCAGCAGTTGCAGAGCGAGGCTGAGGCTAGCTGTTGCCCATTACATGACGCCTTTGCATGCATGGGCGACGACCGGCTGCCTTTGCAGACCGGTATATAGGATGAATTAAGGCGAGGAGGATGTGGGGATCTGAGGCGCGCCTGCGACCATTTCGCGGGCATTCCGCCACACGCCCACACCCTTTCGCTTTCCTGCTCTGTTAACACCACGTGGCGTTAGATGGCGCCACGTGCGGGCACGGTGCGCGCCGAGCGAGCGGCAATGATGCCAACCATAGGGATTTATCCCTAGATCTAGGGGTTTTTTGTCTCTTTTAAAGATTTGGCGTCTTTTTTGTGAAATCTAGGGATTGTTTAGAGTGTTGAAATGAAATGCTATGCAGCTTAATGACTGGTGTTACTGAGTAACCACGCGTTTTTAATAATAAGTAACTGCGAAGAATGTAATTTTTTGCTAATTTCTATTTTTCATTTCTAACTTTCCTTTGCTATTTCTATTTTTTTCATTTAAAAGAGCATTGGTGTTGTGCAAGCCGAGAGAGAGCGACTTTGGTTCTGTAACGCGAGCATTGAGAAAGTAATTTCTTTTTCTATGACGCGAGGTTCTCGCACTAACAACCTCTGATGTGTGCTGTCGAAGGAACTTGTCCGAACTTGTCGTCGCGAGTGACAACTTTTCTTCGCAAGTGAAGTGCAACTGTGGAAACTGAGGTGTGCTGTACACTCGAAGGAACTTTTCCGAACTTGTCTTCATGAGTGACTACTTGGCTTCGTGAGTGAAAGTGCAATTGTGACTTGCAGTGCACGGAAAAACCCGCGAAATTCACCTCCGCCGCGCACCTTCACTGTGCAAAGTGAAGGCGCGCTCCATGTGAAATGGCAACTTCTGGACGAAGAGACTTTGAGCAAGGTGAGCCGAGTAGAAAGAAAGCGACAGCATACGATCAAAAATATTTGACGAGATGGGAAGCTGAACCAAAGTACAAGGGATGGCTAGCAGCGAGTAAAAAAGGGCCCCTGTACTTCTACTGCAAGTCATGCAACGCTGATTGCAAAGGTCGAAAATCGACCGCCACCTCGCAAGCTCCAAGCACAGGAACAGTGCTGCAAGCTTGCAATCGACCCGCACGCTGACATCTATGCCTGCAGTAAGTGGGCAAACTCAGCTAGACAAATCTGTCAAAGAGGGGGAAATAAGGCTTGCAGCATTCATCACAGAGCATAACCTGCCATTTAATGTCATGGGGCATTTAGTTGACGTTGTCAAAGCAGCATGCGATGATTCCCAAATTGCAAAGAATGTGAGCTGTGGCCGGACGAAGTGCACTGCCATCGTAAAAAATGTTCTTGGAGAGCAGAGTCGCCAAGACATCTGTGAACTCTTGCGCAGACAGAAGTTCTCTCTGCTTGTCGACGAATCTACTGACAAGGGAACAGTGAAGCATCTGTCCCTTGTCGCCCGAGTGATGAATGCCAATGGCGACGTAGTGGATGCGTTTCTTGACTTGGTACCAGTCAGCGACGGAACCGCCCAGTCTCTCTTCAGCAGTCTGAAGGCAGTCTTTACTAGCACAGAAATTCCATACGAAAAAAACTTGATCGGTTTCGCGGCGGACGGAGCAAACGTGATGATGGGTGCTCATCATTCCGTCGCATCGATGCTGCAAGCACAAATTCCAGGAATTTTCATTCTGAAATGCGTTTGCCATTCCTTCCATCTCTGTGCCTCCTACGCGTGCAAAACAATACCGAGAGGAGTGGAGGATCTGGCCCGCGATGTGTACAACTACTTTTTGTCTCCCAAGCAGACGTCTGCATACCAGGAGGTCCAAAGGCTCGCAGAGGTGAAGCCACATAAGCTACTGCACCCGAGCCAAACCAGGTGGCTGTCCCTCCAAGTTGTTGTTACCCGCCTACTTGAGCAGATGCCGGCCTTGATTTCATTTTTCAAAAAAGCAGCCACTGAGGACCGCGTGCTTGTCGCAGAAGCCATTCTCGAGAAGCTTAGCAACCCGTCTCATCTCATCTTAACTCTAATGAGATTCAGAGCAAACGAGGCGAAGAGCAAGCTGCGTTTAGACTAATAAAGGTGAATACCAACGTGCGAAAAGAAAAAAAATGCAATCTGGGGATTTTGTCTGCTATCTAAGGATTTTTGAGGGGTCATTCTAGGGATAAAGCGTTGCCTCAGGTTGGCACCACTGGGGAGCGGTCTCTTCTCCGTGGACAGCGCCGGGTAAGCACGTGTTTTCCTTTGTCCGCGTCCCCTTTGGGAATCGCGGACGGTAGCCTGCCCGGGGTGGCCTTGGGCACCCCGGCAGGCGTGTTTACTTGAGTGCTGGCTTTGGTAGCGTACGCCAAGCCCAGAGCGGTGCCTAGTGCTTGAAGTGGTCGTACCACAACGAGCCGCACTTGCGTTAGGCCTACGCGTACGAGGTTTGCCCTAACACTCGCGACCAGGCCCATTGGTCATCGTGAGAGTGCACAGCATAGCCGCGAGGGACCTTTTCCCGACCGGAGGGTCAAAGCTCGCCATTGCCAGCTGCGACGTGCTCGCGGTTTTCCCCTTATATTGTGAACGTCCGCGTGCCTCTGCTCCCCGCGTCCCAGGAGAGGACGTTGTACTGTTGTTCGGGGTGCCGCCAAGGGCAATAAAGTGTTGTGCGTTTTGTATTTGAACACTGTTTCGCCGCGCCGCACTAAACGCCTTATTAGTTGAGCGCGCGCGGAGCGGTGCGCTACACGCGAGTAGGTGGCGGAGTCGGGGCGCTGTGGCTTGCTAAGCGTGAACCCGCGGTGATTATTCGCTACAGTTAGTAGCGGGTCACCATAGTTGACACAGTGTAGTATCTAGGCACTCGGCAGTCAAGCATCAAACATTAAAGAAATCACACTCTATTTCAATGCACTGCGAACAGTCGTTCACTGCGGTGCACTCTAGGAGAAAGGGGCTGCAACGTCGTCTAGAAGTTTCTATGCAAATGACCACGTCGAGCAGACCGCCCTCATTTCCCTGCACTTATCCAGTTTTCTATACTGGTACCCTGATTAGGGCCTAACCAGCATGGCAAAACTATGTAGCTCGCATTCTATGACGTCACTTGCCATCGTCTTGACCCTTTTCCAACAGCGGACAGCAAAGTGATGTCAGAGCTTCGGACAAGACAGAAGCTCTCGAAATTTGAACTTGCTGATTGGAGCCAACTACTTATGAGATCAGATCACTGGCCGAACAGTAAAACTGGGGATGTGTAAACTATTGATTTTACTAAAAGCAGCCTGTCCTTGTTTGTTGGCAACATTTAGAATGCACTTCTATGTATGTTAGCAACTCTATATAAATTAATTTTTGGTTTGATTAGAGTGCTTGATCAGCCACTCCTTTGTTTTATGTAATGCCAGGGCAAACATGCAATTTTCAGTTCAGAGAGTGGTCATGACGCGACACCACATGAGGAGTACCTGTTGTCAGATGAACGTTCAATTACTGACACTATTGCTACAACAGGGAGTGATTTTTTTTTCATTTCTCCAGCGTTACCGAGAAACTGGTGCAAAGTGTGACAACCGCACATTAGACGCTACAGCCGGTCATCGAATACATCGGAACCGGGTGTCCAGTTTTCATTTCTCCTGCATTACCAGGAAACTGGTGCAAAGTGTGACAACCGCACATTAGACGCTACAGTCGGTCATCGAATACATTGGAACCGAGTGGCCAGCCAAAAGGATGCTGCTGCAGAAGTCGATGCCATTTTATCAGCTGTGAGAACAATTGTGCACTGTTGATGGCGTGGTTCTGAGGGAGGACAGAGTAGTTGTGCCGTAAGTTCTCATAGCAGACCTTGTTTCTTTGGCCACGAAAGGCATCTGGTCATCCCAAGAACTTAACAGTGCTGATGGCCAAATATGCACAGACAGGCCGAAAATACAGTGCGAAGCTGCTACGTGTGTCAGTCTGCAGAGAAGTTGGCAAGACTTGGGTGGCTTCTCTGAATCCTGTTACCTTTCCAAGAGAGCGTAATAAGTCCAAAGTTATTCATAACTTTGGTATATTACGACACAAATTGGCCCAAAGTTTGTTTCTTAAACATGGTTACGTTACAGGCTGCCATGAACATTTTAAGGGCAGTTTTTAGCAGAGAGGGCTACCTGACAACAGACCCCAGCAAGCCCGAGCTGTTTAAAAACTTTTTGGAAGAAAGGAAGAGACAATGGGTGCGTTAGCGCAGGAGCGCTGTAAGAAGCGGTACCCTAGGCCAAGAGCAGGGAGGAAACTCACTCTTCATTCAGAGAGCGCGCATAACATTGGTTACAGGAATTTGCTGTTTTGCGGCGCTATGCGACACATCACGCGAAACCGAAACCGAGTATCTTCATTTTAACACATGAGCAGCCCGACACTATAATGTAGCATCGCGATATATCTCAGCCCGAGGAAACATTGCCTTCCACTGAGACAACGGAAATAAAGCATGTCCCATTTGGAAGCACAGCCAGCCCTTTTAAACCTTTGGCAATGTTGCACCATTACAAGGCATGCGAAGTTCGGTTTCCTTCAACAGCAGGTCATCTGAAATGAAGCCTCTGTTTAGATGATCGTTTGACTAATGCAAACAGCAAAAAAGAGGCTCTCTGACTCCACACAAAGGCCACTGCTATATTCAGTGCCACCCCCCACTCTCAATAAAACTCCATGCGCGGTCTTCTACATTGAGCGATTACGATGGCGATTTGGGGCAGATAAACAAGTGAAGCACGCAGAGAGGCAAGCTGCAACATATCGTGAAATACATGTAGCACATTATTATGGAGCAAACATGTACAGCTAGGAGATGATATATTTGCAGACGCCAGTCCGCTATTCAACGGCGCAGTGGCCTACCTGGTTATTGAGACAAGTGAGGAACTGACCTGAACGATTGCCCCGAGCTTGTCCAGAGTTGTACCTCTCAAGAAATTTGGCACTGTTGTGTGCCCATGTACTCGTCAAGTGCAAGGAAGAAGGACCCCCGGTGTTGCCTTATAAAAAATCCCTATTCTCGAGATACTCTGACAGTGGATTAAGGTGAGTTGGTGGAAGAACTGGGATCCTAATTCTGTGTCTAACTATTCGGCTCTGTACAGTAGCCCTTTGTTGCATTCGATTTCAAAGAAGCCTTAAAGATCCATCAGCTGAAGACTGAGTTGTGCCTGGTGTATTCACGTGCTACCCATAGTACAAGTAGCCAACCATTAGCAAGGTGTGCAGTTACCCTGGTCAACGTGCCCTGGAACTGGACAATGACAGCTCCCTCAAGAAGGAACAAAAACATGGCAATTTCATCCGACATGGGTGGCCCAACAGTGATCGACAACGCTGTAGAGCCTGATGATGCTCCTACAGCTGCTGTGTAGCAGATTGTCAAACCAACCTGCGATAAGACATTCCTGTGGACGATCGTTCTTGAGTGGCTTCTGCGCTGCTTGCAAGCAGCACGATCCGTGAAGAGCAGCTGGCGTTTAAAGCTATGGCTCAAGATGAACCGCTTGCTTTCGCAAGGCAGTTTTTGGAATGCAGACGGACACAACTTGAATGAGTGCGAGTAATTTTTTGCACCACGGGAAATGCACTAAAGAAGAAGCATGAGCTTTAGCTCAGATGAGATCTTGAGACTGAAGAAGACAGTAGATAAGTATACGGAGGAGCTGCACAAACTAAAAGACGGCTGCAACGTCAGCACCTTCTTTGACGTTGTCACAGATTCTCAGTGAAATAGCGTGATGGCTTTGTTTATAGGGGACAAGATCAGGGATTACACCAAAAAGAGGGCAATATGGAATGAAACAACTGTCAGGTAGTGCATAGTTAAGAAGACTTTCAACCAAAGCATATGAATACAGTGGTTCAGAAGGTCTTCTGTGCTTGTCATGTAGAAAGGGGGACCACTAGGGGGCGTCGAGATGAGCGGAAGCCGATGCGTCGGCTCCGCCTTCTGCTATACTTCTTGCTGGTCTGCCGAGTTCAATCTAGCCTAATTTTTCAGCAACGTTTTCGCTAAGTTTAGGGGAACACCCGGATGCCAATTTTGGCCCGGGCCACTCCACTTTTCTCCCTTTCCAACCAACGTTCCGCCTTCACTCGCTAAGCCTCGAGTAGGCCCAACACGGCTACGGACCCCTGTGCTGGCGCGTCCCGCCCCTGCGCCGTCATCATGCCCGAAGCCATGGTGGATGGAGAAACGATCACTGAAGAGGAAGCCAGTGCGCCTGGCTGGATCGACGCAATCTGACGCTGACCAAAGTCTTCAACTACTACCACCGGCAAGCCAGCCGGCGCCATCATTGGCGCCCGGCAAACCGGAGCTGTGACGAGGGTTGCAGCCGCCAGCCGACTCCCCCCGCTCTCAACGGATCACCACCGTGTCATTCGCCCCGGAGGTGGCCTGGATGTACACAGGTGCCACAAGTTTAAGTTCTTGCAAGCTCTACTACTTGCTGCACGACTCCGGCCAACGGCGGCAGAGAAAAATATTGTTTGTACTAACGACACGCAGAATATCTTCGTGATCAGCACGCCGAACCTACAAACGGCCGAAATGTACGCCAAAGTGCGAGGAATTGTTCTCATGGAGCGAGAACATCCAGTATCCGCTTACGTAGCGGCGTCTGGCACCACCAGCCGAGGCCAAGTCTGAGAGGTCGACGCTGACCTCCCAAACTCAGAGTTACAACGCCTGTTCGTCTCATCACATAACCCCACGTTAATGGGGGTACGACGAATCAAGGATACAATCACTATCATCCTTCTCTTCGATGGACTTAAAGTTCCCAACTATGTGCGCTGCGGCATGTTCCTGCTGTGTTGCACGCTCTACAAGCGACAGATCGACACCAGTTGCAACTGCGGCCGCGTCGGGCATCGACAAGATGTCTGCCCTACCTCATCTAAGAAAGTCTGAACACTGTGAGAAAGTCTGTGAAAACCGCACCGACACTTAACAAGACCTCAGTCCATAACTCTACGACTCTTACAGACGGAGGCGTATGCATCGCCTCTAACTGGCTCTGAATACATAGATGGCATAGATCAGGGGTGCCCGCGCTGTGGTCATCCCAAACGTACTCTCCAACACATGCTGTGGCAATGCGCTACGTTGCGCGAGAGCAGCAAGTCTCCCTCTAGGGAGGCGGACTGGACTTGTCTCCTCACAAGCCACGACAAAAGATACCAGCTTAGGGCCATCCAGAGGGCCCACGACATAGCCGTGGAGTTTAACCTCCCCGTCCCGTCGTGGGAGTAGCCCACCGGTGTTGCCCCCTAAGGGGGATTGAGCGCCGCCTCCGGATATTAATAAAGTTCTTTGCCCGCCTGCCTGTCATGCAGAAACACTCCGCACAAGTATATTGCTACTTGAACACGTGAAGTTTGCTTCATTCCTTTGCTGTGACTGAGACAGCAGACAGAACTCGATAGCCCATCTGCAAACCAGTCTAAAGTCTGTAGAGCTGTCGAGCACTTGGAGAAGAAACTTGAATATAATAAGCAGTGCGACGCTCTTAAAGGTGGTGTGAGCGTGAGCCACAATTTACAAGTGGTGTCAAGGGATAGAATAGACCAACTAACAAACTCCAAGCTGTGCTTTCTTTTTCGCGGCTCAGCAGCATGTTTTAAAATACTGGTTGGGCACTTCACTGAGTCATACACGAGACCAGACCCTACTGCAGCCATCATTCGTGCTGCGAAGAACACTGAAGAACTAGGTTTCAAGTTGTGCATATTGTGACAGATAATCATATAAGACAAGTGTCTCGGCAAAGAAAGTTTTGTGCGAAGGGCAAACAAAAATGACGAAGCCACGTCTACCTGCATGAAATTTGATCAATGCTGCATCGTCAAAAATGAGACATCCCCATTTCTAACAAAATGCACCGGGGCCAACAAAGAGATCTCCACAGCTCTTTTAAAAGAGCTCTGCAAGATGCAGAATGGCTCAACAGTAAAACCGATTAGGCCCCTGATGTGTTTGATTCAGGACAGAGATTCTGAAAGCTATGCATACGTGTAAATAAAAAAAGTACACTCTCCTAGTCCTCATGGTCCGCCAGCGCAGACCGCACTGCGATGTCTTGGTCTTAGGCCTGGCTTTTGGGGCTCGAGGTCTCATATATCCAAACACGAAAAGCGCGGCAAAAAAAAAAAAATTGGCCTAAAGAAAGGGATCTAGCCTGGTTAGGCGCAAGAACACTGGTCTGCAGTTTTCACCGGCCTGAACCGTTTTTGAAAAAAAAAAAAAAGTCAATTGACAAGGGTATCTTGCTGCCCTTTTCTTGCCTGCGTCAACTCCCCTTACTCAGTCACCAAACTCCCCCCATCATTCCGCCTAATGATTAGTTAGCACAGTACTTAATATAATAAAGTGGAAATTCGTTCATCAGTAACAGTCTCCTTTTTTTCTCTTTTTTCGTACTTCTCTCCTCTTTTCATTTTTTTTTTTTTGCAGTACAACACTGCACAAATTATTCTTCACATCTATAAAAATGCCTCAACTGGGGCAAATGATGAAGACAATGACTATCGACTTTAAATCAAGAAGTGCGCGAGTCTACCTCGGCCACGAAAGCAGTGTTTCTCATATAATACTATTGTATTGTTAATACAGTAAGCTATACTTTACTGCATGTGCATTGCTTCTCATTCCTTTAATCTTTTTATTAGTCCAAAAACATGACTTTAGTAGCAGCTGGCTAAGTACACTTCATTTTTCCCCTTGTTACAGCACTATACAAGTCTTCTGGATGGGGCTAGACACCTTGTTTAAGGAACAAGAAAGCATGGCGGACGCTGACGCTAAGGGAATAAGGTCGGGTGTGCCGAGATCTCTACGGTTGGGCCGAGGAGATCTTACCAAAATTGAAAAATAAAAATATGTTTCAGTGCCAGTCCTGTTGTACCTTTTTTATCTTTGTCGTTCGGGCTTTTTCAAGTTCCCACAAAAGAAAATATGAATGCCGTGCATGCAGTGCAAATTTCTCAAATTTCTCTCTACCTGTCACAGCTGCACCTGCAGTACTCTAAAGACAAGCTGGCCACATCTGCAAGCATGAATTCCTAACAGTGAGCACCACCACAACTGATTCCTTGGGAGAAGTGCACAAGTGGTCGGTTCTTGTTGATGACGGTAACACGAAGCCGCACATCCGTAAGAACAATCCCTATTCAGCGACACAAACGAATCTGGACTGGAGCGACCCAAGTAGACTTTTGTGGACAACCACAATGAGGTTAGGACAATGAAAGTCACCCAGACGGTTTTTTGGGAAAGGAGACATATTGTCTCGAAGCTTACCACAACGGCAAACATTGTGTCTATCAGGCTCCTGCCGAGTGAAAAAAGTTAATTTTGGTTCTGGCACGTTTTCTAGTTAGCCAACTGAGGCACTATTTGGCTTTCTTTGGAGGAAGGTAGGATGTATCGATGCCATGAGCATGAGAAGTGTGCTTTGCGAGACGCAAGAAAATGCTGAGAACTGGCGCTGTTTTTCCATAATTGCAGAGGAGTGTGAACTCAAAATCGTTTAGTGCTGCCACAGCTGTTATCATCCTTCACATTTGAAACATCAATTATCCAGAGATGATGCTTTTCCCAGTAACAGTCATACATAGGCTGTAAGAATGCACCAGACCTAATGGCTCCCCAATCCAGAGGTGGCAACCCTAGCTTTAACTAGAGGCCACGTAGTCTGAGTTAGGGCTGCATTGATATAGAGAAACTGAAAAGAAATGCACCTGTGGATGGACTATTGCCTATCAGGGCAAGGGAAGACTGATGTATTCAACAAAGGAACTTTTATCACTTGCTATAAGCCTCAATAAGTTTAAAGATATTGTTCTTGACTAGTGGAAACAAACAAAGGAAACAAACCACCGTGGAAACACCACCGTGGACTAGTGGAAACCACCGTGGACTAGTGGAAACAAACCACCGTGGAACATGCCGTTAGTGTTTTGAGGAACATCACCATCTTGATATACCGAAATAAGGACAGAGCCCACAGAGAACAATATCTAGAACTTCTGAGCAGGAAGCTTATCAAGTCACAGCTAAGCGACCGTGCTATAAATATCACAGGCAAAAAGAATGGAATGAACGTATATGCCAACACTTTAACCCTCCTTCACGGGGTGTTCTCTTTTGGTTTGACGAACAGTCAATGCCAGGCCTCGCACAAGGGGCGATGCTAGGGGATGTTCCCTTCGTGCAATGAAGATGGCTGGCTCCTTTCATATCCGATTGAGCCCCCGCTCATCCCCAGAGCTAGCACACTTTTCTAGCATGAAGCAGAACATACAATGCTTGGAGCGACGATGTCAATATAGACTTTATATGGAGTGTCCCGACAACAGTAAAGACCTATAAAGAGTATGTAACTGCCACCACAATAACGAAAAAAAATGCAGCAGCAAGGTTGTTCGCGACTTATTTCTCTCCCTTCCTGCTCTTTGTCAGACAAAGCAGTGAAGCATCCTGGAAAACAGTTTTTTTACTCCGAGTACGGAGGCATCTAATGCATATGCCTGCATGAAGGGCTTAAGTGAAAGGAACAGCAATGCCACTGACAATGTTTGCGAGAGAATTGACTGACCAGAGCCTTTCAATTCTACTGGCTTTAAACTAGTAGACTATAAGTGTTGACAACCACCTCTACACAATTCAGCCAAGTGAAGTTGTGCTTATAGCAGATTTCGAACTTATTATTTTTTCAACGCCAAATTAACAGAAGCTGGCGACACATCTGAAAATTTGTAGAGTCCTAAAATGAATGCTATCTTCAGGTTGAACCCTTTGGATTAAGACCTATACCTCTGCCATGTTATTGGCACTGGTGATAAAGGACAGAAAAGCCTCGTTGGTCCGAGCACAGCTGATGGGAGTGTTGAAAAACAGGCTCAGTTATATACATAGCAATGCTAAAGCACAGCGGTAATGGCGCTTGGTCCCTTCTTTGAGCTGGCATTCGAGACCATGTATTCTTAAGTAAAGAGATACTGAACAAAGTGTTTTGAACTAAGGTTTTTAACGGAATTGAAAGAATGGGTGTCAAAACCGATAATCCTTCATTTCAGGCAGAAACTGCAGCAGAATAATAAATTTAATGTGTTTTTCATAACACTGCCGTGTCGCCTTCTCTAGTTCACGGCACGGCCACTGTTGTGCCGTGAACTAGAGGAGGCAACGTTTGGCGAGCTCACACATGCCCAAAAAGGGCAAGCCAACAATGCCGGACGTTGCCCACTTCTCCAGACTCGCTCAGCTCTCCAACCGGTTCCCAGAACCACTATGAACAGCACCGGTAACGATCAATGCTTTCAGCTTGAATGAAGCATCAGAGCTTTTGTGGAAGGGGGAGAGTAGGATGAAAAAAAAAAAAGAGGTGGAGAAAGTGCAGGAACACGTGCACCCTGCATGCGCCTCGGCATTTGTGAAGTCACAGCTCACGCGTACACGCAGCCATTATGTGCTGAAAATTATTAAAAATACAGCTAACTGTACACAAATACAGAAAATTAACTGTCAGAACAGTCACATTTTCTGAGTAGTACATAGAGTTTTTACCAGTTATTCCAACTTTTGTTCAGTATCCCTCCAAGTTAATAACGTGGCTCTACGCCCCTCCATGAGGAATATAAACAATATGAAAGCCAGGACAAATGAACCACACAGCGCAACTCCTACTTGACCATTTTCATCGCAGCCCTTGCATACATATTTAATGGCTCTGGTCACCAAAGCACATGAACAGTGCTCGCAGATTGAAAAGCGACAATACAGGGCTGTGTAATGCACAAACTTCCTTTCCCGACTCCTTAAGTTCCCTGTGTCTAGTCAGCAATATTTCAATTCCAATTCTTTTATCACAGCCAATATTACCTTTAGTGGCCAGATTCATAGCAACATGATTACAGTTGTCGTGGGCAACTGCTCACAGCTCTTGTTATACCAAAAGAATTATCTTGTGCTTCAATATGCAAGCACTACACAGTGCCTACAACAAAATCCAAGGTGCGCAACGATACTCTGAATTTCTAGTAGCCCAGCGTAAAGATTTAGGAGGCTCTTGCACATCCTCTGAAAGTGCAAAATGCATTGTCAAACATCTACTGAATTAACTCTCACATGAATCTTGCAGAAGTGAATTATAAGTGCAGAAATGAATCAACAATAATGAACTGTACACCATGACATGATTATGAGATGTGCTGTACAGGAAGGCGACTATCTGGTGCCGTTGAACGAGCACTGAGATCAGACAGTACATGGGCCGCCTCCATCAATATGAGACTTCCACAGCCAAGATCAAAACCCATTATTTTTGGGCAAGCTGCCATGCACTATAACCACTGCTCCACTGCGACATATGTGCAAAAGTGACAACTGCACCCCTTTGCTCATAAGGTGCCGAAGTTGCAAACACTACGCCCGTACCACGTGCAATCAAAGATGACGTTGCCATGTCCCACGAAGAATAGGACACTGGTGCAAAAAGCACACTGAACCATATGCATGGTGAACATGCGGGACAGCAGAATTAGACTTACAGTGCTGTCAATGAACGGCGGCTACGTAAGAACTGCCAATGCTCACATCAACACCGGCAGCACAGCAGCACGAGCTTGGGCCATACATGGTGTCAGCACTCTGAGCAGACTTTCCGGGGCAGCGGTGTCCGAGTTTGACGGTCTCCGGCAATGACTTTCTCGAACGAACGAACCTGACCACATGGTTTGGAGCGCACAACACTGGCACAAAACCCCACTGCACAGCGACCACTTTTTGAGCACAACACCAATTTCACTTTGCATAAGCAAGCTTCGCATAAGCACTCTCGTGCTGGTGCTTGCAGATGTCAGTCTTTTGAGTGCCCTTGCAAGAGAACCTCTGCAGGATGATATAGTGTTGCAACCTATTACCACACACCGTGCATCTCACTTGACACAACACGTGACGGTCTGCTTGCTCGCACAGGAGGCAGTTGAAGATCTCAAAGTTGGTGCGTTGTTTGCAGAGATGACACAGCAGCCGTATGAAACTTCCCTAGACAGGAGCGGCACCGGTGACACGGCAAGCTAGCAAGTGGATGCCACAGCTGCTTGTTCTCCAATAACAGGACCATGCAGCCACACACAACTTCACAACGTGTGCACTTCCAAGATCGGTGGAATGGTATCTAGGTAGCACAACAAAATGGCAGTTCGATGCGCTCATCCACTTCAGCATGTTCCGGCCCTCATGCCGAGTAGGAAAAGCATCGTCCCAGTATTTGGCTCGAATTACGGCAACCGCAGCACCTGCCCGTGCACAAAAAAAAAAAGAGAATGCAAAGGCCAAGTCAGCGTATATCAATAAATGAGCATTTGCATTGAAAAGAAAAGAATGCAAGGTAAATAATATCATTAAATAAGAACACATCAAAAAAAGAGAAAAGGATGCCTACGACATGGGACAGGACTGTTTCGATTGGCTGATAATCAAAGCAAACGAAATCGAGGCTAATTTATTTTGACAATCATACGGTAAATGCTTGCCCTTAGCACTTCCTATAATCTTATTATACATATACCATTTCCGAACTTCCTTTCTATGGCTGTTTTCACGTCTGAAAAATTGAACTTAGCTTATCCCTTTTTGAACATCGTTTATCTCCGCTCTCTTGCATCTTTTTGTAGTTTCAACATTAATAATATCCGAGGTTTTAGTTCCCCTAAACCACAATACGCATATGAAGGATGACGTAGCGGAGGGCCCCAGAAATTTCGATTGTCTGAAACGGTCCAATGTGCACCGGCATCGCACAGTGCACGGGTCTCTAGTATTTCCCCTCCATTGAAATGCAACCACCTTGGCCGGGATCGCACCTGCGACCTTCGGGTCAGCAGCCGAGCACCGTAACAGCACAGCACATGAAAATTGAGGCTAGTGAATGCAGTGCTTGCACAGTCTTCACACATACTTGTAAAGAGCTGTACACTGAGCCAATAAAGGCTGACATCGTTGTCACATGGCATACTTCATTAAGAAGTACCACATCATTCAGGCCTTAATAATGAAACATGACAAACTTTGTTGTTTAAACGAACTCTGCTAGAGAAGAGCTTTCTCCCTTTTAATGTACACCATCACTGAGCGCGGTAAGTGTCCACACACAGACCATTTGTTAGAATTTGAATCGTATACAGATATTAACCACACACACAAAAAAAATAACATTTGTGGTATATCCACAAACGAGCTGTGTTTAAAGGGTCACTAAAGTTCAAAACGATTTTTCTCTTATTAGTAAAGTACAATTTCAAAATCCTTAAAAGACCACTCTTACCACCATACGACGCTTCGTAAGCGATAAAATGAGCGAAAATAAAATGCAGGTCGAGACGCCATCTTCAGAATCTGGCACCAAACACCGTGACGTTATAAATTTTAGAGGAGTCTACTGGGTCCTATCTCGGTTCTAATCGATAAAAGTGAAATACATAGTCATATGCAAGTGTTATAGACCAAGCATATGAAGTTTCAAAAAACTTTAATGCGCCAAGTCATGAAAATATGAAAAATACATTTCAAAATTTTTATGTGATGCGCGAAAGTTTCGGCCCAAACTTAAAAACAAAAATTCTACTTTGATTTACTTCAACAATAATGAAGTCATAACTATAAAACATATGGCAATTAAGTGTTTGGAGTACACTTTGTCAATTTAATTGACATATGGAGTTTAAAGTCCTAAAACCACCATATGATTATGAGAGACGCCGTAGTGGAGGGCTCCGAAAATTTCAACCACTTGGGGTTTCTTTAACGTGCTCCCAAATTTGAGCACACAGGCTTACAACATTTCCGCCTCTATCAAAAATGCAGCCGCCGTAGCCGGGATTCGATCCCGCGACCTGCGGGTCAGTAGCCGAGTACCTTAGCCACTAGACCACCGCGGCGGGGCCAGTTTGTCAATCTAAACGAAGTTGTTTCTTTCCAGTGTCCCTATAAATCTTTGTATAACGATGTGATAGAGTGACTACCTTTTCTTTCTCTGTTTGCCTGCTTCACATTCCTTTGTTTTCACGCCTACGTTTTCCCCTACACTGCAAGAAAAAGAAGAAAAGGTCCTCTGACTTTTCTTTTTGAAAAGTTCCAACTAGCCACGTGTATGACTCTTTATAAAGAAGCATGTCAACTTTCTTTGGGGGCTCATTATACGCTTCTTTGAGGGTTGTATGACTGCCAATGAGACTTGACGTGCCTCTTTAAAGCACCTGTACACAACCGCATGGTCCAACATTTTTAATGGAGAACTAACTGTGCTGTTGTACAATGTGAACATGCTGCCACATGAACTCTGCAAAGAAGTGCTATAATAGGCAGGTTATAGGGCTTAGAACGACTCGCTTTGGCTGCTTTCAGTTCCTCGCTTGTCATTTCCACCTTTTTCTCATAGCAGAGAAACGTAAATAAAGAGAATGATAGAGAAGGAAAGGTAAGCAGGTCAACCAGTCCAGGATAACCGGTTTGCTACCCTACACATGAGAAAATAGAGATTGAAAGAAGGAGAGGTAAGAGAGGAAAGCGACAGAAACATCACACAGCATCTGCACAAGGACCTAGTCAGTAAGAGTCCAATAATCTGTCGTGGAACGCGACAGCACTCTCACAGCAACTTGACCAGGTCAGCCTTCGTCATAGCCCTTTGTAATGACTATGCCCAGGGCGTAAACTTAGAACAATGTCAGTGATACATCATCAGTACACAAAAAATGACCGAGCACGGCTCCACTCACGTGAGCATGTGTCATGGCGGTGGGGTATAAGGAGCACCTTCCTCCTAGTGGTAAAGCAGCGAGACTCCTCTTTCTCTTGGATGCTTTCGCTCTGGCGATACCACTTCTCTCGGTAGTCTCGAGCCCTACAAAACAGCAGAGGACAGCGAAAATATGGACCAGGTGGCCAAAACTGCATCACTGCTATACCAAAGGGCCATTTCGTAGGGCAAAGGCCAATCAACAAGCTCAGGGGTGGGGAATGTTGCCCATGGACAAAATTTCGTACACAGAGGATCGGTCAGTCGAAGAAAAGAAGCCTGGGTATTGTTTTTCGAAATTGAGGATTTGCAAGATGCGCAGCACTGTAATTTTTGCAAAATTTGATCAGCATGATCTACAGTATAAAGTAGCGAGCTTATTTGGGGGGAGGGTGTAAAAAAAATCTTGAAACCTATTTAATGACCTTTAAAAGATACACACAAAATTTACACATAACAATTTTGCATCCACAAGTAGTTATCTTCCCTCTAGTAGCCATTTGCAAGTGAGGGAAGAATAAGTAAGTATTTGTTTCACATACTTATATCACCGATATTTAGCGAGATTCAATACCTCTGGGAAGTCCGCGAATTTTTTAGCACTCGTGGTGTTTTCGGACGGTAAACCACAATATTGTATATTTTTTAGCACTCACACACTTCCTTATGGCCACCTCTCGACTTCGCCTCACCTGACCACTTTTTCACAGAAAGAAGCGATGTCAGGCTCAGCTGCTGAGCAAACATTTTTTTCCGATAAGTAGACACATTCAGCTATACATTGTAATGAGCATCGCCATCATTACGAGGAAAATGTTGACTAGTGTTGCAGATGACATTCTAGAACTTGGGATCACTGCAATTTACCGATCATTTTCGCTTTCACCTTGGCAAAACTGCAATTCAAAAATTCAGGCCATTCCAAACGGCAATGAGGAGGTCCTCGGATATGCTCGCTTGGGGCATGCTCAGTGATGTCTCTTAATTAGCAACACTAGAGAATTCTAACGTGCACAGCATTTGAATTTTCGCACATAGGGTATAGTGAATGTACACCAGTGGAGAAATAGAATAAGCTAGGTTTCTACAATAATGATTGCGTGCTTGCCAGATTCTTTGCACCGCCAGATGACCCTACCTATCCGGCCTCTCATGGTTACAGTTGAAGTAACCAGTTTTTATGCTAGGCGCAAGGTCTAAAGACGAACTGAAATTCACAATTAGCACTAGTTGTATGTTACTTGTTACCGACGATATTTATGTGCTCGTCCACTTTCATAGCTTGCGGTCGTATTGGCATGTACAACACGTGTGATGATAATGAAAGGACACACTCATTTCACACTTTCCGCTCTTCTAACAACACAACTGCGGCTTACAAGGGTTTCCCGACACGCTGACAAATGGGCACATGTCGAATCTCTCTCTCATTTTGCCCCTTTTTTTGTGGTTTGCATCGTTATTTCATGAAATCAATCGAAGCAGCAAGATGAAGATCAGGCGTTAGGAGTGAGAGCATTTTCAGGCATCGACAATAGTGACACTCACAACATCGACATCATGGATATTAGCTTATGTCACTCAGGATGGCATGCGCCATACCAAACACGTCACAGTAGTGTCGAGGTGACAGAGTACTGAAAGCCACTTTGGGGTTTCGTATGCTCTTTGCCCTCAACATACAAATTTTCAGGCAATAAACGCCATTCAAATTTGTTCACAATTACTTATCCATACCGAGCAATTGTATGAAAGACCCATCTCGAGCTTGAAATTTTGCATAAGTGAGCCGTTAAAAAGTCGTATGTGGAGAGTCAGGACCATCACAAAAAAAGTCAAACATGCTCTTAGCTTTCTTGAAGAGTAGTAGGTTCAACTGCTGTAGCTCCACACCTTTAAGCTACCCTGTGTAATGGGGGGGTCAGAACCCCTCAAAGCTGTTCTTGCAGCTCCTAGGTGTCCTCCAATAACAGTCTTCTCGGTGCAGAATAAAATTTCAATATTGATATATAACCCTGCTTTAATACTTCGTCAGTTAAGGTACTCAACCATTCTTTTTGTATTTCGTCCCTATCATTGTTCATTATTGCTTAATCTTTCAATTTATTTTTCATTTTCTGCAATAACTATGGTACTGAAAAAATTGTGCAGAAGCCATGTACAATGTGTGAACATTTCAATCATTGTACTAAGTGAATGAAGTGCATGATGCTATTTGGTGCACTGAGATCACAGGAAGAAGCTTTTGCCATTTGACTGGCTCATTTCATAAGAACAAAGATGAAAATCAGTATCAGTACATGCATCACACCTCAGTTCACGTTTGGCAACAAACACATTCCTGAAACATGAGTCAGCTCATGCAACCACCTAATAAACATGTCCAACACCCGTGTCACAAGGGTGCATGCAAGGCCATTGAACCGATGCTCTATTGACTCAAATGTCGAGGAGGAACTTCTACACGAGCGTTCTCGAAGCCCATTGAGTCAATAGCCTATCAAGTCAATGGAGCACCCCACAACTCTACTGAAAGTTTCATGACCATGGAATGATAGAAGCGCAAGCAGTGCCAACGTGTCTTCTCATTCCCAGTGTACTTAGTGTACTCGTAATCGTGATTAAAAACGGGATCAGAAAAAACTAAGTAACTAGAATGCTTTGAAAGCAGTATATGTGAACGTTGTGAATTACTTCATAGAGTATTCTTGCCACATGAAATGTGCGAACTGCACATACCCTCGACAATTGCCAGGTGCTCATTTTAAGCAAACTGTGGCTGTGTATCGCTTGCCAAGGTTTCAATACTCAATACCTTGAAGTTGAATATGCATTGATAACTATGAATAAACAATTTAATAAAATATGTAAAAAACAATAAACATATTTGAGTTTTTAAGCGATTTTATACAATTTAACTTGAGGTAACGAATACGAAAATAAGGACCCGCAGCACTACACAGTTTTTGCGATAAATGCCTGAACTACTCAACAGCCGTTCAAAAACTGCACGTAGTGGCGCGACAACCCCATCGAGTTGATAGAGTTGTGGCGTTTCGATGGCCATTGACAGGATGGTCTTTTAAAAGGGCCCGTGTGACACAGATATAAATGCCTTGGGATCAATGTGCTCACCACGTCAACAGCCGTACGATTGACTGGCTCACTACTGCGGGCTGATATTGGAGACAGTAGGCGTGACATAGTTATCTTCTCATTCTAGGTAATTTCACTGCTCTGAGTATGCTAAACATGCCTAGCGCTTCTTAGTCGGCATTGATACTGATGAAGCATAGCAGTCACTGCATATGAACACACACTGACATTGTAACTCAGTGAAGTCAAAATCCCTTCCATTCATGATTCTTGCATGTCACAGTGGGAATAAAGCCTTCTCCCCATTTTAAGAGCATTTTCATCCATATGTAACAGCAATGTTTGTCGAGTGGATCAGTTTTATTAGGCATGCCCCTTGTATTAATTCCCAATAAATCTGGAGCAATGCCTCCCACCCCTTCATAATGAGATTTCGAATGTGTGCCTTTTTCTCCCCTCCCTACATTTTTACCATTTCTATTCACCTCATGAGGGCAAATGAAAACAATTAATACACGTGTGTTCAAGCAAACATTTATAAAGTAAGCACGAGTGTGCATTCTTTAGTTTTAGGGCTCTTTCACCACCAACTTGAATTTTAATGCAGAGCTCATTTTGCAGAAATTACAGCGCCAGCATTGTTGGTTACGAGCAAAAAATCATCATCTAGTGCACGATCAAAAAATTCAGAGATGCACAAAAGATAAATATTAAAAATTTAAAGGAACGAGTGAGAATGAAACCTTGGCTGTATGGGTGGCAAGTAAATGATCTACCACACAGCCACTCATTTGCTTGGAAATACAGTGAAAATAACTGCCTCTGCTTGGAAATACAATGAAAAACACTTCATGTTTTACAAACACGCTTGTCCTGTATACAAGAATCACAATGCAACATGTAATATCTAAGTAATATTACATGGAAGAAGCATACATTGCCATCAGGCATCAGGACATGACTATCACTACTACTTTGTTGTTTAACGCCCTCTACCTATTACAAAACGCCTGCACGCATTCCTTTAAAAACCACGTAGTGGGTGCACAGCAAGTTCAAAAACATTTCACTTGCATGCTGTTACGATGCTAGCTGGCGTTGCTTGCAGAGACACCAAGCGCGCCCTTCACAGACACGAGAAGCGACCGTCGAAGACTCTGCGTGCATCGAACAGCGGGGCTGCGCCCTTCTCCTCGAGCGTCTCGGCGCCTATTAAAGGCTGGCACATCTGGCATCGGCTGCTTCCTCGTCCACGTCCAGTACATACGTTGCAAATATAAACATCTTGTTTCCTTCTGGCTGCCTTTTGCCTTGCCACTGCCTGAATGCTCTCTCCCCTCGCGACACGCTACCCAAGAGACCTGTGGGGCCTCTTCGTAACAATGAGTAACTGCTCGTGGTTCAAAGCGTGCTACCCACTACACAAAACGCAGCCATGTGCAAAAGCTTTGCCAACACAAGCCCCTTTCAACTTTATCGCTTGCATAGTAGCAATCCACAATTTAAAGTTATCTTGTAACATCATACAGGGGTGCAGTAAGTGGTTGAAGTGCGCACTAATGCCAGGATATCGCTATCGCGTTCAACTCTTAAGACAAAGCTTAAGGGTCCCCTAGTTTTTTTATTCATAACCAACAATGGGGAGGAGGGGGGGCACTTGCTTGGGATTTTAGAGCAATTCTTACATCTTTCTGGCCTTGTTAAGTAGTTTTGGTCGACTCTTTGGCTTGCTTCTCCAACGGCCTTTTTTGCCCATCTGCAAGAAGCGTTACCTCATGGTCAGTAAAATGACAACTTCAGTATTTTGCGCTTTCTGCGGGCAAGTGGTCTTAGAGACAGACTGTAAACAGCGTCGTGGATCGTCTGATGACCTTCTCTCTCTTTTTTTACAACGTCTCTTTTCTCTCATCTTTTATCCCCCTTACCCCCTTCCCCAGTACAGGGTAGCCAGCCGGTCTGAGAACTGGCTAACCTCCCTGTCCTTCCTCATTTATTCCTCCTCCTCCTCAGTATTTGACATTTCAACAGTGTCCTGCAATAAAATTCAAAGATACGTTATAAGTGCGACTGGTTCTTGAAATTTCACTCCCAGGAGTTTCCACTTCTAAAACCAGCCCGCTCATGCGCGGAAATTTTCTTGTGGTACAGATCCCTATTGTGGGTATGAGCCAAGTTCACAAACAAACCAACGAATTCTTTTTTTTTTCTTTTAAACAGACCAATCTCCCGCTTTTATTAAAGAATTCTACAATAAAACCTATCCGCTTCTTGGCCGATCCCTCAGCAGGGGTGTGTGCCCCACATTCAAGCGTCTACCCTACTCCACTCGTAAGTTCCGATCTCCGTGGTTCCCGATCGAGGATTGCCACAACTGTACCACCTTTCAAATCCCGGGATGCGGCTCCTCACGACAAGGTCAGCCGGTGCGCATTGCCTAGTCTCGTAGCACGTAGCCTCTCGTACTCGTGTAAACCTGTTCGAGTGAAACGACGTTCTCCGCCTACACTAATCGTTTAACGTAGCAGCGCATTCGTTGGAGCGCTTGGCCACGCTCTTCGCAGGGGGACTTCGGGTTCATTGAGACCCTGGTCAATCACTGTACATTTAAACTGTGCCGGTACACGAAAGCCTTGACGAAGTCTGTACAGTAAGCCCCGAAAAAACACTCGTTGACACGGCTGGCACTGCCAACGGTGAAAATACGTTTTGGGATTGTCCGTGGAAGATAAACGCGATTAAAAAAAAAAGGCAGTACAGTTTATGGTAGAAGCATACTATGCACTATTCGCCATACACTAAAAAAAAAAACACCTACGATGTATTTTGTGATATCCGAACTTTCAGACGCAAGCGCAACGCTCCAAAAGCGTTGTCCGTTCTTACCCGCTCTGTAGTTTTACGCTTTCTACCGCTGGCCTTTGTAACGGCTACGAGGGTTCAGTGGTCCTAAAACGCGTCGAGAGAAAAGAGATACTGAGCCAAACGAGCGCCAGGCAGCAAATAGGGCCGCCAGATACGCCTTACCTTGGCATTTCGAGCGATGCAAGCTGTAAGGGCCGCCACATGCGCACCGCCAAGGTTCTTCCTCAAGTAGTTTGCAGAGTAGTCCTCGTACCGCGAAGCTGACGAGACGGAACACCAACAGGACAGTACATTTAGCGAGAAATATTCAAATACAGCCGCTCTGACGAGGGAAGACACAAACGCAGAGCAAGCAGAGCAAGCACAAAGCGCATGCAACCACGATTCGCCAAAACAAACCGGGAGGTGGGCGAAGACTTTATATCATCCTTTCCAGTACTCATTCTTTATCCCATACTCTCTCTCACACACTTTCCTTGCACTTTCTCTACGCCACCTTTCCTTCCTCCGTGCTCTCTCTTATTTTACCATTCACAGCGTTGCCAACGTAAAATTGTCAAAAGCACCAAATTAACGAATATAACCGTCACCCCCGGGTATAACCGTCACAGTTCCTTTGTTTACCCTTCAGTGTCTTGTTGTGGACATGCATGCTGTTTATATTTGTACGTGCTCCTGTATTAGTAAAGTTCAAGCTCTCATTTCTTGTTGTATTGTGTTGACCACAAACGTCTATAATCTTGTCATTGCAGTTGTTTCACAACCAGTGCTGGGTACACGGAGGAAGGAAAAGGTAAGGAGAGGCCCTGACGTCACTTCGTTGTGAAGCCGCGATGAAGCCGGAAGTCGGCCATATTGAGTAGGCAAATTCTCCTCTCTTGTTTACATATGAATGCGAAGCAGAAGGCGCGACTCCCTCTCCGGCTCGGAAAGCACGTGGGCTGCGCAGCGCGTGTGTCGTGACGATCCGAAACTAATGGAACTGGGCTCATCACTCAGAGCCAGCGGGACACCTTCAGCGAAATCGCTTCGTCCGAGTAATAACAAAGAGTAACAGCTCGCTGACAACGAAGCAACTACGAAAGAACGCGCGCTAGATGCACTGACAACGGCGAGTGCTTTCACGTCATTAATTCAGCAACTGTACAGACAACACGATCGGTCGTGCGCCTTCTACGGTTGCATTCCGCCACGCGACTGACGCAGCGTCCTGCCACTGTGTCCGTGTTCCGCGTGAAACTCACCTGCGTCAGCATTCTGCGACCGTGGTGACTTTGAGCACGGTGCTAGTGACAGTTGAACGTGGTTGCTGTTACGTTGAGATTACATGCAATGCTGGTGGAGAGTGTACCAAGCGGAACAGAAAAGGTGTTTTAATACGCACATGCAAGTTGTTACTCTACACACACAACACTAAACTACGTATGTGCACATGGCCCTCACAGCGTCTTGCTGGGCTCAACAGCGTCGTCCGTTGTCACAAGCAGGAGCACTGCTCAACCGTCACTGACCTGCAAGGCGTTCGTCGTCATTCAGTTTCGTTATGGTGCCCAACGCCATTTCGCTGAACACTAACTGCTTCATCCGCCGCACGACACATGGATATGCACTTGTTCTACGCACTGTTGAAACCCCGTGATGGACAAAGAGATTTGTAAACGTTGCTAAGAGTAATGTAACAGCCAGACGAACACTGCGTAACTAATAACGCGGCGCAGAGCACAGATATTGTCCGCCACGGCTCAGCACGAGACCTGGGAAGGCACACATTCCGCCGCCAGCCGCGGCCGCTCACTGCTAGACCAGCTTCACTGCGCAACACGTAACCATAACAACGCCGCCATTGTGCCTACTGAATATGGCCGCCATGATGTCATTTCCGCCACATTTTTTACGCCCTGCGCCGGCTGGGCACGCCCTCTCCTTACCTTTTTCCTTCCTCCGTGGCTGGGTACGACTGTCTACCCTCCTATGCCGGCAAGATAGCAACAAACACACTATTTATGTATGGCGACAGTGTGGCATTATTCGGGTTTGCGCAATCTGACGTGTATTTGTCGTGTTCAGTCTGCATCACCTTTCCTAAAAGTTCCTATTTCCAAAGATTTGGTAAGGCACGTGAGCTGCTAAGTCGTCAACAAGATGTGTGCATTATCAAATATTGCTATTAAAACCTAAGACATGCCTCTGTCATCAAACTGGAGCTCAACTATGGTGGCTAATTCTAGCCACCATAGCTCAACGGGACCCTTTCACTTGTTGGAGCGGGCTTCTACAAAGCTAGGGTTTCAAAAGTGGGCCCTGCTTTAAATACCTCACTATTTGTTTAGCAACTTCTAAAGCGTAACGAAAATTTTTTACAAAATTTTGAATTCATATATGCGTTATGATCGTTTCTGATGACCACCAATTTATACCAATTACCAATATACCAAAATCAAAGAAGCCAATTTTTGATCGCTACCGATGACAGCGCTACCATTTGCTGATCACGTGATTTGGTCGTTTGTCAACATTCAACGAGCATGGTAGGCAAACGTGGGCAATTTAACGTCCGGTGTATTCTGCTGGTATCCACGAGATGAGCTGCGTCCGAGTGTACTGGTGCATTGACTGGTAGCCGCTGGTAATTTCGTGGTTCGCGACGTGTGGACCGTGTGCGCGGGTGCAAGGATACGCAGATGTGTGAACTGCGGTTGTGGGTGTTCCCAGTGTTTGCCGTGCTGCCCGCATAATACCGTCAAAAGAAGTGCTGAAGTGAACTTACTTGCGGAATGGTGGCTACATGTTGCGTGCCCGGATGTAAGAGCCGTTCACAGATCGGAAGCGGCATCCGTTTCTTTCGTTTTCCAAGATGCGATCCTGAACGACGCCGAGAATGGATCCGCGCGGTGGGAAGGCAAAACTGGGTACCGAACAACCACCACCTCATTTGCAGCAAGCACTTCTTGGAGGGTAAAATTACACTGAAGTCGGCTATTCTGAAATAGAATGACATCGTCGTTAAGCATTGTGGTTAATGGACGTACAAAATGAATGCGATTGCACACAACTACCTGATCATGTGGTTGGTTGGAAGAGTTCGTGTGACGTTTTGTCGATGCTTTCGCGCGCGCACATACCAAGGAGGATTAAAGAAAAATTGCAATTTTTTTAAATCCTCCTTGGCACATACGCACACACAAAAGGGGAAAATGCGCATGTGTTGTAGTTTGTCAAAAGACTTTTTCTTTATTTTCAAGCGATTGCCCATCATATTCCTTTCCGACTTAAACTTTTTCAAGGGTAAAACGAAATTGTCAAGTTCTTTTCTGGCTGACAGGCTATTAAAAAGGGCAAGGTTCTGTTTGGCGTTGCATAAGTCAGTTGCCAGACTTTGAGGTAGTTGTTGCCAAACTGGTACCAAATTTAGCGAAATATTTGCCCCTGTAGTTGTGGCTTCTCCGTGAGGGTTTGGTGTTGTCCGCGGTGCATTTTGCAAGTGCATGAGCGACGTTTTTAATTAACGGAATGAACCGTGCCTTGCAGACGTTGGGGCGCGTTCTCTTCCTGTGTGCGCTGCTGTGCAATTAAGAGATCGTGTCTCAGAGTTAGGGAATCGGCGACGCGTCGTCCGCCGTGCATTTTGCGAGTGCGATGAATTTTTCGCGAGTGCGACTTAAATAACGCAATGAACGGCACGTTACAGAAGTTGGGGCGCGTTATCTTGCTGTGTGCGCAGCTGTGCACTTAACAGAACGCGTCTCAGTATTAAGGATGTCGGGGAAAACTGAATATAGAGTCGCAGCAGGCGCTGCCCTCCCCCCCCCCCCATTTTTTTATTTTTTTTTTCACAGCTGATCGTGCCGAGTCGACCGCGTGCCACGACGGGGACGCTACGCTTCCCCTAGCTGTGTCAGCACAAGACATATCGTTCGAACTCGTGTACATGTGACGAATAAACGTCCCAAGGCTGGTTAATCGGGGTACGTGAAATATTCTACAGCTATATACGCCTGGAAGGCTGCTTTATCAACGCAGTTGGAACGAATTAAGCGCGGCTCGCGCGTACCTGTAAGTGGGACCCCACAGAAGCATTCATTATTTGGAATTTCGGTCGTTTGTGCTTATTGTGGGTGGGGCCCTGCAAGCGACGGCGGCTGGTCGGCGTGGTCCTATTTACAAGTATGTGGGAGTTGCGCTTAATTCGCTCCAACTGCTTCGATAAAGCAGCCATCCAGGCGTATATAGCTGTAGAATATTACACGAGTCCGAGCGATATGTCTTCTGCTGACACAGCTAGGGGAAACGTAACGTCCCCGTCGTGGCACGCGGCACAATCAGCTGTGAAAAAAAAGTAGGGGGGGGGGGGGGGAGGGCAGCGCCTGCTGCGACTGTCTGTTCAGTTTTCCCCGTCGTCCCTAATACCTAAACGCGATCTCTTAATTGCACAGCTGCGCACACAGCAGGAGAAACACACTGCGTTTGTAGAGGCTGGTACGGTGCCTACGCCTAAGTGCTACATCAGCTGCACGCCCGGCTACTTCAAGTGGGCACTATCAGCATAGGAGGTGCAGGAATATCGTAAACCAGTGCTGCACCTTTTCTGCACTTTTTGAAACGAATGGGAGGGTTCAGACGTCGTCGATGCTGCACTGCTGAAACAAATAGCAAGGTGCAGCATCTCGTAAACTGTTTCATGTGGTGTAGGCGAATTAAACATACCTCATGTGACGCTGCTTGTTGGTTTCTGCTTATACTTATAATTTGACATGCATTTAACAATTCTGTTACCCATCCACAAATGTTTCTCAAAAGAACACCTTCCTTCATCAAATCGGACAACAAATTTGTATGCACAACGGCCAAAATCATGAACTGCAGCTTTGCAGTGCAAGTATGAGTGCTATGCTTGCACTGCTTGAACTTGTCTCATTGCTCGCTTTCACGCAGGTGAGCCAAGTGACAAGTCAGACAGAGACAATCCGGACTGGGCTCCTTCCGTGTTCTCTTTCACCAGCATGAAGCGAAAAGTTGAAATGCGTCGGCTGGACAGGTTTCATAGGAGGCAGAAACATCTCCCTCACTTCGGTGAGTTTCCTTTTTTTTTTTCCTGAAGGATACCTGTGTTATAAAAGGTTCAAAAACAGTGCAATACTTTTATGACACTTAGTTTGACACATGACAGGTACAGGCTCTTGGGTGACACTGCTCAGCATGGCAGTGCTGTGCATTGTATTGAAGTGGTACAGGTGCATTAAGACCTATGGGAGGTACTTTGTGTCATCTGCTGTAACTTTCAACTGTGTTGCTGACACTTTGGTATATTCCAGCAAGAGCAGCACAGTTCTGTGTGCCTGCGCATCTGCCTACACGCCAGACCTTTCTGCTCCCCCCTACTTCTTTTCTCTTATCTATGCTTTCCAAGTTTGCGCTATTATGTTACCTGGTTGGGCATCTTCATTTCAACGTGTGAATGAACAGGTGTTAACATAGAGCTTTGCCGTTGTGATGCAGGTTCTTGTTGCTGATTTGTTTCTCCTGGTTGAGCCCCGGAGAGTTTTTCTAATAAGGACAAAGCCGTTTGCTTAACAAACAACACCTAAACATTTACTGCAGAACTGAAGCAAAACTCAAACACAAACTACAAGAAATGAGTACTTGGCTAAAAGCGGGATTTAGAAGGAAAACAAACACCTAAAGTCCCGATACTGTCGACGGAAAGTCACAGCTACATGATGCAGTTCTGACGCGGTGATTCGGCGGTGCAGGGAAGAGAGCAAGTTCGATCTCACCAAAACGTTGCTGCTGTAATGGTGGCGACGGCGTGTACCGATGCTCGCTGGCGGCGACGATGGAACGGGGCTCGCTCGGTGATGCCTGTGGCGGCCCAGATTCGCCCGATGAGGTGGCTGGTTGCAAGGCTCAGGCCCGTGACCCGAACTGCCGTTGCTGCACCCGCACCGGAATCTGCAGGCCTTGGTCTCGACCGTTGAGGCAGCTCGCCGTCCTTGGAAGGCGCTGTCCGGAGGTCCAGACCGGGTGAAGTCCAGAAGGCTCAGGTCTGCCACCCGACTGCCTGTCTTCAGCTCCCAGCTGTGACCTTCCTCTTGCCTCGTTCACCTCGAACTACTAGCTCTCTTGCCCTTCAGGATTGGCTTCCTCTGGGGCACGCTTGTCTCGTCCCGATTGGCCTTTCAAAACTCCGTGGTGATCAGCCATTGGCCCTTGTTTGTTGGATGCTTGCGCTCCACGCTCTCACGTGTACCGGTCCTCGGCGTCGTCGTTGTTCAGGCGACCCAGCACGTGCACTCGGTCATCCTTTAATTTCGCGCACTTTTCAATCATTCACAATTACGCGCACCAGTCGCATCACCATCGCATCACAATGGCCCCCTTTCGAAGAAGTTTTTCCGGTTGAAAAACTGTCGTTCGATGCGCACCACACAAGCTATCACAACACACCTATGGCACCACACTGCTTCTTCGTTGACATGTCTCACGTCGAAACACCGAGTCCACAGAACGTAACATTCAACCAACAACAATAAGAAAAGTTTTTGGCAGCAACTAAGAACAGTACAAATACAGTCATTAACTCCAGTAACAGTCCACCACACAAGCATAACCTTGTAATAATAACACACAGAACATATTCATTGCAACCTACTCATGTAGTCGGCTCCAACATTCTCGGATCCCTTTATATGTTCTACGTGAAAGTTGTACTCTTGCAGTACTAAACTCCACCGCAGAACTCTGCTGTTGAGGTGTTTTGCTCGAGATAAGTACTGCAACGGTTGGTGATCTGTTTGAACCGTGAAATATGTCCCATATAAAAATATGTGGAACTTTTCCACTGCCCACACCAACGCGAGACACTCCCGCTCGATTGTTGAGTAGTTCTGTTCTCGAGGCAGTAGCTGACGACTGGCGTATTTTACCGGGTGTAAAACACCGTCGTGCTCTTGCATAAGGACTGCACCGATGCAAGAATCGGAGGCGTCACTGCGGAGTACAAATCCACGTTTGAGATCCGGAGCCTTTAAAATAGGTCCAGACGCCAGAGCTTGCTTTAGTGTTTCGAAAGCTGTCTGCCCTTCAATATTCCAATTGATCTTGTTACTCTCCCTTTTCTTTGTCATCTCTGTCAGAGGCAGTGCCTTCTCAGCGTAGTGAGGGATTAGATCACGATAATATCCTGCCAAGCCAAGAAACGAACGTAGTTGTTTCTTCGTAGTGGGTAATGGGGCTTTGGCGATTTTTATGATCGTGTCCTCTACCGGCTGAATTGTTCCATCTCCCAGTCGATGACCCAGGAACACAATCGACGTCATTCCAATCTCCGATTTCTGGGGCTTAATTTTGAGTCCTGCTTCTCGAATCCTATTCATCAGTTCACTCAGAGTCTGCATGTGTTCCTCCCAGGTTGTCGTAGCGACGAGAACATCATCGATATAATGAACGACGTTCGGGATGCCCTGAAGGAGACGTCTCATTAGCCGGGTAAACACTGCGGACGCTGTTTTGATACCGAATGGCATATAGAGGAAATGGTAGTGTCCCGATTGGGTGGAGAATGCCGTTTTTAGCCGGGATTCTTTGTCCAAGGGCACCTGCCAGTATCCTTTCGTAAGGTCAAACTTGGAGAAGAATTTTCTAGTGCCGATCTCTGTAAACAATACATCCGTTCTCGGAATTGGTTCTGCGTCGGAGACCAACACATCATTGATGCGACGGAAGTCGATGCAAGTACGGTAACTCTTATCGGGCTTCTTCACCAGCACCAATGGCGAGTTGTAAGGTGAGTCGGACCTTTCAATCACTCCGAGTCGCAGCATTTCTCCGACTTCTTTCTCAACTACCTCTTTCATTGCGAATGGTAACGGATATTGTGGAGTGTTGATAGGCTCGGACGTTGTCAGTTTAAGACGACACTCCAACAAGTTTGTCTTGCCGGGGACTTCGGAAAAGACGTCTTTATGGGTGGCTAGGAGCTCGTCAATTTCTTCCCTTTGTCTATTCCTGAGGTTAGGACCAAGCTTGATAGCTTCAGTACCAAAGCCCTCAGTAGCTTTAAAGGTAGGCACTGGCGTGTCTGTTTCTTCCTCTTCCACTACAATGAAAGATGCGGACTGGGGTGATATTTCTGGAGGACGCTCTTCGTAGCGTTTTAACATGTTTATATGGAACAGCTTGGTAGTATGTCCCATATCCAGCCAGTAGTCAGAGTCACCCTTCTTTCCTGTGACCCTGAAAGGTCCTTTCCAATGCATCATAAGCTTGTTTTCCGTCGTGGGAAGTAGTACGAGGGCGCGGTCTCCAACCTTTAGCCGACGCATCCGACTTCCCCGGTCATAGTATTTCTTCTGCGTTGTTTTAGCTCGTGACAGGTTTTCTTGTGCCAACTGCAATGTTTTTTCTAGGCGATCTCTGAGATCCAGGACATACCCATATGTTGTCTTCACTTCCTCGCTTTGATTGTCTCCGGTCCATAATTCTTTAAGTAGACTGAGAGGTCCTCGAACATTTCTACCGTAGATCAGCTCAAAAGGCGAAAATCCCAAGCTGGCTTGCGGGACTTCCCGGTACGCAAACAGGAGTGGGGCTAATAGTCGGTCCCATGTCTTGGGTTCCTCTTGGCACAATTTACGCAACATTTGCTTTAGTGTGCCATTAAATCTCTCCACTAAGCCATTACACATGGGATGATAGGGTGTGGAGCTGAGATGCTTGATCGCCAACAAGTTATTGACCTCTCTCATTAGCTCCGATGTAAAGCATGATGCCTGATCACAAAGTACCTCACGCGGGAACCCGATTCGAGAAAACATCTCTACCAGTGCCTCGGCTATTGTGGCTGAATCGATGGATGGCAGGGCTATTGCATCTGGGTATCTAGTAGCGAAGTCCACTAGTGTTAGTATATATCGATTACCCATGTGTGATATTGGCTTTAAAGGCCCGATAATGTCCACTGCCACTCTTTCGAATGGGGTGTCTATCAAAGGCATTCGACCTAGTGGTGCCTTACCAACTCTGCTCTTGGGGTAGGTTCGTTGGCATGCGTCACAAGAGCGCACGTATCTCCTCACTGCCTCTTGAACTCCTGGCCAGTAAAATGATTGTAGAACACGATCAATCGTTCTTTTTATTCCTTGATGCCTCGACATCAGGGTTTCGTGCGCCAAAGTAAGCACTTGGCTGCGCAATCTTTGGGGCACTACTACTTGTTGAATCACCTTACCAGATGGTAGGTGATAATAGCGGTATAGCAGCCCCTTTTCTATCTCGAACGAATAGGACTTTGATCCTCCCTGTAGCCCTTGACCTACTTTACTCCTGCAAGAATCTAGGGTCTTGTCCTGTTTTTGAGCGGCACTAAGATCCTTTCGGGTCGTCTTCAAGGTGGGTACATCGATTTCAGATGAGATTGACCGTTGCTCTCGGATTTTGATACCAACCACTGAAGACTTCAGGGTACCATCCTCTCTATCTGCTCCTTTTCCACTCGCTATATAGTTGGGGTAGGTTTTTACCGGAATCCTTTCCTCCCACTTGGTATCGGGGTCATGGACTTCACGTGAACCTGGTACATTTCCGACGATAAGGTCGTAGAGTGGGTTTGTCATGCATTTGACAATAGATGTACCAGAAAAATAAGGTGAATGAATTTCCACCTCCGCCTCAGGAACGGTGATGCTACTGCCATCGGCTAAGAATAGCGTAGCGGTAGTACCTATGAGGGCTTCATCGGGTACCAGAGAACGACGCACCACCAGCGTATTGCTACCCGTATCCCGCAACACTGAGACGGTTCGGCCAAAGATTCTGCCCTGTAACACGGGCATTTTGTGTGTGGCAAACTTCGGGTGAGTATTCACGGCGCCCGCCATGTCCTCTTCTTTGTCCGGTGAAAGTTTCACTTCCGTTGAGTGCTCCTCTGGCGACAAAAGACATGACGTCTTGTTGGCTGAACCGTTCTTCTTTGAGCAAGTTTTGGAATCATGCCCCGTCTTCTGACAATATCCACAGAAAGGTTGTTTTGGCCTTGATCGGCACTCCGATGCCCTGTGACCCATTTTGCCACATACAAAACAACGTACTGCTCCTCTCTCCGAGTAACTACCACTTTTTTCCGTATTGCTTTTAGATTCCACTTTTTCTCGGAAAACTAACAGGTTGACTTGCCTCTGAGCTTCTAAAAAGTTATCTGAGGCCTCGGCCATGTCCTCTAGCTTGTTGAAGTTCTTTTCTCGCAGGAAAAGTGCCAAACGGTGATGACAGTTTCTTAAAAACTGTTCTGTAACTATCAAGTTACGAAGAGCCGAATATTCTTTTCCGGTCCTCGACATTTCGACCCAACGATCGAAAAAACTCAGTAGCCTAGTTGCGTACTGCTTGCCTGTTTCGCCGTCCTGTGGCTTGCTTTGTCGGAACTTTTCCCGATACCCTTCGGCCGTAAAACGGAAACGCTGGAGCAACGCCAACTTGGCTTTATCATAATCGAGTGAATCCTCCGGCGAAAGTCTTCCAAACACCTTTAAGGCTTCTCCGCTCAAACATAAACTTAAAGCTGTGGCCCATTTGTCCCTAGGCCATTCTTGACCGATGGCGACTCTCTCGAACCTTTTTAAATAGGCGTCCAAGTCGTCCCGGCTTTCATTAAATCCCGGTATCAAATTATGAGGATTCACGCTGCATGAAACACTCCTTTCTTGTGCTGAGCCTGGTGCTGAGTCAACAGTTCTTGTCTCTACACGGCTATTCTCAGCTTCGGCAAGTCTAAGACGCAGTTGCAGGTTTTGGTTCTCTAATTCCAGCTGCTCCTTCTTTGCGCGTGTCTCCAGTTCGAGCTGTTTTTCTTTTTCGCGCGTCTCGAGCTCAAGCTGCTCCTTCTTGGCCTGCGTCTCCCGTTCCAACTGTTCCTTTCGAGCTTCTCGTTCCGCAGCCCGTTCCTCTCGTGCTCGTGTCTCCTTCTCCTCGTACCATGCTTTAAAATCCGCCCCATCAATTCCCATGCGATCCGCCAAGGCCATTAGCTCTCGCATATTCGACATGATGTCAACCGCGTCAATAAATGAAGGTGTCAAACCAACGGCTTTGTCCTGTCGCTGCGGACGCCAGTTTGTGATGCAGGTTCTTGTTGCTGATTTGTTTCTCCTGGTTGAGCCCCGGAGAGTTTTTCTAATAAGGACAAAGCCGTTTGCTTAACAAACAACACCTAAACATTTACTGCAGAACTGAAGCAAAACTCAAACACAAACTACAAGAAATGAGTACTTGGCTAAAAGCGGGATTTAGAAGGAAAACAAACACCTAAAGTCCCGATACTGTCGACGGAAAGTCACAGCTACATGATGCAGTTCTGACGCGGTGATTCGGCGGTGCAGGGAAGAGAGCAAGTTCGATCTCACCAAAACGTTGCTGCTGTAATGGTGGCGACGGCGTGTACCGATGCTCGCTGGCGGCGACGATGGAACGGGGCTCGCTCGGTGATGCCTGTGGCGGCCCAGATTCGCCCGATGAGGTGGCTGGTTGCAAGGCTCAGGCCCGTGACCCGAACTGCCGTTGCTGCACCCGCACCGGAATCTGCAGGCCTTGGTCTCGACCGTTGAGGCAGCTCGCCGTCCTTGGAAGGCGCTGTCCGGAGGTCCAGACCGGGTGAAGTCCAGAAGGCTCAGGTCTGCCACCCGACTGCCTGTCTTCAGCTCCCAGCTGTGACCTTCCTCTTGCCTCGTTCACCTCGAACTACTAGCTCTCTTGCCCTTCAGGATTGGCTTCCTCTGGGGCACGCTTGTCTCGTCCCGATTGGCCTTTCAAAACTCCGTGGTGATCAGCCATTGGCCCTTGTTTGTTGGATGCTTGCGCTCCACGCTCTCACGTGTACCGGTCCTCGGCGTCGTCGTTGTTCAGGCGACCCAGCACGTGCACTCGGTCATCCTTTAATTTCGCGCACTTTTCAATCATTCACAATTACGCGCACCAGTCGCATCACCATCGCATCACAGCCGTACTGTGTCAGCTTCACCCTAAGAGTAAATACTGCATTAACTCTGCCACGCCTTTCCCACCTTATTATAGTTGTGCTTGCTGCTTATATGTACGTTACGTTATCTTTTTGAGGAGCTGGGCTAGCCGGCATCTGCTGCCTGTCTTGTGCACAAAAAGCCAGAATCAATCGGCGGCTCACTTATGGAACTTCCTCTTATGCTCTCATTAATAACCATACTCATCTGTCTTCACCCACTAGCTATTAACTGACAAAATTGCTGTCCATTTGTCAAAGTGACTAACAGCCATGTACAACGTCCGCCACGTTCAAGGTTAACGCCTCCTACACTTAGCAACAACTTTTCTCGGCAGTACTGTGAGAGCTACAGAACTGAATTGCATGCCTGCTACCGCGTAGAAAGTAGTACTTAAGTGTACTGATAATTTTCTCATTTGCCTCGTGGGAAGTCATAGGTGAAATGCAATTATGTTTTGGTTTTAGTTAATTGACTTTCATTTGGAGGAATGCCTCTCTTTTCTTTCGATTTCTTGGACAGCACCGCCTTTTCAGCTAGCCTGTTTTCCAAAGTAAACATGGCGTCTATGAAGAAGTGGAACAGTGTGCGGTCGCGAATGCGCTGTTTAGTTTTCCAAGAAAAAATATATATACTTGTTATATAACACTGAAGTGTACACTGAACAATCCCAATGTCTTTCCCATCATTTTTTTCTGTGTACAACCACAGTTGTAGAAAACGGAGCTTGGCAACTTTCATTTGGCGGTTCACCGAGGAAATGGTGGCGTTCATGGAGGATGGGTTAGCCGCCTTGACTGAGGACGCATTTGCGCTGTGTAACATCGGTCAACTGTGGCTGCTGACAACCACAATTCCGCACCTTCAACTGTGGTTGGTCGGAACCGCGGTTAGCTTTTGCTTTTGTAACAAGGGTGTTAATTTTATCGCTTTGCCCAAGCCCCTCTTTTCCTTGGCTGTGCTTCCCATTTCTCGGTATGCATTCTGTCACCCTAACTGATTGTTGGTTCTCTCTATTTGGGACATAACGTACCCGGATTCTGTATTTTTTTCTCCTAATGTAATTTAGAATACGAACTACCCCTGTTTCTCTTCTGATTTACTCTGCTGTCCGGCTATCAATTACACTATGCCTATAATTTTTTAGTTTTGTTGGAGGATTTGCAGTCCTTGAATGCTTCTCGTATTTTTGTTAGCTCCAGAATTTGTGCTCTATATGTTACAATGGGCAAAAGGCAATGGTAGTTCTGATAATTTTGTTTGATTTCATGATCTTTTTTAGCATCTTCAGAAACACATTCTAGTCAGCGCTTTAAGGCACAAGGTAAGTTATCTCATACTCAGTCTTACAAGAATGCTGCTAATAATACTAATAATGAGTAATGAACATAAGTGTACTAAGGTTCTTGACAGAGCCTTTTTGTGAATGCTTGCAGAGTTCAAATTTTTAATGGGTGCGTTGCCCAAAAAAAAGAATTTGATGGAAAAGAATGCCGTTGATGTCATGCAACTTCGGCCTTTCCCTAGCTTTCATCTATGGCCCCATTTGTATCTGTGCCAGCAAATAGCACACAAAACATTTCTTACAGTGTTTCTTCTGTCAATGCAGTGAGAGTTTGCTCTTGTGCCAGCTAACCCTGACATTATATGAAATAACATTTTGTCACAGCATTCTTATTTCATTGAGCACGTTGTCAGTGTATGGGGAGTATCCAAAGGTAATCGCATTGGCACTGTGTTAGGCAAAGCTCCAGGAGTGCGCAGTTGCCTTGTTAGGCGAGCATTATGCCACACCTCTCAAGTTCATTGGACCCAGTCAATTCTGCCACGAAGGTTTTCTTAGGGTTCAGTGATGCTTTTCTGCGAGAGTATCGTGTTTGCGAAGTTTTTTTTTTTCCGTGTGGCTGATTGAAAGGAAGAGAGAGTGACTATAGTGCACCTAGAAAAGCTTGCCGGGAGAATCCATGATGTGCGATGAAATTGAGAGGTGTGGCACCATGCTTGCTAAGCGGGTGCAGGACGTACCACAGTAGTTCCAGCCAATGCAGCACCAGTGCAGCTACATTTCTGTACACCTTCATATAGACTATTTTACGGGCTCTTCTTATGGCCCCATGTGAGGCTGTCAACCTTGTCACTTTAACTAGCAAACCAACCAGGCTACAGTGGACACATGCGCAAAAAGACGGCTGGCTTGGTGCTTCAGAAATTTCCAGACGTTATCAATTTACGTCACCAAATAAAAAATATGTAAAAGACATTCATTTAGAATATTAAGGTGGATATGGCCACGTGTCTTACGTGAGATAGTCTATAAATAGTGTTCATGTGATGTCACTTCCGTCGTCGCCCTCTCCCGCCATGCCCCGTTACCTCCCTGGGTACCTACAGCAGTTCGCATGCTGCAGCGCGGTTTGTTGGGCGCTTGTCATCTGTTGCTGTGTACGATGTTGAAAGGGAAGCATTGTGGTTTTTTGTTTTCGTACTTTAACGAACTCATCGTATCGGGGAGGCCTCGTTTGTTCACTTGATACAAGACCAGAAAATCAAGATGTACGACACGTATACCAACTACCGGGTACACCGGCTTCCTTGCCCGCCACGACCTACGAGGGCCCATTATTTTCACTACAAACACTACAAATTGCGTGGCTTAAGAACAAGTGTAAGCCCAAAGTCTCTCGCACGGCAATTTTAAGAATGTATGAGCGAAGCGCAGCAGCTCCCATCGAAAACGAGTCGTGCAGAGCTAGGCAAGTTTACAAGAGATATTAATATTAATATATTGCTGCGGCCTAGGCCATCAAAGTAGCAGCCCCCCCCCCTCCCCAAGTGTTTTAAACAGTGCTGATGTTGAGCCTCTTTGATTGAAATTTGTGAAAACAGACAAGAAAAGCATTATGCAAGGCAGATAGAGACTTCGTATGGTGCGTGCCGCGGTAATGCCGATCATCACTTTTTTTTCCGCCAATGTTTTGACATCTGTTTCACCTTGTGTTTTTTTTTTTTGTACGCTAATGTACAGTGCAGTCCTTGAAAATGATGGAGACCGTGTTAGGGAATTAATTGACCAATTTTTCAAAATCCTGATCCCCCAAGTCGAACCGATCGGCTATACTTTAAAGTGAACTAATATTGTTTCGCATCCATTTTCACAGTTGGTTGCAATGTAATACCTTAAGTACCGCGATCGCCATCATGATTTTAACCGCCTCCCTGACACGCTGATTGGGCACGCAGTGGTCGCGGACAAGTTTGTATGTACAGTATCTTGGTAAGCTATCTCTTTTTGCAGGTAAGTGCTTGGCTATGGCAATTACCCAGAATGAAGTTTCACCTGAAGACGCAAATATCACCGAGTTTCTTCAAGTAGTTTTTTATTAGTCCGCGCCAGCCAAACGCGCCGGGACTTTTCGGGAAATTGCAATGTGCATTCTCACTTTTAGGTAATAACTTTCGGGGAAGAAATACACTGAAGCTCTGCTCCCTCTTCGGGGACTATTAAATCAACTTGCCTCACTAGCAGCCCTCTCTCTTGCATTGTGAGGCAAAACTAAAAGGGCGCAAGCATGAGGAGACAACACGGCAGTGGTAGTTGACATAGTCAGTAGGTACCCGGGTATGATGGTGGCGCATTTCGGAAGTGACGAAGGGGCGCTGGGTGACGCACGTGCACACTATGTATACAGTAGCATTTGCCTTTCCTACTGAATAAGAGCTACGGCTTGTCAGCAATGATGTTTTCCCAGTTTTGCACGTCATTTACAGAGAATCACCCAGCAACCGTTTTGTCTGGTACTCACTAAGCTCAAAGAAAGAAGTAATGCTAGGAAAAGGGCAGTGCAGCATTCCGATCAAAGTTGCATTGCAGATACATCTAGAGGAATTTCATCTTTCTGCATGGCCTCAGTGCAGTTTTGTCTATCAAACTAGCTAGCTTACTTACCTTGTTTGAAAGGTTTACCGTGTGCCATTTATAAACCCCCAAATAGGTCCGCGTCGATGCCATATAAATTTACAGTATAATGAGTTCATGTCATTACTATTTGATGTCTTCCCACTGGCTTTCTGAAGTCCAGATCATGGTTGGAATGGCCCGTTCATAAATCATAAGCATGATTTAATTATTCAGCTTATATCTCTTCCTTTTTAACATAGCTTTGCTGCAGACACATGACTGTCCAATAACATCTGAGATGCAGCGCTTGAAACAAACAGCTCTCAGCATAGCCACCTAAATGAAGATTTTACTTTCATGTTATTCTGACAGTGAACACTTTAGCAACCGAAGCTGCAAAAGCAAGCTAGTGTACTTGAATCCGAAAGATAGGGCTGCCAGTAATATGACCATAATCTTGTTCATGCTGCACAGCTCTGCTCTGCACCTTTGAGTAGGTCCCCCCACATTCATTAGTTGTTGATATGATATCTAATAGGCTGGCATATCTCAGTGACCAGGTGCACAGTACAGTCCGTTGTTAAAGGGAACGCTCGAAGGAGCATGATTTATTTTGCTAGTTCTGTAACTGTAAGTGCACGTGGAAACATTCGTGCATAGCTCTGGTCTGTTAAGAGGAGACAAAACTTTCAGCCACCAGTTCATTCATTCATTCATTATCAGCCTGACTACGTCCACTGCAGGACAAAGGCCTCTCCCATGTTCCGCCAGTTAACCCGGTCCTGTGCTTGCTGCTGCCAATTTATACCCGCAAACTTCTTAATCTCATCTGCCCACCTAACCTTCTGTCTCCCCCTAACCCGCTTCCCTTCTCTGGGAATCCAGTCAGTTACCCTTAATGACCAGCGGTTATCCTGTCTACGCGCTACATGCCCTGCCCATGTCCATTTCTTCTTCTTGATTTCAGCTATGATATCCTTAACCCCCGTTTGTTCCCTAATCCACTCTGCTCTCTTCTTGTCTCTTAAGGTTACACCTACCATTTTTCTTTCCATTGCTCGCTGCGTCGTCCTCAATTTAAGCTGAACCCTCTTTGTAAGTCTCCAGGTTTCTGCTCCGTAGCTAAGTACCGGCAAGATACAGCTGTTATATACCTTCCTCTTGAGGGATAGTGGCAATCTACCTGTCATAATTTGAGAGTGCTTGCCGAATGTGCTCCACCCCATTCTTATTCTTCTAGTTACTTCAATCTCGTGGTTCGGCTCTGCGGTTATTACCTGCCCTAAGTAGACATAGTCTTTTACAACTTCAAGTGCACTATTACCTATCTCGAAGCGCTGCTCCTTGCCGAGGTTGTTGTACATTACTTTCGTTTTCTGCAGATTAATTTTAAGACCCACCTTTTTGCTCTCCTTGTCTAACTCCGTAATCATGAGTTGCAATTCGTCCCCCGAGTTACTCAGCAATGCAATGTCATCGGCGAAGCGCAGGTTACTAAGGTATTCTCCATTGACTCTTATCCCTAACTGTTCCCAATCTAGGCTTCTGAAAACCTCCTGTAAGCACGCGGTAAATAGCATTGGGGAAATTGTGTCCCCCTGTCTTACACCCTTCTTGATTGGTATTCTGTTGCTTTCTTTATGAAGCACTATGGTAGCAGTTGATCCCCTGTAGATTTCTTCCAGAATGTTTATATATACTTCATCTACGCCCTGATTCCGCAGTGTTTGCATGACGGCTGATATTTCTACTGAATCAAACGCCTTCTCGTAATCTATGAAGGCTATGTACGAGAAGGCGTTCCAAGTCCTTATGCTTTTTCAAGAGAACAAAATTTGGACAGGCACTGCAGGCAAGTGTTTTTTTAACAGTGGACCCGTTTGCGCATGTGATTCACCTTACGTTCAAGCACAGGTGCTGTGGTGCCAATTAAGCTGTCAGGGGAGGTTTTGGCTGTTCCTGCTAGTGCAGATCGCTCCCACTTGCCTACACACTGCTGCTTGTTTTGCCCTACGATGATATCGGCTAAAAAAATGGTAACTTTGGGGGCAAAAGCGCACATAGTGGGAAGCGTTGCGCACTCACAGTGACAATCGAATCCCTTCCTCGTAACTCAAAAATATGCCACAGCCGGTGTCGCTGCACCAGTGCACTAAACCTTGCACTCGTGTGGTTCAGCTCGTACTGAGCACGACTGTCATTTTAGAATGTACTCCACGTTTTGCATGGTTTTCATAATATGAGAACAACCGAAAACGAAGGCACCGATACATAGAGCTGAGTGCTAATGTTGTAACAACTCGTAAAACAGTGTGAAATAGATCCCAAGAATAGCCAATGGTCTCCAGGCCCCAGGAGTAACATTCCATTCATTATAAGGTTGCCCCTCTGGCTTGGTCACATTTGTAACAATGTATCTTTACACTAAATAACTACAAAAGGTTACATTGTTAATAGTTATAAATGACGCGAAAAAATGCGGGACACAAAATGATAAGAGCACAAGGATCTTGTGTCCCATGTTTTTTGCGCCGTTAACTATGAACCCACACCAACTGTCAGTGCTACGTTAGAATGTTAAGCTTACATTGGAAATGCAAATTTTCAGTGTGAGGTTAACACATCTGCAAAGTTTGTCGAGTTGCTTCCATTCCATCTCTTCCATAGTTTTTCTTTTGGTTTTTTGCGCTCTCACTTTTTCCTTTGGCAAAAATCACTCAAATGGGAGGTAGTGCACCCCTTGTTTCGAAGGGGGGTGGTGCTTCTAGCAAGTATGTTAGTCCCATACATACATGCCCTCCCTTGCACAAGGAGCACTACTAGGAACGTGCCTGATCGCATTATAGAATCCAATGCAGAGTTCGCAACGCTGCTTCTGAAGTTGCTCTGTCTGTCAAAATAGAAATATAAGGAAGAAAAATTATAGCGGGGCTCCAGCATTTCGAGGAATGGTGTGCCACTTGTGGACTCTAGCGAGGCAAGAAGGGTGAGGGTTTTTTCTCGGGAGTGATGTTTCTTTTCTCGGGTGCCATAGCAGTGCAGCTTAATTTATTCTCGACCTGTTCAATAAACACACTGACCAGTGAGAACATTATGAATGTAATGTTTAAGCTATAAAGACAATATGTGTCGCTATGCTCTCTGTCAACGTGGTGTCAGTTGTCGAGGGGAGATTTTTTTCTTGTTTTTTTCCCCCATGCAGAAAAACCTGGAGGTGCCAACATCATCACTTTTCCCGAGTTCATATCATACAACGGTGTCAGAGTTCCTAGTCTAATCATGCCAAAGTGAGTTCTTTACTTGTATTTAATTGAATCGCCAGTCGCAAGTTTATTTCACAAGTGTACAATCATGATGCAGTATACAGTTTCTTTTAACATCGCTTCATCACGCCGCTTCGCGGCGAGATGAAGTCATATGTTAAGTTGCCCGATCAAGACACTGTTGTCACAACGTTAACTGCATCTTCAAATAAATTTGGACTAGTTTATTGTAAGATGCTTGATTTTTTAATGTGCTTATAGGGTAGTTAATTCTGGGAACTTTCATTCGTGGACTTTCAAGGACGTTGTTGGCTGTTCAGTTGTTTCTTGTACTACGTGTGCCGAATGAAACCCAAACAGCAGGAAGCCTTCGTGGTAGTATAGTAGCTGCCGTCCACTTATCAGTATGGGCTGTACACATATATGCCCAGAACTGCCAAACAGAATCTGTGTGCCTGTCAATTGTGATAACTGGACAGCGTGTTCTTTACCATTGCGCAGGCTTGCTTGCCGCTGTTCGAGTTTCATTTGATGCTGATAGTACTGTATGCCTTCTGTATTTGAAGCAGAGGCATATGGAGAAGCATTAAAAGATAAAGTACAACACATTCTGTGCAGTGTTTCACTTCGTGCCGCACTGACGCTTCCACTATGAACCCCGCCTAAAAGTGTTCTGCGTAGCTGCAAGGTGAAATGCTCCTGCCATTGCATACATGTCATGCGTTACAAAGGCATAGTGAGAAACGCATTAAAGTAAGCCGTTGCTGATGTGAATACGCTGTAAATACATTTCAAAACGGCCATCGCTGCTCAAGCAACTGCAACTGCTTTTAAAAATGCATACTGTTCTTAAAACATTAACTTATAATGCATTTCAAATTACTGTTTCGTGCTTCAAGTCGTTTTGAGTGCAATACAGTAGACTGGGCCAAGTTCGTTGGTAGACTGGGCCAAGTTCGTTGCGATTGTACAGTCATATCTGGCTTGACATTCTGAGTGGGAGATAGTCTGAAGATATCTTTTAGTGCATGGTCATTGGCTGGTTTAAGAAAGGTACACAAGGGTAGTCGCTTCAGTCATTAGTTACTATAGATTCTGCCTCATATGAAACGTTACTATTTCCCGCAAGCAATCATCTCTGATGACAGCCCCTGATGTACGCTTATTGACTTTGCCAACTTTTGTTTCTGTGCTTTGTCTGGCTAGTTCTGGCCTAGCTTTTTTTTGCGCTTACATTTGGATGTCTCTATTGCAGACCTGTGGCAAGCCAGGTCACAATTCTCGTCACCTCAACGACGCCAGCACCACTCATCCCACCCACAATGTGCATTGCGCATACCACAACCGTGATGTCTACCAATGCTCCGATTGTACACCATGCTGTGAGCAGCTCTCAGCGAGCACCTGCAGCATTTCAGAGGGTACCTAGTGCACAGTTGCTGCTATAACAGCTGATGGTGGCAGTAAGGTTTCCTGATTACTTACTCCTAAGTATGCTTTGGTGTTTCTCGGGCATGTAGTGTAAGTTAACGATTACAATCTAGGTTGCCAGTTACACTTACAGTAGGCACACTTGCGCTTTAGTTTACCTATACTCAGTTGTAGAACTTGCCAGTTGGTTGTGACTTTTATATATATATATATATATATATATATATATATAGGGAGGTAATATGTTTGGTTTTTTACAAATTTTGTTAGCTTAGTGTTTGTCACGTTTACTATTATCATGTCTGTCAATGGCTTTGTGTAGTTGACTGTTAAAATTCAATGTTTATTGAAGCAGTAAAAAAATTTACGTTATTCACACATTAGAAAACACATGACGCAGTGTAGACTATCCTGAAGATTGTTCTAGAAGGCTGAAGCTGATATGTGCCTTGGTTCCATTTATTGGTTAGCAATAACCTTGTTAAAGTTCCCTCTATAGCCTAGTACTGCATATTTTTACTGTGCAAAATAATCAACCTTTTTCTTTAAATTTGTCTTTGTATTTGGACAGTATTTTTGTTATTAGTGAGGAAATTTTTAATTGCTTAAGAATGAGTGTATCGATTGAACTATCTATTTCTTTTGGACTTCTTTGCAGCAGCTGCACTTTTTTTTTCACCTTCCCTTTATTTCGGTAAAGGCTTTATGTGGGGGCATTACATAAAGGATGGATGTACAATAAGGATGACACTTGACCAATCAGGATGAGAAGCAAACTCATACAGCTTCAATGAAAGCTTCTGGGTTGTTGGGGGGCAGTACTGACGTAGGAAAAGCCTTTCTAGTCTACAGTGGTGCATGGGAATATGGGTTTAGGTGCAGCAACCCTTGAAGATGCGGTTGTGTGAATAGTGGATTTTTTTTTTCTTTTGGAATGAAATCGAATATGAATCAAATCACGAGGAGACTGAATTGAATATGGATAAAAATGGAATAGAGTTCAAGCATTTTTATAACAATAAAGCAGTACGCTAGACTAGCCTTACTAGACGGGCTAAAGCAGGCCTAGAGTAGTGAGGTGACAATTTTCAAAACAGCACAAGAATTCCAGATCTTATTCGAAAGAAATATTCATTAACAAGGGAATGTTACAATTACCTTTAACTGACAAGAAATACCACAATTATTTAATTGAGCAGCAGTTAGAGCCTTCAAAATATTTTTGTAACTGCAGGTTGAAATATAGCCATGGCTGCAGTATTCGTGGGGGTACTTTGTATACAGTTTTTAAGAGGACAGAGTAAGCAAAAGTATTGAAGAAGTTCTGTTTTTTGCGTTACTTCAAATTTGTAGTCTTTTCTGAAAAAGAATTAGTCGTTTGTCTCTGTGCAATTTTTTTTTTCTCTAAAATCGCATATTTCAAAACATGTGTGGCCGCCTGCCCTGCCTCTATTTTTATGTAGCAAGAGATTCCTTGCAATTCAAGCATCATAGTTGTATGGGTATGGAGAGGTTACCATTTGAAAGCTGGAGTGCATTTGGCACGTTCAGAAAAGAATAAGCCCAAAAATGCGATTAATTAAAGAAAGCAGAGGCATGAAGCTTTCTGTTGGGAAATATATATCTGGCTGGGGACGTCTTAGGGATGTCATCGCTGGAAGGTACCAAAACTATTATCATTTGGCCATTAAAAGAAGTACAGCTAGCTTGAAGGACATGCGACTAGCTGTTTAGGCAACATATTTTCACACAGCATCAAATGATACCACTGCATCTCGGGGCCATTGGCCAAAGGACGCCGAAACTTGGTGTAAATTCAACGAAGCCAAGTTGAGCGGTGAATCATTCATTCATTCATAAAGAACACCTCCCAGCATCTGTTGTTACCTGTAACGAGCTCATTCAAACTTTTTTGCTAAATTTCTTCGTGGGAAACCTCAAAACCCTAACGATTCATTGAACTGTCATGTGAGACTGCACTCCGCAAAACGTTTTCCTCGAATATCAAACACTGAAAATAGGCACTCTTGATGCTGTGCTCGCTTTTAGTGATGGCAGTATAGCCCGTGTGAATGTGTTGAACTCCTTGGAAATTTTGCTGCACAGTGCAGGGCCTATGCACCCTTTAAGTGCTTCGACAGTACTTTGCTCAAAGGCAGCACAGCAGGTGACTAAGGAGGCTCGCCAGGCAAGACATTTGAACACAAAAAGAAAAATTTTAATTGGTGATGAGTGTCTGTCTGGTGTTTATTTAATGGGCCAATCGACTTGCTGCTATCTCATTGTACTTTTAAAATAATGTACACTCTTAACTTTAATTGTGATTATCTCAAAACATGATTTTTTTGTACATTGAGGACCACGATTATTGCATGTATTTAGGAGCAGCAAGCAAATCAGAGGGGTCTGTTGGAAATAATGGTGGTGGAAGTGTTGCGAACGTCGTGGTCTACGTAACGCCAGTCGTCGTGTGTTGCAGCTTCTTGAGCGCCAACAACAGCGCGTCAGTCGAGAACGCGACGTGTGTTCTGGGCGAAGCACGAGTCGTGCGCTGTGTGTAGACACGCTGTGCACAAGAGAAAGTAGAAGAACGCATGCTTGCTAATATATGTCTCCTGCCATTGAAAAAGGCCTTTTCAGTTGCGGGTGAACTTTTAGGTCGTACGGTATCGCTGCGTCGCGAGACATGGTTTTTCCAAGCATTGTTGCCATTGCCGAGAAAATTTGAACGAGCCTGACGGAACCGTGGACAATGAGCTTTTGTAGGGTGGTGACAGGGGCGGCGACGATGATTCCGAATCAGACCTCTCGATCAGTGATTCCAACTAGACTGTGCATGACTGGACCTGACTGGTTAAAGTATAAGCTGGTTCTGTTAAATAAAAAGTACACTTCGTTAGTCATCAAATTAATTTTTTATGTATATACTGCATGTGTCAGGACTATCGCACATTATTTCGTATGCGTTTGCGAAATCCCCACATAATTTACGCACCGCCTTTTGAAGCCCCAAAATTATGAAAAAAACTGCACAAAACATGCAAGTAAATATAATACTTCTCTTGGGATCATTGTTAGTTACTTCTCACTAATATTGTTTCTAACAAAAACAACGAGCCCCTAAAGTTACCTTTCATTTCTTCGTCTATGGTGAGAGAATTCAATGCAGGTTTCTCACATTCTCTTACAGTGTCACACCAACACCGGAAGACGACAAGCATGAAGAAGAAGCATTGAATATCTGTGTCACCAGCGTGTGGAGCATGGCTGCAGACTCGACCTCGCCTGCAGCTGAAGCTGAGGGTGGTTTGAGACTAGATAAAATGGACAGAGCAGTCGAGGAAACGTCACCAATGGCGGAAGGGTGAGCAGTCAGCATTATCCCTGGCATTTGTCTTGTCTATAACAGGACAAAGTGTTGGTGATCTCCGATCACGTTTTCTTGCTTGATTATTATGCTTGTGTGAATATTCGAGCCCTTTGAATTTTGAACGAGTATTAATGCATTATAATTATCTTTGATGTGAATATATATTGCGGGTGATTTTGAAGTATTCAGAGCGAATAGTTAGTTGTATATTTGTAGCCCACTTCTAAAGGTTGTTTCACTGCAGAAGAGCATTGCTGTACCAAGAACACACCTGTCCAGGGCAAATCTGCACTGCCGCGAAGCCTCATTTTTAAAAAGGTACTGACACGTGTGTTCGCAGGCGAGTTTACTCCACCGTACTAACCTCCTGCATACAGAGACACCCCCTAAACAAGTGTGACGCTCAGCCGATGCTGATAAAATATTTTATTTTCATATTAAAGTCAAATTTCTCCCATTGAACCTACCGACATTGACACTAACTTGACGTCAAATTACTGTACTAATCCTGGTGACTTCACACTGCAGTCTGACAAGTTCTGATGATGTCAAGTGCCAAAACTTAAAAATGGCACTTGCGGGTCGCCCTCTCGATCGTCTGCTTGCGTCATGCGGTCACTGTTATCCAGCATTCCTGTCGATAGAGCTAGCGGAGTCTTGAATAGTGTACGCACACGCGAATAAAATACAGTGTACACACACGCGAATAAAATACACAATAAATCACATATAACGACCCAACTTAAAATGAACTTTTGCATAAAACAAACAATATCCGCATGACCGTGAAAATATGCATTGTTTCAATGGCCCGAAATCGCACTTACAACGAACGTCTCCAAGCGCCGCCGACCGATTACAGCGAACGGAGTCGGCGCTCTGCCAACTTCCGGGAAAACCACTTTCGACCACCCATCAGACATCGGTGAGGTGCCCAACGCCGACCCTGCCTCCGCGCTCCTCTAGTTGCCGCTCTGCCCGACCCCATTATGTTATGCACCTTTCCGTCCTTTGTCTCCCCGCTCTGCCAACTTCCGGGAAAACCACTTTCGACCACCCATCAGACATCGGTGAGGTGCCCAACGCCGACCCTGCCTCCGCGCTCCTCTAGTTGCCGCTCTCCCCGACCGCATTATGTTATGCACCTCCCCGTCCTTTGTCTCCCCGCTTTTGCGGGGGTCAAGGGACAGAGAGCTGCGTGTTTTAACACTGCCACTGATCTTTCGAAGACAGGTCGGTCATCTCCTCTGTTTTTGGTCGCTGGTACTGTCGTTGGCGTCGCCGGCCTGGAGTGACCAGACCATTTGCCGACATCGTCGGCCACCGACTGTATTCGGTCGTCTGTGTCTTGTCTTACCATATTGTTATAGTGCCTGCGCTGCCCTGCCGACCCTGATAATTCGCGATTCGTTTTGTTTTTAGAACCTGTTCTCGCTCAATTCAAACTCGTCTCAGCATGCCCTCTGCACGCGTGCGAAAGCGTAAAAGGGGCTGTTAATTAGCACCAAACGAATCGCGAAATATCAAAGTCGGTGAGGCCAAGCGATCCCGCTGGTACAACAAACGATTTTTTGACGACAGCCGCCAATGCATTGAAAACCGCCGGGCGCGCAGGCACTCTTCAAGTTTTCTACGCGGGAGTTGCGCATTTCGGGGACCTTTCAAGCACGCTACCCGACCTTCCTCCTTCCCACGTGTGATGGTTTTCAACGTCGCCTTCCTGCCGTATCCCCCCCTCTCTTCACCCTATCGCAACTCCTTGCCCTTCTCTCGCAAATCTGCTCTCCTCTCTTGATAACAACTCCTTTGCTTGTCTCCAACGTTCTGCGACACCAGCCACGCTGGCTCGAATTCAGAAATTTCGTTTTCCAACTAGCAAAGGGCCCAGAGCAGTACCATGCATTCTGGCATATGTGCGTCTTTCTAGCTCTTGGTGTGTGCGTGTGTGGTCAGGATGGCGGATGGGTGGCCTTGCACGCTTTTTCCTGCCGCTCAACAAAAAGTCGAAAGTGGGACCACTTGGCTTAAGTGCCGCGTTGCGGAGCGCTTGACCACCTGGCAGCCAACTTGCCACTTCGGGCGTTTTAGTATTCAGCTGTGGAGATGGAGAATATTTTGTGGGCGGCGGTGACTGCTACATGCACGCGAAACTGTTTTCGCGAGGCCGACTTCGTCAACGTCGGGCCCGATACCAAGCCTGAAGCTTCCCAACAGGACCACTGTGGCGGCAATTTCTGGGAGCGCGTCATCGACTCCGACATGGGAAAGTGGTTGGGACATCTGTTGCAATGGATTGATTACGGCTGATGATCATGCCAACACTGCGAAACCGTGCATGGATTAGGGCATAATGAAGTATGTGGCAAGAGCGATTTGAAAGAATCGGATTGGGAGACCGATGAAACTTTGGAGCCAGTGCCTCATGCAGCTTATGCCACGGGCCTCGGTGAAGAGCACGCTGCTCTGTTTGAAATAAACTCGGGACCGCGCTTATTGCTTCTGCTCTTCGAAACACGTGCGTCATGGTATTCTTTGGGCAAAAAATTTTGTGTTTTCACTTGCAACTTTTTTAAAAGCTATGTTTCATTTACTACGAACTTCGGGATACAGCGAACGAATACTACGTCAGGCTCAGGTTCGTTATAAGCGTGCTCGACTTATAAATATGCCTATTAGAAGACAAAGGAATCGTTTCATGTAAAATTTGTCGTGATGGCGCCAATATTTTGTCCTGTGTGTTGGCTTATGCCAGTGAAACAGGGGACAACAGGTGCAAGTTCTATAGATTCCAGTTCGATCCGACGCTGAGACCAGCACGGGTCGACTTTGTGCACCACGGCCAAGGCGGAGATGCCAACCAAGCGGATTTTGTTCTGTTTGCTGCACTTCACTACACATTGACGATGAAGAACCTGTGCCTTAGAAGTGCTGGACACAGTGCGATTTGACATCCGATTCGGCGTGTGACGCAGCATGTGGCCTACGATTATTCACGATGCGTAGAAAAATTTAGCTATCAGCGCTCGGTCTCCGCCCACATACGACATCTCAGCTTGCACACTCCGAAGACTCATATCCACTTTATAAAACACAAAATAAACTACCTCACACAGCCATGCTTTGTTGTCTAGTAATTGCCAACAAATGCACACCTGCACGAGTGACGAACATGGCCACAGCCCACATTCATTCTCGACTCCGAGCTTAGGCCTAGCAAAGCCAATGTTCTTGGTAGCGCTGTTTACTTTTCAACGTAAGCTCATTGTCAAGCGCTTCTTTTTGCCAACAGGATAAAAGCTTGTACACTTATATGACGCTTTGACTCGTGCAACTGGTTTTCTCGACGCCCTTGATGTAAAGAGCAAAGGTGGGAACGAAGCGGGCTGGTTAGCCCAGACCATAGGTCGGCACTCTGAGAGACTACTCACTCATACTCACTCACCACAATTTTTTCAGCCTTCACCCTCACTCACGTTCATTATCACGTCTACTCCCACTCATAGACCCTCACTCACGTTCATACTCACGCCTACCTGCACTCATGAGTACTCACTAACGTTCATACTCATGTGAGTACTCTCTACTTGTCACACTCAAAGTACTCACTCACGTTCATACTAACTCCTTCTCACACTCAAAATACTCCCTCACGTTCATGCTCATGCCTACTCACACTCACTCCTACTCACTCATGTTCATACTCACTCCTTCTCATACTCAAAAGTACTCACTCACGTTCATACCCACTCCTTGTCACACTCAGAGTACTCACTCATGTTCATACTCACTCCTACTCACACTCGTGAGTACTAACTCACGTTCAAACTCACTTCTACTCACACTGAAAGTACTCATTCATGTTCATACTCACTCTTACTCATACTCATGAGTACTCACTCACGTTCAAACTTACGCCAACTCACACTCTAGGTCCTCACTCACGTTCATACTCACAACTACTCACACTGATGAGTACTCACTCATTTCATACTCATGACTACTCACAGTTGTGAGTACTCACTCATGTTCACACTCACGCCAGCTAGCACTCATAGGCCCTCACTCACGTTCATATTCACGACTACTCACACTGATGAGTACTCACTCATGTTCATACTCACGCCTACTCACAGTCACTCACGTTCATATTCACGCCTACTCACAGTCACTCACGTTCATACTCCCGCCTACTCAAACTCATTGTTCATGGCTCACGTTCATACTCACGACTACTCACACTCTTAGAGAAACACGGACTGCTGGGCGAGTTAGTAATTCATATTAACTGAGGTGCCCAAAAAATTGAAGTAGAAAAGGAAGACACCTCGAGACAGCGCGCCGTGTCCAGGTGTCTCCTTCTTGTACTTCAATTTTTCGTGCACCTCAATTAAGACTAATAGTTACTCACCTTCATACTCACACCTGCTCAATATCATAAGCCCTCACTCACCTCCGCACTCACATAAGAAGTCACCTTCATACATACGCCTACCCATACTCAGACGCACTCACCCACATACTTTTACATTCACGTACTTATCATCATCACAGCAGGACCAAGGCCTCTCCCTTGTTCCGCCAGTGAACTCGGTCCTTTGCTTGCTGTTGCCACTTTATACTGCAAACTTCCTAATCTCATCTGCCTACCAAAGTTTGTTTCCCCTTTTCCCGCTTTCCTTCTCTTGGAATCTTCAAAATAACCCGCAGAAAACGAAAGCAATTTACAACAACCTCGATAGAAAACAGCACTTCGAGATAGGTGGCAGTGCACTTGAAGTTGGAAAAGGTATATACGTCTACTTAGGACAGGTAGTACCTGCGGAGCCGAGCCACGAGACGGAAGTAACTAGAAGAATAAGAGTAGGGTGGAGAAGATTCGGCAAGCATTCTCCGCTCATGGCTGGTAGATTGTCACTATCTCCTCAAGACGAAGGTAAATAACAGCTGCATCTTGCTGGTACTTACCTACTGAGCAGAAACCTGGAGGCTTACAAAAAGGGTTCAGCTTAAATTGAGGACGACGTAGAGAGCGATGGAAAGGAAAATAGTAGTTGTAACATTAAGAGTCAAAAAGAGAGCAGAGTGAATCAGAGAACAAACCGTGGTTAAGGATATCATCGTTGAAATCAAGAAGAGGAAATGGACATGGGCGTGGAATGTAGCGCGTAGGCAGGATAACAGCTGGTCATTAAGCATAACTGACTAGATTTTCAGAGAAAGCAAACGGGTTAGGGGGAGACAGTAAGTTAGATGGGCAGATGAGATTAGGAAGTTCGCGAGTTCGCAGCAGCAAGCACAGGACAGAGTTGAGTGGTGGATCATGGGAGAGGCCTTTGTCCTGCAGTGGACGTTGTCAGGCCGATGATCAATATTAACATTGAGGTTGCGTTACGTGTACTCAGCTTACTCAAGAAACAATCGAGCTGAACAATTGTCGCTTTCTTTTAGGGTCGGTAGGCTCCACAAACTGGCAATTACTCAGCGTGATTACGACGCACCTGCACATTCATTTGTGTGCCATGACGCGTAGGAGACGCTGAGACATCGTTTAGAATCTCAGTAATGTGTTACAAGCACTCAAAACGCGCTTTCGTAGGCTACGACGCACGTGCGCAAAATAGAGACGCTCTCGACAGCTTCAGTATGCCACACGGCCGCCGCTATGATTACCCGCCAGAACCCAAGACGTTGCCATGTCATCCGGCTTGGCCGCTTCGTTCGTTCCACTGCCCCTAGCCCCTTCTGACTGCACTAGCGGGACAAGCGGGCACCGGGGCCTCGCCCCCCACGTCGGCGCCTCGGCCGCCCGGCCGGCCACTGGTAGGTGTTCTGTGGCCCAGCGCGAACGTCGAGACGGCGCCTCTCCCCTCTGCCTCGCCTTCAGATAGAATGCGTTGCGTACGGCAGTTTTGCATTCGAGAAATTGTGCGCATCTTCGGAGATGTTTTTCTTCCCCTGTGGGTCGCGCTCACGCGGAGACTTTGTTGGCTCCGTGCCCGCACTGACGATTGCAGGGGGCCTTATTTATGGATCTGCGGACGCGGTTAAGGTTCATTGGCAGTGTGTGTACGCAGGGTTATCGCGGACAGCCGAATGAAAAGGTAATTAACGAGTTGCGTTATGTGTGTTTTTGTACAAGCCCGCGTTATGTGAATGATAGAATAAATTATCAAGGGTGATTGCGCGCTTATTGCACATTGTGTCTGCATTGTTGAAGGCATAATAAGCCGCCAAAAAGTGAAGCGAGGGTAGAGATTGAAACGGCGATGAGGACAGGGTCCGATTACGCTATCGCATACTATTGACGGGGAAGCTCAACCGTCCTCGAAGCTTTCCTTTTTTTTTCTTAATGGGCACTGAGAAGGCGAACTTTGCACACAGCTTCGCGCTTGAGAGGTCATGAGATCACTCAAGGTTTTCGTTCAAGGCAACCTTCATTGAGGGACAACGCAGAGGTAAAAACTGCAAAATCGCTGCGTACTATGTGCGTAGCGCACACAATGTGCTTTCTCTCGTGGGCCATTTCAGCGTGTTTTTTTTTGTCGCTTGCGCAGTGCATTTCTTTTTTCTTGACCGGCTCGCGCGGCGATTTTCGTTAAAGGGCTTCTCAAGACCTTGTTGTTTTACATGTGTTATCAGCGCGTTGCGTAGACTGAAGGCGCAAGAGGTAAGTGCAGCAAGAACGGTAGCTATAGAGGCAGGCAGGTCAAAGTTATTCAGCCTAGAAAATTCAAAAACAATAAAATGGACGGCTACTCTCACCTCAAGTTTTGCGCGATCATCTCGCCCCCCGCCCCCCATCTGATGTAGGATGGCTCCCCAAGTTTTCAAACTAACTGAAGGCTTTTACGTACAGGAAGCTTGCATGCCATAGTGCCCGTTATTTCCAACGTATTGAAGACGCCGTTGCGATGGTTACAAATATTTATCACACTCATAGTAACTCACTCATGTTCCTACTCGTTGCTACTCACACTCACAGCAACTCACTCACCTTCGCAGTCAAGTTTACTCACACTCATGAGTACTCACCCACGTTCGTAAGTACTTCTACTCACATTCATGAGCTCTCACTCCTAATCACACTCATGAATACTCACTCACGTTCATACTAACGAATACTCACACTCATCAGTACTCACTCATGTTAAAACTTCTACACTCACTCATGAGTACTCACTCACGTTCATACTCTCTCCTTCTCACTCTCAGAGTACTCACTCACGTTCATACTCACTCATACTCACACTCAAAGTACCCACTCACGTTCATACTCACACTTACTCACACTCACAATACTCACTCACGTTCATACTCCAATCTACTCACGCTCAGAGTACTCACTCACATTCATACTCACTTATTTTCACACTCAGAGTAGTCACTCACATTCATACTCACTTATTTTCACACTCAGAGTAGTCACTCATGTTTACACTCACTCCTATTCACACTCAGAATACTCATTCACATTCATACTCACTCCCATTCACACTCATGAGCACGCACTCACGTTCATACTCACTTCTACTCAGACTGAAAGTACTCATTCACGTCCATACTCACTCTTACTTATACTCATGAGTACTCACTCACGTTCTACTCACTCCTACTTATACTCATCAGTACTCACTCATACTCACACTCACCATGTCACCATGTTCAAATGAGTATGAATGAGTGTGAGTAAGTGTACTCATGAGTGAGTATGCCGAGCTATGGCCCAGACGGCCGGTGTCACTCTTTGTTTACCTACAAAATGGCCTTCCATCACGGCTCAATATCTCATTGGTGGTTCGGAAACTGACGTTGTCTTACAGGCATAGCACACTTCAAATATCACCTTTTGAAATCATAAGTTAGTTCATGTCAGAAACAGTTTATCTAATGTTTTTCACCCCACCGGTAACAGCGATATCCACAGATACCAGGGTGATCGGGGCTATCGGAGCGGCGAGGAACAAATCTGCGATGGGCGCTTACCAGTGGCGCCTCCCAATTCGCACCATCTTTCCAGCACTAAAGTGATGCCGTTTCCGCCATCCTAACGATGTGCCTTCGTGCCACGACAGTTGCCACATGTGCAGCGGGCAGCAGATGAAGCAGACAATCGAAGAAGCGACGCGCGGACGAGGATACATAATGAATACTTGCGCGTACGCATACTACCACCTGATGGTGCTGTTCAAACCATGTCGTGACGTCAGGGTACAGTAGGAACAGAAACTAGTTTTTAAAAGCATGCTGTAATAAATTTTTCAGGACACGCTCATGTTTACCGGTACGTTATCTGTGCTCTCGGCTGCATGGCCTATCATTTGACGCAAAAAAACGATAAGTGAAAAATTTTGCGTCAATCCCCTTTAAAGTTAAATATGTATTATACCCTCTCATCGATTTATCATTTTGTGAGTTTAAAAGCTTGTTATACCTGTTTATATGCTGGAAGTACAGTACATTTTAAAACGTAACACATTTTGCAGGTGTGTCTCTTGCATTCTATTGCAAGTCAAATCCTGCTACTACTTATTCAAAGTTGCTTCCGCTTCCTTAAAAAAAAAATGACATTCGCACATGCCTTGTTTTAACCAAAACAATATATAGTGTGCTGGTTTACAAATGCACTCACTTTTTTTTTACTTGTCTTCAAATTATTTAAAACATATTGTAACGGGTGCAAGAGAGGAAAAGTCAAAAAGTAGTTTATTATGGGCGAACTTGTGCCCTGAAAATTATGTGCGAAAGGATGGAAGAGTCCGCTAGAGCGTTCCAAAAACAAAAACCGTTCCTCTGCCCACGCACCTTCTTCTTCTTCACAGCTCCAACCCACACTGACTCGTGCCTGTGAAAAAGAGGCATGAGTTGTGCGGCCTCAAGCAAGAGTGCTCACAAGACTGTGGACGCTGATTTTTCATAATGTCGGATATTGTAAACAGTCTCTGTGGCATTACTCCTCCTTCGAAATACGCAGCATCCCGATGCGCGATGGAGGGAGGCAAACAGAAAAAGGGAGCGCTTTCATTCCCTCTTATAATAGGGCTTCATACGAACGACGTGTACGACTTCTGCGCTGTTTTGCCGCGTTGAACAGATGTGTGCATCGGCGATGACTTCGTAGTTTAGGTCACTAATTTGTCGGAGAGCCTTATAGGGGCCAAAGTATCAACAAAAAAGCTTTTCTGATAGGCCGCGGCGTCGGAGTGGTGTCCATATCCACACTCGCTCGCCTGGGTTGTACTGAACTATTCTGCGGTGCAGGTTGTAGTGCCTTGCGTCCTTGTTTTGCTGTTGATGTATTCGATGTCGTGCCAACTGGCGTGCTTCTTCAGCCCTTTGCAGAAAGTCGTCAAGTTCAGATGGCTCGTAATTGTCGTTGTCTACAGGCAACATGGCATCGAGTGTCGTAGTGACAGTGCGACCAAAGACCAGCTGAAATGGTGTGAGGCGGATGGTCTCCTGCACTGCCGTATTGTAGGCGAAAGTTGCGTATGGCAAGATTTCGACCCGCAGTTTATGCTCAATGTCAACGTACATCGACAGCATGTCAGCGATGGTGCGGTTCAGGCGTTCTGTCAACGCGTTGGTTTAGGGATGGTATGCAGTGGTCTTCCTATGGCTGGTGTTATTGTCATTAAGGGCTGCATCAAATCAGCCGTGAACGCTGCTCCTCGATCGGTAATCACGACGAGTGGGGCTCCATGGCGAAGAACAATATTCTGAACGAAAAACTTCGCGACTTCCGTTGCCGTTCCTCGCTCAAGGCAGCCGGTTTCAGCGTATCGTGTTAAATAGTCAGTCGCAACTATTATCCACCTTTTTCCTGATGCCGACATTGGAAACGGTCCGAGGAGGCCCATTCCAACCTGTTGAAATGGAGTCGCAGGTGGCTCTATAGGCCTGAGAAGGCCTGCCGTTTTGAGAGGTGGTGTTTTGCGCCTTTGACACATACGACATGTCTTGACGTAATGCTTCACGGACGTTAGCAACTTGGGCCAATAGTATTTCTGATGAATTTTGGCGAATGTTCGGCTCGCGCCCAGGTGACCCGCACACGGTTCATCATGACAGGCTTCTAAGACATCATGGCTGATGGTACAACAAGTAAGAACTTCTCCTTGTTGTGTTCAAAGTTCCTCTTGTAAAGTGCATTATCTCGGAGGCAGAATAAGAAGAACCCTCTCTTAAATATGCAAGGAACTTGTTCATCGTGCCCTTCGAGATACTTTATTAATGGAAGCAGTTCCATGTCAGCCCGTTGATGTTCGGCAATTTCTGAGGTTTTTATGCCACAAAGGAGTGGGAAGTCCTCTTCTTCTGAAAGAGTCGAGTCGACTGGTGAACGTGATAAGCAGTCAGCATCATCATGCTTTCTGCCAGACCTATATACGACCGTAATGTCGTATTCTTGGAGCCTGAGACTTTATCTCGGAAGCCATCCCGATGGGTCTTTTAAGCTCGCCAGCCAACAAAGTGAGTGGTGGTCGCTGACGGCACGGAACGGCCTGCCTTAGAGGTATGGCCTGAACTTGCTGATCGCCCATATGACTGCCAAGCACTCTTTTTCTGTTGCAGAGTAGTTTCTTTCCGCTTTTGAGAGGGCGCGGCTAGCATATGCTATTACTTTCTCTTCTCTATTCTGCCATTGCACCAGCACCGCACCTAGGCCAAGATTGCTGATATCTGTATGAACTTCCGTATCTGCGGTTTCGTCAAAGTGGGCCAGGATAGGTGGAGCTTGCAAATGTTTCTTTAGTTCGTTGAATGCACTGTCTTTTTCGGTGCACTAAATAAATGGCACGTCCTCTCTTGTGAGTCTTGTTAAAGGTTCGGCAATTTTCACGAAATTTTTCACAAACCGCCTCTAATAAGCACATAAACCCAAAAATCAGCATACCTCCTTCTTGTCTTTTGGCCCCCACGGCCACAGTCTTCTCCGGGTCCGGGCCAACACCTTGAGCGCTGATTACATGACTGAGGAAACAAAGCTTCTCGAATCCAAACTGGCATTTTTCCGGTTTAATCGTCAAGCCGGCTGACTGGATAGCCTGAAGTACCGAACGTAGTCGCTCTACATGCTGTTCAAACGTTGCTGAAAACACCACAATGTCGTCCAGGTAGACTAAGCACGACTGCCATTTGAGGCCTGAAAGGACGCTGTCCATCATGCGCTGGAATGTTGCAGGCGCACAACACAGGCCGAATGGGAGTGCTTTAAACTCATATAGACCATCCGGGGTTACGAAAGCAGTCTTTTCATGGTCCCTTTCGTCCACTTTAATTTGCCAATAACCGGTTTTTAAATCCAATGAAGAGAAATACCTTGCGTGCCGTAGCCGATCCAACGTATCATCTATACGCGGCAAAGGGTAGACATCCCGCTTGGTCACGCTGTTCAGCTTTCTGTAATCAACGCAGAATCTCAGCGTGTTGTCCTTTTTCTTCACAAGAACTACAGGCGACGCCCACGGACTATTGGATGGTTGTATGATATCGTCCTCCAGCATCTCTTTCACTTGGCTCTTTATGATCTCACGTTCCTTCGGTGATACTCTGTACGGATTTTGGTGTACTGGCCTTGTAGCTTCATCTGTTATTATTCGGTGTTTAACAACCTGGGTCTGCCGTACTTTTGACGAGGTAGAGAAACATCCGGTGAAGTCTCTTAGGAGGTCTTGAATGATTTTCTTGTCGGCTGGGGATAGATTTTGGCTGATTGCAACTCTTGCCACGACATCGGGCGCCGGTTCTGAAGTAGGTGGCCCTGACACCAGACCACATAAGTCCGTCACTGTTTGAAAACCGTGCAGAAAGGCGATAGCAGTATCCTTTGCAACGTGCTGAATTTCGTTTCCGAAATTCGTGAGCAATACATCGGCACATCCACCACGTATTTTAATAATGCCTCGAGCTACACAAATGCCTTTCTTGAGCAGTAGTTCGATGTTTGCATCCGCTATACCTTCAGAATCAACGAATGCTTCATTCCTTACACCGACTATTACGCTGCATCGTGGCGGCACGGTAACATCACAGTCTATAACACGTAATGCAGTGTATTCTGGCTCATTTGTGTCTGTGGCCAGTTTTGTCGAAAAAAAGACACTAAAATTCTGCAGGTCGATTACAGCTCCGTTTGCTAGCAGAAAATCCATTCCGAGTATTAAATCTCAGGAGCATTTTGGAAGTACGACAAAGTCAGCGAGGTAAGTAGCGCCTTGAATACCGATTCGTGTGGTACATCTTCCCACAGGTGTGATGAGATGACCCCCAGCCGTGCGTATCTGGGGTCCACTCCAAGGCGTCGGGACTTTCTTTAAATCCTTTGCGGCAGCGTAACTGACAACCGAATAATCAGCACCTGTGTCAACTAAAACGGTAAATTCACACCCGTCTACGGTAACGCGTAAGTCTGAAGAAATTTTGTCTTTACCTAACCTAGTTGTAGTGTTGCGCTCGTTGTTGCTGCACTGGTACCTTGACGGAGGATCTTCAGTTGGTCGGACATCAGCGGCTTTGCCTCCATAGGTCGCTGGCTTCAGTTTTCCTGATGGGGACTGCTTGATTGACGGTGTGTTGAGGTTGAAGGTGGAGAAGGTAAACTAAATTGTCGCGGACTTGGCGATCGATAGCGAGCAGGCGCTGGTGATCTAGGCTGATGCTGGAAACAGGCAGTTGGAAACAAATGGCCGTACAAGTAATCTTCAATTTCAACGGGTCTTTCGCCATTTCGGGGGCATGGCGCGTTTGGAGAAAACCCACGGAGACCAACTCGTCGATATGGGCACATTCTGTACAGGTGTCCAGCTTCGCTGCCGTGAAAACAGAGAGGCATCCTGTCGAGTGTGCGCCACACATCGCTTTTTCGGGGCCTCGAGTTAGCTGGATAGTTTGAGCCACGCGAAGCCGGTCGGTAGCCACTGGGAGCTGCAAACGAAACAGCATGCACGGCGAGCTGGCGTACGGCATCGGCGTAAGTAGGTGCGGGGCATTCCTGCAATTGCTGTTCAAGTCGAACAGGTTGCGCCTCGGGTTCGGCTTTCAGAATGGCGTGGCGAACTTCATCTCTGATCATGGTAGTCAGAGACGAAGCTGGCATTGCGACTTGTCGAGGCAGCAGCTTCTGGAGCTCTTCCTTCACATGGATCGCACCATTTTCCTCAATGCTTCGCTGCTGCTTTCCAGGTTTGCTGAGAGGACATCCGCAGGAACACTACTTATGCCGTGATTGTAGTGACGGGAGCGCTGCTGCAATGCCCGCTCAATGGAGGTGGCTTCGTTGCGGAATTCAGCAACTGTACGAGGTGGGTTGCGTACCAAACCGGCAAATAACTCCTGTTTGACACCTCGCATCAAGCGACGCAGCTTTTTCTCTTCGTTCATGTTCAGGTCAGCGCGCTTAGAAAGGCGGGACATGTCCTCAATATACATGCCAACGCTTTCGTTCGTGCGCTGGCTTCTGGACTGTGGAGCGTTCTCCGCCTTCTCCCGACGATTGGTGCTGGCATATGTAGCTACTATTTGTCGTCGGAATTTTTCCCATGTCGGCATGAACGCTTCGTGTTTTTCATACCACGTCCTCGCTGCATCCTCCAATGCGAAGTACACGCGACGCAGCTTCCTTGCTTCATCCCAGCCGTTGGTTTTCGCAACCCGCTCGAAGTGTTCTAACCAATCCTCCACATCCTCGAACGTGTCGCTGTGGAAGGGCTCAGGCAAGCACGGTGGGGACAGAATGAGTTCCGATGATGTCACCTGGTAAGCCATCGTTCCGTTGTCTGTGGACGCTGCTTGTGTTGCTGGAGCACTGGGGAGGGGTGCGAATTCAGGCGGCTCTCCTCGGAGGCGGCGGCTTGAACGCTGGTGTACCGGAATCACTTCGCCAGGTTCCAATTGTTGAGGATCAGGGCTTCGCTCTCTTGCGCCAAGGGGGCTTCCAATCATACCCAGCACCTCCACCAGAATGTAACGGGTGCAAGAGAGGAAAAGTCAAAAACTAGTTTCTTATGGGCGAACTTGTGCCCTGAAAATTATGTGCGAAAGGATGGAAGAGTCCGCTAGAGCGTTCCAAAAACAAAAAACCGTTCCTCTGCCCACGCACCTTCTTTTTCTTCGCAGCTCCAACCCACACTGGCTCGTGCCTATGAACAAGAGGCATAAGTTGTGCGGCCTCAAGCAAGAGTGCGCACAAGACTGTGGACGCTGATTTTTCATAATGTCGGATATTGTAAACAGTCTCTGTGGCAATATCACTATACATTCACGAATTCACTTCAAACCTCAGATTTACTAGTCACACAAGCCTATTCAACATGTTAGACAGTTGGAACTGTGGTTCTGCATTATTCATGAAGTTGGAGCTCAAGATGAATGTGAGATTGCTGTGTGTGCAGTGTGTTCTCTTTTTTTTTGCATTACTCTCAAGCTACGAGTTCTCTCTTTGGTTCAGCCCACATTATTGCAAGCCTGAAACTTTTCTTCATTCACGACCCATCTAATCCTGAGCTACCTTCTTTTTCTCTCTCGCTTGTGTTTGTTTGCGGTGAGCCCAAAGTGAACTTGGAGATAACTAGGACTTTGACTTCTCTTACTGATAAATGGAATGGCCACATTGACGCAATAACATCTAAAGCATCTAAAACACTTGAATTCATTAGACGCCGCTTACGCCAAGCTGACTTGAAGACAAAATTTGGGGCATATACCTTACTTCTTCAGTCGAAAATAGAATATGATTGATATGTGGGGTTTAACGTCCCAAAACCACTATATGATTATGAGAGATGCCGTAGTGGAGGGCTCCGGAAATTTAGACCACCTGGGGTTCTTTAACGTGCACCCAAATCTGAGCACACGGGCCTACAACATTTCCGCCTCCATCGGAAATGCAGCCGCCGCAGCCGGGATTCGAACCCGCGCCCTGCGGGTCAGCAGCCGAGTACCTTAGCCACTAGACCACCGCGGCTGGGCGAAAATAGAATATGCGTCATTCATTTGTAACCCACATGAAACATACTTAACACTATTGAATCCATCCAGAATAAAGCTGCCCGACTCATAACCAGAAACTACATTCGTCATTTGAGCATCACTAATATCAAAGCATCGCTGAGCCTCCAATTACTTGAGGAAACGAGATTACTGGCCCTGCTATCCCAGTTTCAGAAACTATCATGATTATTCGTCATTTGCTACCACCTTACATATTACCTGCCCATCGCTATTTGCCACGCCTAGATCACCCCTTCAAAGTTTTAGTTCTGTGTGCGCGTTCTAACGTCTTTTATAACTCGCCTCTGTTTTGCGCACTCTGTCTTTGGAATGAATTACCACACGATGTTGTGTCTGTAAAAAACCACGACGCATTCATAGAAGCGAGAAGCGTTAAGTTCCCCTAATATTGTGTAAAAACAAAAAATTAACCTGTATGTCTAAACCTTTCCTATTATTTTGTATACCATTGTGTTTCATTGTTATTCACTCTGCTTATTCTGGTGTTACTAACTGCATGTTTGTCCCAATGTAACCTCACCCTCACCCCATTTACTGTAACACCACCACCCCCCCCCCTTACGTAATGCCCAGTAAGGGCCTTTATGGTATGTGAATAAAAGAAAGTATATGAAGTTGAATCCAATGTTACTATTATAGTGAGGTCAGGCTTTACAAGTTAGAGCAGGAGTTATCAATCTGTGTGGCCTTAACCCATACATGCCTTGTGTCCTGCATGTAGGGCGCTAAAACTTTTCGGTGTAACTGGAATGTTTTTTCTGTAAAGAAGGTAGCACCACCTAAGGTGTTTTTATGATGCCCTGTCCTCGTGATATGCAAGTCTAGGTGATCGCTGGGCTACAAATAGCCATGTGCTTCTAGTCACAAAATGGCATTTTCGCGTGCGTATAGCTGAGTGCCATGATGCGAAAAAAAAAAGAGTAATATATAGTCAAATTGTTTTTGATGCTGCTGATATTTATGTCGATTGTTCGTCAGTTATTGGGTGTGCAGTAACTTTCGTATGAAAGTGATAAGCGCTAATGTTTTTTTCTTCGTGGTGTGTCAAAGATCAATGTCTTACATATAGGATGGCTCCAAAACTATTGCTCAAAAAAGCTTTTTTAATTAAAAGCCTTTTGTTTTCTGAGGTCGTAGAAGCAATCATTTTGGGGAAATTAATTGGTTTTGTTAATTTTCCTAACTTTTGGCATATGTAGGTTAAGGAACCTGATCAGCTTTTGTAGATTATTGTGGGACTCTTAACTTGTCTCTGTGCACTCGTGCACATTTAGCCTTATAAAAATCGGCGAGAAATGTGGATCACCATTCCCAAATTTTTCTTTAACGTCAGTGGTGCTTCATCGGTGTTGCAGCCAGGCGTGGCTATCAAATAGTTAAGGTACAGAATTGAGAGAAGAAATAAGTTGGATTATACCAACCGTAATCTCTCTAGCTGTTTAAATTTCGTTGGCATGGTACACCGGCGACGAATAAGCAGAATTACTAGCGGTCCGATGAATAATTGATAGAGTTTCTCTTTTCAAAAGGCAAAAGCGAGTGCATTCAATGGGAATCTAACTTCATAGGTCAAGTCCAAGCACTGTATATGTGCCCTTTTCTGGATATTCCGGGGTAATCACTTGCACTCAAGTAAGTTTTATGGTGTACGACGCTCACATTGTTCATGGAGCCTCACTTAAAGATCTGGGGCAAAGTTTCAGATATTTCGGATAGCATGGACATGCTTCACACTAAAGGATACTAGAACAACATTAACAAAAAAAAAAAAGATTCCTAATTCCCACTACACTTTTTGTGCAAGGGAGAATTTTGGCCGCTTCTCACTTAAGAATACTAAAACAACAACAACAACAAAAAAGATTTATAATCCCAACAACACTTTTCTTGCAGGGGAGAAGTGCGGCCATTAAAGCAACTGGAATCGCACCTGGTCGTGCGGGAAGGTCACCTGGAAGACGCTAACCCCAAAGGCGCCGTGCAAACCGATCGACTAGAAGGCGTAACACTTCCTGAGCACCTGCCAGAAGAGAGGTGCGACCTGTCACTTTACAGCGAAGCTGTGCTTGGCAAGGGGCCTGTGTGTTTCCAGAAATGTGTATATTCATTGTCTTCTAGACTAGATGCCTGCCACGTGAAGAAAAAATCAGCTGCCAAATTCTTTCCCTCTTTTTCTTTCGATTAGTGCTGGTCACTAGTGCCACATGTGGCGGACTGTGGAACCACTGTTACATTGTAGAAGTGGGCAGAGTCATAATGACGGGGCTACTCCTTCGCAGAGAAAAGTGGCGAGCGGCTGCACAAAAATTTGAAATCGGCTGAGATGGATGTTCTAATCCCTGTAACTTTCTTATTATAGCATGTATTCGCAAAATTCTCACAGCAGTATGTTCATATAGCAAAAGCGCACATATTTCTCTTCATTGGACCTCGAGGTTGTTTACTGGACCTTTAGCGAAGCCCCACAATGCTTTCTCAAGATGTCATGTTTGCCCGTAAGGTCATGTAATTGTTATAATGTTTTATGCTGACTTGTAGGCCATGGAATCGATTCCCAGCCGGGGTGGTCGCATTGAAGAGACACCAAAGGGCAAAATGATGTTTCGGGCAAAGCAGAATTTCCCGATCCTGAAAACACCACTGTTACTGTAGTGACTCCAATCGCTACAAAGTGCTCCAAAAGAAAATTGCCCTCGGCCTTGCTCGAAACAGTAGTTTATGTTTAAAATCCCTTTAAACCTGCTCGAAAATGACACTGAGAGAATGAGAATGATAAACTTTTCCTGTTTGACCGACTTATAAGTCCTTAAATAACAGAAAAGAATCAGTGTACTATCATCCCAGTGTGCTACTAGCGTGCAGCATTATTGGCTCTGATCTCTTTTATGCAACAAGAACTGGCATATTAGGCAAATAGCTCATTTGGCTGTTTTTTTTATCTGCTGGACATGCTGGTTAGTGTGATGGAATGTGCTTTTATTTCATACCAATCTACTGCTTATTTGGCAACATTTATATGGGACACATGGGACTGGGGTTACTTCTAAAATGTGGCACTCGATATTTCTGCTTTGATATGATTTCTGTCACAAATACTAGTATATTAAATTACAGCTCATTTCACAGCACATTTGCGACAACTGGCCGTTGTTCGTTTAATGAAATTTACATTGATTGTTGTTTGCTAAATATATTTCATAATAAATACCAATATTTACGATATGCTTAAACAATGCTTTGAACTCCAATTAATGTTTGGCAAATTAGTATCTGCTCCTAAAACACCAATAGCTGCTTCAAACTAGTATGTTTACTGCTCCGAAAACACCTTATGGCTTCTGCAAAACAGTACTTTTCCTGCTCCAAGATACGCTCCAAAAAGTAAGAAGTCACTTTCATCACGGTTACTGCAAGACGACGCGTGGTAAGTGAGAAAAGGCCCGAAAAGAAAATGCAGCTGGTGATGCCACCTTGGAAGTCCCACACCGAACATTGTGATGTCGTAGATTTTGAAGCCGTCTCCTACAAAGCTTCCAATCGATAAAAAAGAAGTACATTGCCCCTTCTGGTAGCCATTTACCTAGCACCCAAAGCTTCAGATGATTTCATTGAGGGAATGTCACGAAAATACAGAAAATGCATTTTGAATTTTTTGTATGTCAGGTGTGGAAATTTTTACGTGAAATTTAGATATTAAACTTTAACCTTGATTTTTTCTGCTAATAATGAACTTATAATGGTAAGACTTATCACAATGGAGTTCTCAGAGTGCAGTTTACTTTTCTAAACCAAGTGAATTTTTCTCTTTAGTGTCTCTTTACAGCCAAAGTGGCCCCATTGAAGTGTCTTGGCACTTACCAAAGTACCCCTTTGTAGGTCTCATCTACCCGTGCCAGTTGCCAAGCAGCTCGAGACTGCAGACGCGCCGGAAGAGACATCTATGCAGCTGACGATTGTGGACGTCTGGAGCACGGCCTCCGATTCGACCATGGCTGCAAGTGAAGGGGAGGAAGAGCCCGCTAGTCCCACATATCTTACGTAAGCTCCCCCTGATTGCCATATTGTTGAGTGCTGGCCTCTATTAAGGCCTCTATTATACAGCGTTCGCACAATGCTTGTATGAGTAAGGGACAAGAGGTGCTAAATCCTGTAACAGCTGGTGCGTTTCTTTGCATGACCGTATTGCACTGCGACAAAAGTGGTTTGAGGTTTTAAGGGTCTAATTTTTTTTTTCGTTCTTTTTTGTCAGTCGACATAGGATTGTAGGTGTGCGCACTTTGGCTAGTTTGGGCGCATTGTAGCCAGGCAGTGGGCTTTATTTGTGACTGTTGGTACATGAGTTTAAGATGACTGTAGTCTTATGGGTGCCAACTATGCGATCATGCATGGGTGACATTCTAGATACACACTTTTAAGGGTCGCAGTTATTTTTTTCTGGAGCAATGTTGAACCTGTCATAGTGAGTTTCTCATTGCCATATCATTATTCTGGCACATTAGGTGAAATCCCTGAGTCTCTCGAATTGTAATATTGCAAAAAAGCAGGGCAAAGTAGCAGAAATTCATTATGGAAAGTTTGGAGCACCCACACAGAAAGAAAAGATCGAAAGGAAGAAGACAGAGTGCTTGTTTTTCTTCTTCCCTGAAGTTTGTTGTGTGCGCGCCGAACACTTTCTGCCAGGCTGCCTGGGTTTTTGGTTTAAGCATGAAAATTCTACTATTGCTCAGCTTCATCATTTTGAGAACTTGTGCAGCTCTCTGAAACAATCTCATATTGTCTCTTGGTGCAGTAGTTGCAACAGACCTTTTATGCATTAAACAAACTTTGCATATCGTTTTGTCGAATATCAAGTCTGGCTTCCGAAGGAGCTTTGGTGGCACGTTGCCTTGGTTAAACTTTCCTAAGAACAAGTGTATATGAGCAGCATGTTTACTTTAGCTGACTGTACCTAATAAATGGTTGACGGCAGCATTCTTTTATCATTAATGATGATACTTACTCTGGCTAAAATGAAACAGTTCTGCATTCTAGGCATTACTTTTATTTATGCTCATTAAGATCACTTTTTAGCATGTAACAGTCCACATTGTGAATTTTATATTACTGTTCTTTATTTTACAGCAATGATGCCACAATCCTATTCTAACAGTAAGAAAGCAGCAAGCCCTGCACGTCGTGCCAACATCTTCAAGAAAAAACTAATTACTCCAAGAAGTGGCCATGCGAAGCTGAAAGGCAACACATTCCAGCCCACTCAGAAGCGGCACTTGATTGGCTAATGAGCATTAATTTTGCCTGATGCACAGATCTGTCATGTTGTTATCTCATGCTCAGTGTCACGGTGACCCAAATGTGTTGGGTATCGGGGCCATTACAAGAGGTATACTTGTAATTGACTGATGAGCATTTACCTAATTGTACTTTTTGTGTACATATTGTACATTTTGTGTAGTTTTCAGCATTTTAATAAAGGATGTTTAATATTTAAAACATTTTAGCAATTATGAATCACTTATTGAGAGCACCAAAAAGTGATTGCTGTTCTTTAAATCCTTGATCAAAGCCTATCACAATGATTAGCACACAGACATGAACGTGTTAAACAAAAGAACGTGTTGAACTTTGAGAAGCACTTGTTAACACTGGTAAAGATAACGAAACAAGAAATTTACAGAGTGTGCACTGGACGTCAAGTTGTGTCTTTGTGCCTGCCTGTATCACAGGCGTGCACTGAAATCAGTACTGTGCTTTCATTTACCTTTTCTTGTTCAGGCAGAAGTCATGTGACAATTCTGTCTGTGTATAATTCATGTCCAAGCATTAAACGTGTGTTCACTGGTTATGATGCAATGAATATCAAAAGATTCTTGTATGTAGTGTGCTTTTAGCTGGTTTGGAATAGTAGTAACCAGCTTGTGCAGATTTCGGTTACAATAACGCATGGATGTTAGAGGAGTAGATGCAAAAAGTTTACATCTTGTCACAAACTGGCCCTGTCAGAAGGCTCTAATGATAGAATACCTCACATAGGAAAGCCTTGATTTACCTGATACTCTAATTGTAAATGCAGTTGCACCTGGATATAACAAAATTCACTAATTCGGAGAAAAACTTTTTTTAAAGTGGATGCAGGTTCGGCATGAAAATAAGAAAAATAAATGCACAAACTTAACAAAAGGGAAACAGAGAGCAAGAGCAGAGCTAACTCAAAACAGTGATTTGGCGGTGAAAAATGCGTTATTATTGGGATAAAATTTATATAGGCACTCTCAACAGGTTCGCGCCGTCGCCGCCATGTTCCGTAACAAGTCCAAACTGATAACAGTGTATAAAAGCGCGGAAGCAGTGTTGAAGCAGCGATAAAATGAGCCGCCCCTTTTATATCGCCTGGAAGCCTCATACGATCACTTCCCCCCGTGTGTTAGAACTGCTGTCAATGCGAAAAGAGAAAGAAAACCACGGGTCTTAAACGAGCATAAAAAAAACGTGTGGGGGGGGGGGGGGGTCGAGTAGCAACGGTGAACTTTGATTTTCAGGTCGCGTTCGCTGGCGCGCGTGCCATCTCAGCAGGCAGCAGTGTGCTTTCAACACAGAGAAACTGTGTGAAAAGAGCACTGCTCTCTAGAATGGCCGTATTTGCTTGCATCAACGTTTTGTAGGAGTGCCGCGATATCAGATTCAACAGAGTTGACTGCCCGCCTTACTTCGTACAACATTACAATTTGTTGCTATCACATTCATCGCACTTCATTAAACGCGCCGTCACGCGATAGGAGCTTGAATAAACGTACAAGGAGACGCGACTGTTAAAATCTAGACACGAAGAAAGACGTCTCCACTGGCACCGGTTGCACGTCTTCGTCTTCTTCGTTCTCTGGCACAGAACTGGCTCACTATTCACTGGCACAAGCACCAGGTGGCATTACTCCTCCTCCATAGAGAACATGGACCCGATGCTCAAACAAAAGTGTGCACAGCAGTGGGTCGACGTAGGCAACATAAACAAACATTGAACATGCTATCACACGAGAGGAAATGCGTTCTGGGCCCGGCAATCGGAAGTAAACGGCATTCTCTGTTCACATGAAGGGTTCACTGGCACACGAAGAAAATTCGCATCACCGTGTAAAATATGGATTTAGACTGACGACGTGTGCAGTCTCTGGGCGTGGCAACTTGCGTTGGGATGATGGTGAGTACTCCGTCTGGAACCACTTCGTAGTTCACGTCGCTCACACGTCTGAGTACTTTGTAAGGTCCAAAGTACTTCCTCAAGAGTTTCTCACCGAGACCTCGCCCCCTAACGGTTGACCAAACTCAAACTTGGTCAGCAGGTTCATAATTAACCTCTCTGTGGTAGATGTTGTACCACAGTGCATCTGCTCACTGTTCTGATGTTGACACGGGCCACTTGACGTGTTTCCTCAGCGCGCTGAATGTACTCATTGATTTCCGGGGGCTAATTGGTTGAGCTTGTCGATGTCCTCATACGGATTCGTGGTGTCTAGCATAGTTCTGACATCTCGACCAGAAGCGAGCCAAAATGGTGTGAAGCGCGTAGTTTCCTGCGTTGCAGTGTTGTATGCAAATGTTACGTACGGCAGGATGTTGTCCCACGTTTTGTGCTACACATACAGGTACATAGAGATCATGTCGGTTAGCGTTTTGTTTAGCCTTTATGGTAAACTATTACTCTGAGGGTGATATGCAGTGGTTTTTCGATGGCTGTGTAACTCAACCTGAAGATATCATCTAAGAGCTTCGCTGTGAATGATGTCCCTCAATCAGTGATGACATATGACGGGGCGCCATATCGTAGCACAATGTGATGCATAAGAAAACTGGCAACTTCAGATGCGGTCCCTCGTGGCAATGCCTTTGTCTCAGCATAACGCATCAAGTAACCGGCTGCGACAATAATTCATTCGTTTCCTGAAGAAGACAAAGAAAACGGGCCTAGGAGGTCCATTCCCACTTGATCAAACGGTGTACGTGGTGGATCGATCGGTTGTAGATGGCCTGCAGGCTTTAAGGGCGATGTCTTGTGTCACACAGGTCCCGTTAATTAGGGAGGCGATCGCTGGGCTAATTCCAAGGGCCGAGGTATCGGCCCCCCGAACCGCACCACGAAAGCGTGGACAATTTAGAAGAGGTCCTTTTTGGCGCGCCAATGGACGCCGGCTGTGGCCCAAAGAACAAGTCAGAGCCAAGAGTTGATAAACCAACAAAATTATATTCTCAATAATGGCAGATCAGAAAAACAATACACAAATATGCTCACTCCACAATAGCGGAGTACAATAGGTCACCGATCAAACAACGTACTACACAGTACAATTAGCCACACTCGAACAACGGACACAGACAACAGTACACACTACAATGCAGTCGCATGCATTGAAGAACCAAGACACTTAAAGACTAAAGAGATAGAAAACCTATTCAGTCCAAAGTCCTTGGAACAAAAGTCTGAATGATACTCTTCCGAGAATCACTCACTCAAAGTCCAGCGTTGTTGTCGTTCCGCTGCCCCCTGAAGTTTCTCTTCCAGGAAACCTCGCCGAAGTTTCTCTTCCAGGACCCCTCGCGTCCTCAAATGGCCACTCTCCAAGCTTCAAACTTCTTCGCCGGAAATACGTCGGCTTCACACACGCAGCTGTTACCACGCGTCTTCGCTCGATAGCGGTAAACTCATGCTCTTGCCTGTAGCTCGAGCCTTCACCCATCAGGTGAAAATCCTCTTCTTCTGCTGCTTGGTCCTAACGGACAAAACCTTCGCCGACTACACGGCGGAATCCCTACGCGCGCTCTGGCGCTAACTTCCGTCTCCTCCTGATCTCTCGTCTCGGCCGCTCGATTAAATACCTTCCGTGCGAGATTCCAGAAGGTTCTCGTCATTTCGTCGGCGCGATACGCAGCGAAGGCTGGGGAGAGGCGAGACGGTTGGAATGCGCTCCGCGGCGGATGACTCAACTCGGTATGACCACGCCCCTTTCCATCTAGAAGCATCGCGGGCTTGCGGGGCCGCCGATGTGGGGTGAGGAGGTTCGTCGGCGAAGACACGCTTCTGAGGGGAGAGCGCGCGCCCGGGGAGCCTTGGACGTTTGCTTTCTTTTTTTTCTTTTGACCTCGCGGCGTTTCTCCCGCCCGTTATCGCAAGAATTTGGCGGCGCGCCCATTTTTAGCGCTCGTTCTGTGACACTGCCCCCCACTTTAAGAATATTATCTCATAATATTCAGAACCACACAAACGAGCGCGAACAGTCCCCACACACTCAAAGACTGTAACATAGTCCGTCGCTCATGACACGTCACATTCACAATAGTTCACTCAATACAATTGTACATTGTAATTCAATTACACAACACATGAAATATAACCACAGGTACATGAGTACAACACTTCATCACTCATTCCAAACAATACAAACGTACAAAGTTCTCTCATTACAACAATTATACAACACTATACATCACATCACAGCACAGACACTTCGACACTTGTGACACAGGATAACACAACATTAACACAACATATGGCACTCAGCACTGCCAAACACATTCTGATTCGACCTCAGCACCTATCATGTGTACTTTGAACGGCGCTTGCGCCCTTTCTTGTGGTGCTCGCTCGATCTCTTCTTATTTTTCCTCGTTCTTTTTCGGCGAGCCCTTTCCAACGACGGTATCTGAGGCGGCGTACGTCTCAGCCATCGTTGTCGCTTCTGACACCGTTAACGGGTCATAACATTCAACGGGTCCTGTCTGTTTATTTACCAGCTTGATCATGTCTCTACATTTTGCCCGGCTGGCCAACTCCGTCTCCTTTACGCTGTCGGTCGGTTGAGGTCGTGCCGACGTAAGTCCAGTTGCTCGGCCCGTGAACTCATTCAACACGATCATCTTCTCATTCACGGTCTCTTGTACCGCGGCTTCACCTTAGGCTCTAGTGAGATCCGTCACGGGCGGCTCCTCCCTTGTATCTCGCGGTCGCTGGGTTGGCGAGGACTCTATCTTAGGGTCTTCTCCCAAACATTCCGGATCATTCGGTCCTCGCGCCCCGTCGATGTTTCCGATGACAAGGTCGTAAAGGGGGGTCGTCTACATAGAGCGGTAACTTTCCCGCTGAAGTACGGGGTTTCCACCTCAATCTCTGCTTCGGGAAGCAACCGAACTGTACGGTCAATTAGGCAAACCGGTTTCGTTTTGCCTGTTAACTCACTTTCCCGTACCAGATTTCTCCGCACGATAACAGTGGAGCTGCCGGTATCTCTTAACACCGTAATCTTTTTGTCTGCAACTTTTCCAGGCAGCGTTGGCATTCCCTTCGAAACACCGGTTGACTGTTTTGACATTACAGCACCAACAATAGGAATTTTCTCCCCGTTTTTCAATTCTACGAATCCGTCGGTGACGGCATTATTATCGGATTTCGGTGCTGCTTGCACACAGGATACCTGGTGAGTTTGACTCGCTCCGTTTCGACATGCGTCTGCTTTGTGCCCAGTCTGACCACACTTAAAACATTTTACTGCCGTAGGGCTCGTAAAGATCGTTCGACAGTTTTTCGCGCGATGACCCACTCGGTTGCACAAAAAACATCGCGGAATGCTCTCTGGTGCACGCTTCTTTTCTTCGTGAGCCAATTTCTTCGAATCATCGGGACAATCCTTCCTGACCTTGGCCAAATTAGTTCCACCTTGCGCTTCCAAGAATTGATCAGCCAATTCAAGCATTCCTTCAAGTGACTCCGCCTTCCTCTCTTTCAAGTACAGCGACAGGCTTGGGTGGCAACTAGTAAGAAATTGTTCTCTAATTAGGAGCTCTCTAAGCTCATCGTACTCCTGCGCTGTCCCTGAAAGTTCAATCCATCTGTCGAAATAATGGCAAAGTCGGGCGGCATACTGCGTAGCCGTCTCACCATCAGCTGGTTTTCCTGTCCGAAATCTGTCCCGGAAACCTTCTACAGTAAACCTAAATCGCTTCAGCAAAGCAGCTTTCACCTTTGTATAGTTGGCTGCATCGGTCGGCGTCAGCCTGCCGTACACACTCAGCGCTTCACCACTCAAGCAAGTACTCAAAGCAGTTGCCCATTGATGTTCCGGCCAATTCTGGCTCCTCGCAATCGTCTCAAATCTGTGGAGGTACGCGTCTAGGTCGTCCTTCTTTTCATCAAACGCTACGAGCAGCTTGCTTGGGTTCAAGCGGAAGCCGTGATCTTCCCGTTCGCTGCTTTCAACTCTAGCTTGGACGGGAGTTTCACTTCGCTGTTGCAAACGGAGCCGCTCGAGTTCCATCTCGTGCTGCCGCTGCCGCTCCCTTTCAGCCATCTCCGCTTCTCTTTCTTCTTTCATCTGTCGCTCCCTCGCTTCTCTTTCTTCCTTCAGCTGTCGCTCCCTCGCTTCTCTTTCTTCTCTCGCCGTTTCGGCTGCCAACTTCTCTCTCTCCAGCTCCAACTTCAATTGCTGCTCTCTTTCTTCTTTCGCCCTTTCAGCTGCAAGCTTTTCTCTCTCTAACTCCAACTTCAATTGTTGCTCTCTTTCTTCCTTCGCCCTTTCAGCGGCCAGCCTTTCTCTCTCCAACTCAGCTTCTTTTTCCGCTTTGGCTCTTTCGACCGCCAACCTCTCTCATTCCAACTCAGCTGCTTTTTCTTCCTTGGCTCTCTCAGCTGCCTCTTTCTCCTTCTGGCTTACCCATTTCCGTAGTTCGGCGCCGGAAAGACCCATCTTCTCACCAAGCGCAACTAACTTTTCGAGATCCATTGTGTCTCGCAACTCGCAAATAAAACCTTGCCGCGTGCAAAAAGTATCTGCCTAAATCAGTCTATCGGAACACTCCCCTGCACTCGTTAACGAGAACACTGAACAACACACAAAATCGTTCCGATAGCACTATCAACAACTCGAGGCTCTTTCTCACTACTTTGGACACACTGTGCACCAAAAGGTCCTCTCGCGGACGCCAGATTGATTGTCACACAGGTCCCGTTAATTAGGGAGGCGATCGCTGGGCTAATTCTAAGGGCCGAGGTATCGGCCCCCCGAACCGCACCACGAAAGCGTGGACAATTTAGAAGTGGTCCTTTTTGGCGCGCCAACGGACGCCGGCTGTGGCCCAAAGAACAAGTCAGAGCCGAGAGTTGATAAACCCACAAAATTATATTCTCAATAATGGCAGATCAGAAAAACAATACACAAATATGCTCACTCCACAATAGCGGAGTACAATAGGTCACCGATCAAACAACGTACTACACAGTACAATTAGCCACACTCGAACAACGGACACAGACAACAGTACACACTACAATGCAGTCGCATGCATTGAACAACCAAGACACTTAAAGACTAAAGAGATAGAAAACCTATTCAGTCCAAAGTCCTTGGAACAAAAGTCTGAATGATACTCTTCCGAGAATCACTCACTCAAAGTCCAGCGTTGTCGTTCCGCTGCCCCCTGAAGTTTCTCTTCCAGGAAACCTCGCCGAAGTTTCTCTTCCAGGACCCCTCGCGTCCTCAAATGGCCACGCTCCAAGCTACAAACTTCTTCGCCGGAAATACGTCGGCTTCACACACGCAGCTGTTACCACGCGTCTTCGCTCGATAGCGGTAAACTCACGCTCTTGCCTGTATCTCGAGCCTTCACCCCTCAGGTGGAAATCCTCTTCTGCTGCTTGGTACTAACGGACAAAACCTTCGCCGACTACACGGCGGAATCCCTACGCGCGCTCTGGCGCTAACTTCCGTCTCCTCCTGATCTCTCGTCTCGGCCGCTCGATTAAATACCTTCCGTGCGAGATTCCAGAAGGTTCTCGTCATTTCGTCGGCGCGATACGCAGCGAAGGCTGGGGAGAGGCGAGACGGTTGGAATGCCCTCCACGGCGGATGACTCAACTCGGTATGACCACGCCCCTTTCAATCTAGAAAAATCGCGGGCTTGCTGGGCCGCTGATGTGGGGTGAGGAGGTTCGTCGGCGAAGCCACGCTTCCGGGGGGGGGGGGAGAGCGCGCGCCCGGGGAGCCTTGGACGTTTGCTTTCTTTTTTTTTCTTTTGACCTGGCGGCGTTTCTCCCGCCCGTTATCGCAAGAATTTGGCGGCGCGCCCATTTTTAGCGCTCGTTCTGTGACATCTTGCGACGATGGCATTCTTGGCATTCCTTCACGTAGCGTTTGACACAGGCACACATTTTAGGCCAGTAGTAGAGTTATCGCACCCGATCCATAGTTCTCATGTAGCCCAGATGGCCGGATGTAAGCTTGTCGTGGCAAGCTAATAAGACGTCATCGCGGAGGGCTTCAGGCACGACTAAAAGATGAGATCTGTCACCAGCACCGGTGTTTCTTTTATTTAAGACGCCATTTCGTAGGCAAAATGATGGCAACATTCGCGACATCGGACGAGGAATGTGCATGGTGCTACTTTCTAAGTGACTTATAATCAGTCTTAGATCAGTGTCATTTCGTTGATAAGACATCAGATCCTAGCCGCTGAGAGTTGCCACGATGGTGCCGTGTTCTTCTGCGCTTGTGCTGGCGGATTGAAGAGGTGCTCATGATAGCATGTCGGCATCTTCGTGCTTATTGCCTGACTTATACACGATGTTGAGGTCAAATTCCTGTAGGCTCAGACTCCATCGTGCTAATCGTCCTGAAGGGTCTCGTAGATTGGTCAACCAGCACAAAGCATAACGATCAGTCACCACTTTAAATGGTCTTCCATAGAGATATGGCCTAAACTTTGTAATTGATCAAATGACCGCGAGACATTCTTTCTCTGACGTGGAATAGTTAGATTCTGCGCGAAACAGTCTGCGACTTGTGTAGGCTATTACCCGTTTAATTCCGTCTTGTCTTTGTACCAAAATAGCTCCAAGACCAATATTGCTGGCATCAGTGCGTACTTCTGTGTCAGCATCTTCATCGAAGTGGCCGAGCACGGGAGGGGAAGAGAGCCGGTGCTGTAGTTCCGCAAAGGCAGTCAGCTGTTCGTCAGCCCAGACAAATGGTGTGGCATCACGCGTAAGCCGTAATAAAGGCTCCGCATTGTTGGAGAAATTTTCAATAAAGCGCCAGTAATACGGGCACAGACCCAAAAATCGTTGAAGACTTTTCTTGTCTGTTGGAGCTGGAAAAGCGGTGACGGCAGCAGCCTTGTCAGGATCAGGCTTAACACCGACGGCGCTCACGACGGGACCAAGAAACTGTAATTCTTCGTAGCCAAAATGGCATTTCTCAGGCATGAATGTGAGCTTGGCCGATCTAATGGTTTCAAGCACATTCCGAAGGCGACGAAGATGCTCGTCGAACGTTTCTGAGAACACAACGACCTCATCGAGGTAGACGAGACAGCTTTTCCACTTGAGGTCTGCCAGGACGATGTCCATCATTCGCTGGAATGTGGCTGGAGTTGAACAGAGGCCGAAAGGGAGCACTTTAATTCATAAAGGCCATCCAAGTTACAAAAGCGGTCTTTTCCCGGTCACGTTCGTCGACCTGTATTTACCAATAACCACTCTTCAAGTCGCCGGACGAAACATACCTCGCGCGCCGCAGCCTGTCCAGAGAATCATCGACTCTGGGCAGCGGGTACACGTCTTTCTTTGTGACATTGTTCAACTTCCTGTAGTCTACACAAAAGCGAAACGTACCATCTTTCTTTTTAACAAGAACGACTGAGGATGACCAAGAGTTGCTTGAAGGCTGTATCATGCCATCCTGAAGCATTTCCTTAACCTGCGTTTGAATCGCATGCCATTGGGTTGGCAAAACACGATAACGCTGCTGCCGTATGGGATGCACATCATAGTAGGTGATGATACGGTGTTTCGTTATCGGTGTTTCACGTATCTTCGAAGAACGTGCAAAGCATGTGTGGAATTTCAGTAACAGCTCGCTCAAACACTACTTGTTCGCTTCAGAAAGCATTGAATTGATGTCGACGCTGTGGAAAGGAGCTTCAGCAGTGCCAATGGCCTCGCAAGCAAAACACTCGGTGACATTGGCGACTGGGTCGGCATAGGCGGTGACAGTTCCGGGAAAAAGGTGCCGGTGCTCTTAGCTGAAGTTTGTGACAAAAACGTCGCAGTGATCATCACGAAGGTCAACAAGGCTTCTTGCTACACAGACACCCAGGCATAGCAGAAGCGAGTGATTGCTTTCCACGACTGCTTCACCGTGCATCACTCCATCCCACGCCACCTGAATCACAACAGTTGCACGGGGTGGTAACGTAACAGCGTCGTCGATGACGTGAAGAGACACTCGGAAGTAGCTGGGGTCTGTGTAAGCTGTTGTGGTGTTCGTGGTCGTGAAAGTGACTGAACGTCGTCAAATGTCAATTATACCACCATGCTCTCTGTGAAAATCCATGCCGATGATTAGTTCTCGAGAACACTGCCGGAGAACGCTCAAACTGGCCACAAACGTACAACCACCGACTTGCAATCTCGCTGTGCACATACCGAGGGGCGTGACAATATGCCCGCCAGCTGTACGAATTGGCGTTCGGCTCCAAGACGTCGTTACTTTCTTCAGAAGGGCGACCAGTTTTTCACTAATTATAGAATAGCTCACGCCAGTGTCCACTAAAGCACTGACTTCGCGACTATCTGGCAGAACAGGAATATCTAAGGAAACTCTTACGCAATCAGCCGGTGATGTCGTCGATGTATCGTCGGTATCTTCAGTCCGCGTCGATAGAGGGCCTTGAGCATGACCAGTCCGGACACGGAGCCATTGCACACAGTACTGGGCTTTGCGGGTGAGGATGGTGTAATTATTCCACAGGCAGTGAAGGAGACGATGCGGCGTTTCGAGCGCTAAATGGCAGTGGTTGTCTCGCAGCGAGCGAAAGCACTGGGTGGCGCAATGCAGTGACAGTGTAGCAGTGGTTACGAGCTCGAGCAGAGCGTGATTTTGTGTGTGTTTTTTTTTGTCACCGATTTATATGCTAGGGTGCCACTACACCCGCCCGCTAAAAAGGGAACAGCATCAAATCATCATCATCACCATCATCATCATCTGAGCGGCCTTGCCCCCGAAAGTCGCTTTGGCTAGTTTTCCCGACACGCGGGCTAAGTGACCGGCCCTGCACCACGCCCGAATAGGTGCGATGGTTCGGTGAGAACCGCCGCGGTGATGGAGAATGTAAGTGGTGCCGAGATGTCAATCCACACTGCTGGGTAACGTAGTCCGCAATTTCCGGAGGCTGCTGGCCGAACCTTGGAGGTGGGGAGTTGGTATAAAAACCACGTAGTCCTGGCTCTCGATAAGTGCACTGTCGGTAGATGTGCCTAGATTCACCACAGTGATAGCAAAGAGGACTTCGATCGGGGGCCCGTCACACGTCTTATTTTCGCGGAATCGGTCAGCGGTCGCTGAGGTAGGGGCCCGCTTGGACTGCCTGAAGCATGGCTGGGGATGTGGTATGAAGCGGAGTGAAATGTGGTGTAGGTTGGCGCAAAGTTTGGTCTGCCTGAATCATTGCAGGGGCCGCGATGGGAAGCGGAGCTAAAGGTGGTGCTGGCTGGAGCAGAGTTTGCGCATACAACATGCGAGGGAAGTCATTTAGGGGCCGCGGCTCTGTCTGACAGGACGGTTCTCGTAGTGCCTGCTGAACTTCATCTCGGATGATGCCGGACAAAGAACTGACAGTGGGCGCCGATGGTACTGATAACTTCTGCACTTCTTCGCGGATTACAGAGGGAATGAGCTCTCGGAAGAAGTCGACGTGGCCCTTAAGATTGCCCATATAGTTCGTAGCAGAGGCAAAGTTCACTTGTCGCTCATAGGTCTGAGTCATTTGCTGAAGCGTGCTTTCAATCAGGATGGCGTCAGCAAGAAACTCTAACATAGTCTTGGGTGGGCTGCGTACAAGGCCGACGAACAACTGCTCCTTCACTCCATGCATCAGGTATCGCACCTTCTTCTCTTTCGGCATGTGAGGGTCGGCTAGTCGAAAAAGACGCGTCATGTCCTCAACATACATTGCTAGGCCTTCATTTGGCATCTGTATACGGCACTGGAGTTCACGCTCGGCTTGCTCTCGGCGATCGGAACTTGCATACGTTTCGAGAAGCCGGGGTTTGAAGTCCACCCATGACGTGAACACACGTGCCCGGTTTTCATACCAAACACGCGCCCCGTCATTCAATCTGAAGTGGACATGTCGGAGCTTGTCTGTGTCATCCCATGTGTTATAAGCGGCAACAAAGTCTTAGTGGCTTAGCCAATCCTCAACATCTTCATGAACAGCACCATGAAAGGGATTCAGCGTTCGTGGTTTAAACAGCGTATAGTGCTTAGGCGTTGCGCCTTCCATACGTGCTGGGTTGGAGCCGCTTGGGACGGCGCTGCCTGGGATAGTTGGGGTTGTCATTCTCTCTGGGACAAGTCTGAACTCAGGGTCCAGTCCATGGAGCTTTCGGCTAGCACGGTGAACAGGCGTAACCACCGGTATGGGGTCGAAGCTTCTTGTACTCAGAGGGGTTCGGTGTATAGGGTGCCCCGCACCTCCACCAGTTGTCACGCGCTAGGAGCTCGAAGAAACGTACAAGGAGACGTGACTGTCAAAATCTCAGACACGAAAAAAAACCTCTCCACTGGCACAGGCTGGGCGTCTTCGTTTTTTTCGTTCTCTGGCACAGAAGTGGCTCACTGTTCACTGGCACAGAACACCAGGTGGCACTATCACATTCATTGCACTGCATTCAACATGCCTTAAACGAACATAAAAAAACGTGTGGGGGGGGGTCGAGTAGCAACGGTGAACTTTGATTTTAAGGTCGCGGTCGGTGGCGCGCGTGCTATCTCAGCAGGCAGCAGTGTGCTTTAAACACAGAGAAACTGTGTGAAAAGAGCACTGCTCTCTAGAACGGCCGTATTTGCTTACATCAACGTTTTGTAGGAGTGCCGCCATATCAGATTCAAAAGAGTTGACTGCCCGCCTTACTTCGTACAACATTATAATTTGTTGCTATCACATTCATCGCACTGCAATCAACGCGCCGCCACGCGCTAGGAGCTCGAATAAACGTACAAGGAGACGCGACTGTTAAAATCTCGACACGAAGGACGTCTCCACTGGCACGGGTTGCACGTCTTCGTCTTCTTCGTTCTCTGGCACAGAACTGGCTCACTATTCACTGGCACAAAACACCAGGTGGCATTACTCCTCCTCCCTAGAGAACATGGACCCGATGCTCAAACAAAAGTGTGCACAGCAGTGGGTCGAAGTAGGCAACAGAAACAAACATTGAACATTGTTGCGTAGCCACTTCCGAGGCTGCCACCGATGCCACCACTGTTGAGAAACGGACCGATCCCGCCGCTTCCACCACTGTTGAGAAACGACGGGCCGATCCCGCCGAAGCCACCACTGTTGCGAACGACGGGCCGATCCCGCCGAAGCCACCACTGTTGCGTAGCGTATGTTTCTCAGCTCGCGACTGCTTCTGCGCAGAGCTGATAAGACGAGCGGACGAGACGACGGTGAGTTAAACAAGGTTTATGTACAGCATATATACAGAAGCGTTACAATTTCGGCACTGGGGCCGACAGAGACTCGAAAAGCCGAGCTCTTCTCTCTAACACATAGGTCAGCTTTTCGCCTAAAACCGCCGACTCACACACATGCCGGCTCTCCGACACGGGGCCTCCTCTCACTCACATAGGACCGCCGATCGCGACGCGCCGCAGGGCTTCTTTTATTTACACCGGGTCCAACCAAAATGTCCAATCAGAAGCGCCGCTTTGTCGTCAGGGCAGACTCCTCCAATGGCGCGCCGCGCCATGCGTCAGACCACCAGACACGCGGACGCCGGCTCGCTGTCACGCGCGCAGCTGACTCACTGCACGTGGGCCAGAGGGGCGCCGCGCGTGTTCACGCCGCCGAGGTGATCGCGCCAGGCCGACTGCGGGCTGTCCTTGACCCAGATTGCCTTTTTCAGAGGCACGGTCGTTTGACGAGGACTCGCTGGCATAACAGCACCCCCGCCGCCAGACAATGCACCGGAAAGACGAGCTGCTTCCACGGGGCTCGGATGTCAGGTGCGCTAGTTCGCCAGGTCCCTCCAGGTTCGCCTCCAGGCCCATGGGGAGAATACAGCTCCAGACTGTTCCGGGAGTACAGCCCATTCTTGACGACGGATCCCAGCTCCACTGGCTTGTCGCCACAACTTGTCGACCAGCTTCACTCGTCCCTTCTGACCATCTTCGGCTTCAGCACTTGTCGATGGTTCTGCAACTTGCTAAGAACGGTTCGACAACAGACAACACACGACACAAGCAAGTGCCCTCGGTCACCCGACAGAACACCAGACAAAATATAATACAACATATACCTATCTACGTGTCTATCGGAATTTTGCTCCCTCTACATCAAGAGGCACATGTGGGACACAAGACTCTTAAAATGACAACTCATTTTTTTTTTTCCACGTACAACAACGTAACGAATTAGAATACCACAAAGTTGGCCCCTTGAGATCACTCCAAACGAGAGCGCTCAGCCCAGGTCGTGATGAGGTCAAAATTTTTCCCCGAATCGCCAACGAGAAACCGAAAGGTTGAGAAGTTACTAGCTGGAACTCACTGCTCAATGCACCTGCCTTAGCGTTTACCTTTCCTTTAATTTTTTTTTTTGATAGCGAACGTCAAAGTTGCGCTGTGGAGCAACATGCTCCGCTTCAGTAACCGGCCACTTTTAGGCGACGATACCTATGCGGCACCAAGAGCGGCTCACACTTTCGACGTTGCACAAGGGAACAACGATACGGCTTGCTACTGATTGACTCCTCACCGCTTAGCTTGATATCGTGTTCGATCACCGTCGTTTCTCCGGGACGGTCCGACAACACATACCCAAACTCGGAAACAATCTTTCTCAGGTCCTCTTTCTCAGGTCCTCCTTCACTTACGCTAGGCTCTAGGTTTATCTGCTCCCGGATTACTTTCGATCCCCCTTCAATTACCTCACTAGAACTCAAAATTTCTGCTTCCTCTTCCTTTGAAGCATTCAACAACAGATTTACGACCGCTTGATGTTGAACGTATGGTTTCATCAAGTTGTAAATTTTGTCCGGCCGCCTTCCTAATTTCACTTCATAATTTGTATCGCAAGGCTTCGATAATACTTTGGCGGGCCCTTCCCAATCAACCTCAAGCTTGTTCCTTTTTGGGTGGCTGCAGCCGCATTACCTGATTATCAACTTCAAAAGCGCGCTTCTTCCCCGATTTCTCGTAGTGCTCCTTCGACAGCACTTTTGCCGCGTTTTTCTGGCTTTCCACGAGCGCTTCAATCGAGAGATCCTCACGCTGCCCTCGAATGAGCGTCTCTCGATCAACTCTCGGCAGCTCGCTCCAACTTTCCGCTACAGGCGAGAGCGTTGCAACCCTCTCGCTCTGACTCAATGGCGCCATGTCGTCTCCCCCTACCGCGCCGGCCGTGCCGACCGCTTTCGCGACGGGCCGCTCGCGTGACTGCTCACATGACTCATGCGGAAAATTTCCTTTCTGGGGTTCCGTCGACCCGCCGACAAGGTCACTTGAGAGTTCACTGCATTGAACCAGATCAGGCTTCCGCGTTTGCGATCGCGTGAGGGCCATGCACGCTAAGTTGGGGAAGAACGATTTGCCCTGCTCTTTGAGAAGCTGCTCCGAGTTGTTGGAGAAAAGATAAGGAAAACGATCATTTAGCGCGGCAGACACAGCCGCTTCGGTGCAAAGCTTACCGAACGGGCCTTCAATGACAACCGTGGCGATTGGTAAGCGAACACTCTGCTCCTCGGCGACTTGCCTGATCCACGCGCATTCTCCTGTGAAATCATCCGGAGACACCAATGAAGGATGGACAACATCCATGGTTGCCGCTGAGTCTCTAAGCGCTCGGCACGTTTTCTTATTTACTTTAATTTCTTGGAGATACGGCTCCAACAACCGCATGTTTTTTCCTGATTCTCGGATTGTTGCGAAGGCAAATTTTTCCTGACAGTTTCTCGCGATGTGTCCTTCCTTTTTGCAGTTGTAGCAAATTACCGGCTTCCGTTTGTTTTCCGATTCAAATGCCTGTGTGGTAGAAACCTCACTCGATTTCTCCGCTTCTGTTTGCCCTTCCCCTACACTATCCTTCGTAAGAGACGGGTCCTTCTTGAAATTACGGTGCGGAGCGGATTTCCGTTGATCAGGTTTCCTTGAAAAGCCCTCTTTCCTTTCATCCTTTTCAACGCGCACTGCCCTGCTATGCAACTTTCGGCGAGCATAATACTCCTCAGCTAACTCAGCTGCCTTATTTAACTGTACTTCCCCAAGTCTGTCCTGCAGCCAAAGTCTGACATCCTCCTCGATGCAGCGGTAGAATTGCTCCAATGCAACGCATTCCACCACTTTATCGCGGTCGTCATAAACACCTTCGCCCTTGAGCCATTCAATCAAATCGGCTTTAAGACGAAACGCGAAGTCAACGTGTGACTCCTTCCCCTTTTCAGCATACCGGAACCTTTGCCTGAAAGCCTCGGGTGACAACTTATAACGTCTCAAGAGCACTTCTTTAACCTCGTCATAGCTCTCAAACGCTTCCCTCGACAAGCAAGTTATCGCGTCGGACACTTCGCCGGGAAGAAGAGCTAGCAGGTTCCGCGCCCAAAGAGACTGCTCCAAAGCATTTCGCTCACAGACGTGTTCAAACTTGACGAGATACTTCGCCATGTCCTCGCCTACTACGAACGGTGGCAGTTGGTCCCGAATTCTAAAACCGCTGACCTGAATCGTCGGAGAAGCTACGCTAGGCGCCTGCGAACACTGTAGGATTGCCAATTCTAGTCGTTTCAACTCTAGGCGCTCTTGTCTCTCGGCCTCCTCGCGACGTTCGCGCCTTTCAGCCTCCTCACGTTCGCGAGCTTCACGCCTTTCAGCCTCCTCACGTTCGCGAGCTTCACGCCTTTCAGCCTCCTCACGTTCGCGAGCTTCTCGCCTTTCAGCCTCCTCACGTTCGCGAGCTTCTATTTCCCGCCTTTCAGCCTCCTCACGGCGTGCTTTAATATCCACCCAGGCCTCATCGACTTCCTCAGCCGACACTCCCTCATCCTTCATGATCTCAAGGATCGCTTGCTTTCGTTTCGCACGGCCTAAAGTAATGCCGAGTTCCTCACAAATTTCGATGAGTTCCTTCACTTTAAGGTTCTCCATCGTTCACACTAGCCTCTTGCTGTTTGCCCCTGTTAACAATTTACTTGCCGTACCCACTATAAGCCTACTAGCAAGACGCGCAAGCAATTTTTCACACTCCCGTGTTTACCCCCTCCGCATTAACTTTGGTTTCAAAGCACTTCGACTTTGCTTGAAACGATCAAAGCTCACTACAATGCTTCACACAGCCCTTCTCTAAACTACTACAACCTGAGCTAGAGTAGTCTGGTGAACTGAGGGGAAAACATCAGGCACTCACCGCATCGATGTCGCTGACGCCGGCCGATCCCGCAGCTGCCAACCACTGTTGAGAAACGGACCGATCCCGCCGCTTCCACCACTGTTGAGAAACGACGGGCCGATCCCGCCGAAGCCACCACTGTTGCGAACGACGGGCCGATCCCGCCGAAGCCACCACTGTTGCGTAGCGTATGTTTCTCAGCTCGCGACTGCTTCTGCGCAGAGCTGATAAGACGAGCGGACGAGACGACGGTGAGTTAAACAAGGTTTATGTACAGCATATATACAGAAGCGTTACAATTTCGGCACTGGGGCCGACAGAGACTCGAAAAGCCGAGCTCTTCTCTCTAACACATAGGTCAGCTTTTCGCCTAAAACCGCCGACTCACACACATGCCGGCTCTCCGACACGGGGCCTCCTCTCACTCACATAGGACCGCCGATCGCGACGCGCCGCAGGGCTTCTTTTATTTACACCGGGTCCAACCAAAATGTCCAATCAGAAGCGCCGCTTTGTCGTCAGGGCAGACTCCTCCAATGGCGCGCCGCGCCATGCGTCAGACCACCAGACACGCGGACGCCGGCTCGCTGTCACGCGCGCAGCTGACTCACTGCACGTGGGCCAGAGGGGCGCCGCGCGTGTTCACGCCGCCGAGGTGATCGCGCCAGGCCGACTGCGGGCTGTCCTTGACCCAGATTGCCTTTTTCAGAGGCACGGTCGTTTGACGAGGACTCGCTGGCTTAACAACATGCTAGCACGTGAGAGGAAATGCGTCCTAGGCCCGGCAATCGGAAATAAATGGCATTCACTGTTCACATGAAGGGTTTTCTGGCACACGAAGAAAATTCGCATCACCGTGTAAAATATGGTTTTAGGCGGACGACATGTGCAGTCTCTGGGCGTGGTAACTTGCGTTGGGATGATGGTGAGCCTCCGTCTGTAACCACTTCGTCGTTCACGTCGCTCACACGTCTGAGTACTTTGTAAGGTTCAAAGTACTTCCTCAAGAGTTTTTCACCGAGACCTTGCCGCCTAACGGTTGACCAAACTCAAACTTGGTCACCAGGTTCATAATTAACCTCTCTATGGTAGATGTTGTACCACAGTGCATCTGCTCACTGTTCTGATGTTGACACGGGCCACTTGACGTGTTTCCTCAGCGCGCTGAATGTACTGTTAGGTTGGCCTGGAAATTCGTCTGGGCAGACGCTCAATGCCATTGAGTGTAAGCCGGTCCACTGGGGAGGCTCTCAATCCCTTCGGCACCCTGCCTGCCAGACGCTGTCGAAGATTTGAGTAATTACCCAGACAATGCGGCGAGCAAAGGTGAGTTCCAGTCTTTCAAATGCGGACCCCTTTCGTCATACCTTCAAGCAGCAGCGGTGCGTGATGACCTCGGTGATTCATATGGCGACGGGGAAGCTGTTGTCACCGGCGCCAGAGCTGACAGGAGAGCGGCGCTCCTTTTAATCCCCAATCAAGTAGACGACTGGCGGGCTGTCTATGCCCGCCAGGCATTGTCCCTGCTAGCCGGAGGATGAGACGTCGTGTCGCCACGACGCCACGACGAGAGAGGACAACAAAGACAGCATCTTCCTGGAAGAGACCGCGGCGGCCACCGCAAATCACCCCGCCAATTAGGCGAGCTGTGCGGTAGACCCTTTGATGTACGCTGTCAGGATCGTGGGAACTCTCGACTAGCGGCACACACACGACGAGGAAGAGCCCTGCTGGCGCCACCTTGCAGTGCAGTGTTCACGTGGACCATGCATGCTCGTCCCCCTCACCTGTTGTGTGTGTGTGATTGGTGTTCCACTCGGAGAGGAGGAGCCCCACAGGGCTTAAAACGACGTCGCAGAGTGCTGGACGTCGCTCTAAACCATGTAACGGTTCAACCACCACGCTCGTGGTTTGTGAAACCCCTAACCTTTCTTTGCTGTAAATTTGTGTAAATAGTGCCATAAACCCGTTTGTTTTTGTATTCTCCAGCAACCTTCCCTCCGATCCCTTACAGTACTCATTGATGTCGGGGGGCTACAAGGTTCAGCTTGTCGATGTTCTCATACGGATGTCCTCATACGTGTTGTTGCCAGAGCTACTCGGGAAAGCTACGGTCCCACGAACCTGCGGCGCGGCTCAAGACGGAAGCGCGTTGATGAGGCGACCTCCCAAAAATCGTCATTGTCACCGTGGTGTCGGAAAGTTGTCATCAGCGCCTAATAGCAGGGAGGGCATATGAAAACTAATATTACAGCGAAAGCTGTTATGAGCTAACGTGGCTAACGTGGTTGCTTGGGCGAGTTGGTACGACATAATTCACAAAAAGAACAGCGCCAATAACGAGGGACAAGAGAAAGAAGGAGACAGACAGCGGCACTGACTTACAACAAGATTTATTTGCCAGAACCGCATAATATATGTTATGAGATCACTTTTCGGGTCATGCGAATTTTTTTTCCGCCACCGCCGGTGTCCGTGACACAGTGGGGCTTGAACTCAGGTCCACTGGGTGCCAGCCCAATATTCTACCACTTAGTTATGCCAGTGCTTGTAACTTGTTGACAAACTTGCCTTAGGCAGGCATGACCTAGCACCAATGGCACAGTGGGGCTCGAAACTGGGTCCGCTGGGTGCCAGCCTAGTATTCTACCACTGAGCTACACCGGTGCTTGCGACTTGTTGTCACAACTTGCCGTAGGCAGGCTTGATGTCGGGAAAGATATCACATTAATAGGACTTATAAAGCGTTTTACAACAGCGAAAGAACAACCAGTCGTCACGCAATGCGAATAGCGTAATGAGTGGCCGATAATCCAAAACATCACAAAAGCTCCTTCTTCTCTTATTAACTGTGGCGCATACCCACTTCAGCCATTAATTCCTCATAGTCGTCAGCCACTACATGGACAATTGGCACTAAATTCCTTGCAAGTGTTTAGCAAATACCATGGTTCTCAGAAGAATGCCGAAAAATAGCACAGCCAATGCTGGCCTATTACCCAAAAGTTTATTATTAATGCCCTAGTGGGTACCCAGCAAGTGCGCTTGCAGTAGTTACCCAATGAGTGTTTTGAAATGGCTCTGAAAGGCCGCTCTTCTAGCTTTTGCTGTTACAGTACTGCGCCTACCGCGCAGGCCTGACATTTTTTTACACAATATCATAGTGGTCCAAATCACAAAAAGTCAGCACTTCAAGATGACATACAAATCATACTTTATATATTGCCATTGTAACAAATCACTCTCAAACAATTTTAGTAACAACAAAGTCATGGACTAGATTATTGCTAAAAACAGCTGCAAAAGATAAGGTATGCATTTGTAACATGGAGTAGGATGAACAAATACACATCATTATTAACAATTTAATCAAACAATTTTATGGACAATAAACCAATTGAACAACATGTCACCTAAATTGTAACAAACATAGAAAACAAACTTTGTATTATTAACATGGCACAGACTCATTGCTTATTGGTTTTATTGATGTGATGTTATTAGTGCGATTTGCGAGGCAAGCTATTTGCTTTCAAATACAGCGGTAGACAAGTTTATGGATGATTCAGTAGTTAGGGTAGGTTTCATCAGTTGTAATCTTTAGTGATTCGCGGGAGAAATGAATATTTAAAGCATTTAGTGTTGAAAGAGCATTCGGCAAGTGTATGGAAGTGGTTATGGCAGGTTGGTCCGCCGTGAAAAAGAGTTATATACTTTGAAGGGTATGTTTATTATGATGTGGAGTAGTTTGAATATTACTCTTGTCATTTTCGTTTGGTTTCATACTGCTAAAATTCCAGCGTTATTGAGTAGGTGTGTTGGTGAGTCTGTCAGTTTATACTTGTTAAAAACTTATTGCTCTTCGTAGAACCACTTCTATTTTATTAATCTGTTGGGGGTAAATGGAAACCAGACAGGGCTAACAATTCTAATACAGATCTGACGTGGGTTGTATAAGCTATTAGTTCGCTATTCGGTGGTGCGTGTTTATAAAATATTTTCCGTAAAAAATAGTCTTTTTAGGGCTGTGCTAGTAATATTGTAACGCGGACTGAAAGAGTGAGAAAGAAGAAGAGGTAGGACGCTTTCGAGCAATGGTGATTCGGCAGTGACGGTTGTCACAAATCACTATCAAACAATGCCGGAACTGCTGGCGATTTGGACATAGCGCTAATGCTTGCAGGTCCTCATTGAGATGTGCGAATTGCGGTGGGGCACATGCCGCATCAAATCCTTCATTAAAGAGCGCGAAGTGGGGTACGCTGCTGCTACGTCACACCGGTGTGGGTCAATTGAAGCGACGGTCGCTTCCGCAGTGTCGACAGCGATAGATAAGGCCATGCCGATGATTATGGAACGGCTTTTCAACACCCTTGCTGAAGCTCTGACCGAGATGCTAGCCGCCAGGTTAAACAGCCTCATTCCCTCTGTCGCTGCACACACTGTCAAGGTCCAGGGTGAAGCTGAGCATCGCGACAATGAACAAAATAATCGGCGTCAAGAAGATGTTACCCCAGAAGCGCTCGTTAGCGCTCAGTCGCCGACCCCTGTGGGGCCCAGTGGGTCGTTTGGTGACATGAGGCTTGTTAATATCATTCATAAACGACGCAATGCTCCATTGTCTCCAACCTGTTTGCCAATGTCGAAACCAAAAAAAAGTTTTTACTGATACCAACAACGAGCAGGACGTTTTGCGTTCTGCAGTCGAGTCAACTATATTAAGTCCATCATAGCGCCTGTAAAAGTTCTCCAGTGGAATTGTCGATCCTTATCTTCCGCTTACATAGATTTCAGTTATCTCATACAGCAAACAAATCCTAGTATGATTTTACTTCAAGAGTCATGGCTTTCAGTAAAGCAAACATTTACTCTGAAATATTTTCGTACTTTTAGACTGGATCGGACAGGCAGAGGAGGTGGATTATTGACCCTAATATCTTCAAAAATGTGTCATCATGTTACTGTAACTTTTGAACATATTAGTCCGGATTGTGAACTGTTAGGAATATATTGTTTGTTACCTGACCTGAACAGGATTACAGTGATTAATGCGTACTTTCCGAATGGAGTAAGAGGCACAGATCACCTAGATTGTGTTATCAAGAATTCTTCGTCAAATTCAATTTTATTGGGTGGGGGTTTTAACTCGCATCACACTTCTTGGGGGTTTAAAACAGATGGCTGTGGCAAAATATTGTGGAATTGGTTGCAGGATAATAATTTTCGCTGTCATAACTCTGGACAAGTTACCTTTCTACGCGGGATAACCTCATCAACATTAGACCTAACTTTTTCATGTGGCCAGTTTATAATTTCATCGTGGGAAACGTTTTATAATGGGACGAGTAGTGATCATGTAACGATTACCTATGAAATAATGCTACCACAACTCACCTCTGCTAACTGGCAACAACGGTTCACCAACTATAAAATTTATAAAACTGTTTTAAACTCCGCGCTTTCGTCATTGAGAGGACGCGTCGGACAGCAACCAGCTGCTTCAGTAGTAGCGTGTCTAAGTGACTCTGTCCAGTCGGCAGAGTTTTCTGTTAAGTACGGCAGCACACCGTCAAATTCAGCTTGGTGGAATGAAGATTGTACGCTTGCATATAGCTGACGTAAGGGTGCTTGGAAACGTTTACGCCACAACCATACTCCCAAAAATTAGGTTGACTATAAATTCCACGCAGCGCTGTTTAAACGTACAGTTGCTATAGCTAAAGATAAACACAATTCTGACTTACATTCGCGTTTATCAAAACCTGATAAGAGATCTGCCCTTTACAGGTTTCTACGGAACAAAAAATCGACGTAGGTAGCAGCATATTCGCATTCAGTAGTGCTGTCTCCTAAAGAGACAACAGATTTGTTAGAGGGCATCGCGAAAGGACTTGAAGCGCGTTTCGCTTCGTCATGCTTGAGACCTGTGACATTCAAAAGCGCTACCTCGGACTTTCGGGAAGTCACTATGGCGGAACTGGCAGATGTCATACTAGTTGTAAATCAAGTGGCTTCCGGTCCAGATCAGATTACAAACTCTATGATTGAATTGATATTTATTTACCACCCCGATGAGCTTTTGAATACTGTTAACTACTCCTTACAGCACACATTGATTCCAAGCGCATGGAAAATTGCTAAAGTTGTGTTGCTGCGAAAAAATCTAAGCCTCGGATATGTCCTGGATAACATTTGGCCAATTTCGCTTATTTCATACCTAGTTAAAATAATTGAAAGAATTCTTCATAGAAGGCTCAGTGAATTCATCGCTCGTCAGGACATCCTTTCACCAAGGCAAGTAGGATTGAGACAGGGGTGCTCTATGTGGTCGGCTCATGTTGATTTGGAAAGCCGAATTCACCTTGCAAAAGTATCTGGTGAGCTTTCTGCATTAGTCACGTTAGATATTGCAAAGGCCTACGATAGTGTGGAACACAGTACATTAATTTCAAGATTAGTGGACTGTGAGGTGCCCAAGTACAATATATCTTGGGTTCAGGAGTTTCTCTTTCAGAGACAATTCTTTTGTTGCCACGAGGGAATTACTTCTGCCTCATATAAGCAAACAAGAGGTGTTCCGCAAGGATCAGTCCTGCCACCTCTTTTATTTAATATATTATTATCTTCCATTCCCGTTCATAAAAATGTTCCTCTTTACGTCTACGCCGATGATGTTGCTTTTTTTTCTCGTCATCCCGAGCTATCAATAGTTTGTATCAAATCTTACAATCATTTGAGTGAGCTTGAGGTATGGCTTGGCGGGCTGTCTTTTTCACTTAATATTAGCAAATGTGCTCCGCTTGCATTTCCTCTATCCGTTCCCGTACTTCTTTCACTGCATTATCGAAATGATCCGATTCCACAAGTAAAAGCGCTAAAATATCTTGTCATTGTTTACGTGGACAATTTAAGTTGGCAGCAACAAATAGAATCAAACACCCGTAAAGCAGAAAGCGCCCTAGGATTGCTACGACGGTTTTGCAATGAGAATTCAGGGATGCGCAGGGATACGTTACTTATGATATACAAACTTTACGTACGCCCAATTCTGGAGTTTGGTTGCGTTCTGTTCTCCGGAAGTGCTGAGTACAAATTAAGACCTCTTATATTGCTATAAAGGCAAGCTCTGCGGCTGTGTCTTGGGCTACCTAGGTGTGTCGCGAATAGCGTGCTTTATTTGGAAGCTAGAATCATTCCACTTGATGCTAGATTTCGACAGCTTACTGTGCAAACATTTTAAAACTTTACGATGCGCCCCTCTTCTGTTCACAGACAGTTTTCATCAAACATCCAGTTTCTTTCTTTCAGCGCCCGTGGTTTTGTTATGAAAGACCCCAAGTCATTTTCGTTGAGTCTCTGTTATGAAATCTTCACGTTTCCCTTTAGCATTTAACTCCCCAAACCCAATGCTCGGTGTCAGTTGACTTAATTTTCGATGATATTTTTCCGAAATATGCCAAGTTACTTCCAAAGAATGTTCTGGAGGGCCTCATTCAAGACCATCTCAGTCATTTTCCCAAATAGGTAGTAATTATGACGGATGCAACGCAAAATCTTCAGACGGCTGGAGTAGGTATTTTTTCACATCAGCTTAATTAGTCTTTTGCGCTCCGATTGCCTGACTTCACATCAATTTATCTCGCAGAATTCCTGGCTATTACATTGGCTCTTCGAAAACTAAATTATCAGCAATTAAAAGCTAATATTATTTCGAATGCTTTATCTGTATGTAGACATCTAACGTCCTCAAAGCAGTCTCGCCTTCTCAGGATATTTTGGTCTCTTGTACCGCATAGCCTATCAGAAGTTCGGTTTATTTGGGTCCTCGGGCATGCTGGAATTGCACTAAATGAAATTGCTAATTCGCTCGCTTTGGCATCTTTAAATTTCCCGGTGGTGCTAGTAGCTCCACAGTTTCCTTTTATTACTGCCGAACGATTCAAACGCCTGTTAATCTTAAAAATCAACGAAACGTCGCTTCTACAATCTGAAGAATTTCGGCACTTGCAATTCACATGGAACACCGCAAAATGCCTTTCCCGTCAATGTGAGGTGACCCTCACAAGCTTTCGCTGTAGAGTTCCTCTGTTAAATTTTTATCTCAACAAATCAGGATTTTCATTAACTAACCTACGTGCAGTTTGCAATGAACCAGGAACAATAGATCACTTTCTTCTCACATGCCGCCGCTTCGCCTCACTGTGCCGAATAATTCTTGAAAGACCGATTGGTATGCTCGGATTACCAGTCAATACATCCACCCTATTATTGTTTGGAGCCAGTCAGATGAGTGTGGGCCGCAGTGCTATTCTGTCAGCGCTACATAAATTCATTCAGGCAACCGGGAAGATACGCTGCTAGTGGTACTGCCAGAGATATCCCATTCTTTGTCCCCCTATCTCATTCTTGTTAATTTGTTTTATAGATTCTGGTTCATCAAATTCTTCTGCACTTTTTTCACGTTTTTTTTCAAAGGAACATTATTATTGTTCTTATCTAATTTCTCTTTATTTTTATCAAGCGTTGTAAAAACTATCTATTATAAGGTACAGTGTGGCCAATCCCCCATGTGGGCATCAGCCAAGATCTCCTAGGTGACAAGACAAGACAGTGACGGTTGGACGCTAGCATTTTCAGTGTAAATAAACCCATCACATCCGTAACAGCATTGGTGGAGCGGTTCTGGGTAATTCGCCGCCCTGGATCCCGCTGCAGAAGTTCTTCGAAGAAGCAGACCCTTAGCTGGCCTACCCCCGGACAACATCGGAATGAACGACGACAAAGCAATCCCGTTGACGTACTTCGCTGCGGCATCCGCCTGTGCCACCGACATGGCACATGGTGGCTGTCGACCTCGACAACCAGACTACTGGGCGCCTGAACCACGGATATTCTCAAGTAAAACTGACGAAGAAGTGGATGCTTGGCTAAAACACTACGAGAGAGTGAGCCGCTGCTACGACTGGGGTGCGCCGGCGAAGCTCGTGAACTTAGTATTCCTCCTTACCGGGACCGCTTTGCTTTAGTTTGAGAATCATGAACATGTCTTCACCACTTGGGATATATTTGTTCAGAAACTGAAGGCCTGCTTTGGGGACACGAGTTCTATGAAAAAGAAAGCTGAGCAAACGCTGTTACGTAGGGCTCAGTTGCCCGGCGAAACGTGCCCAACCTACATTAAAGAGGTATTGAAGCTTTGCCGGATTGTCGACGCAAATATGTGACGAAGACAAGGTCGGTCATTTGTTAAAAGGCATCGCCGAGGACGTGTACAATTTTCTCATAACGAAAGACAACTTGAACACTCCTTCTATATTCAGGCAGCAGTGTCGCGCATTCGAGGCGTTGAAGACCCGGAGAGTTTTACCCAAGTTCGGGTGCTTGGACAATGTTCCCACTGTTGCAAGTATGGACGCCGACGCCTGCGAACACATTCCCTTCCTCGTACGTCGGGTAGTTCGAGAAGAGCTCGTACGGCTTCAAGCAGGTGATGATCACCACCAATGCTCGTTCGCCGTGTGCCCCGAACCACCTCCCCACTGGATGCAAGAGTGCCACGTCGAAAACCAACAGCGCACAGAAAGAGCAGATTTCACTCCGCGGCTTCCGTTTTTCCTGACGGGTCATGGCCACCACCGGATGTCATCATCTCGGCGTCCCACTGCAGACCTCCGACCATCGTCAACCAGGCCTCTACCAGAAGATTACTATGCGTCATCACAAAATGTTCCTGCTGAGCACGACCTGTCTCCGCGTACTTCTGCCACATTTGCTCCTGCTAATGTAAGCCGACTAGTGCCTGTTTGCTACACATGCGGTCTCCCAGGGCATATTTCACGCCTCTGTTCCTGCCGGCCACCTGAGCCACCACGTTTTTCGACGTACCTGGCTCGTACGCACGAAACGCCCGTGCCACCACGTTTTTCGACGTATTCGTCTCGTATGCGCGAAACCTGGACCACTCACCCGGCCGACCACCGTCCCCGACAGCAATGGCCTAACGAATTTCGCAGCGAGTCCCCCGACTCCGGGCGAAGCCTGACGCCACCTCCTACACGTTCCCGCCAGTCGCCGTCTCCGCGTCGTCAGTCGCCTTCCCCACATCAGCTGGAAAACTAACTGGTGTGACCGATGGAGGTGCGGTCGCGGGACGGTCAGCGTCAACAATTCCTCCTTCTGCTGTGATGTTGATGAACAAAGTGCGTGTGTGTATAGACGGTGTAGACACTCTTGCTCTTGTAGACACTGGTGCTGCTATTTCAGTTACGAGTCTTCGTTTGAAGCATCGTTTCTTGGGCCACAAAGTAATGTTCGCGTGGGATCGTAAAGAAACATTTCGTGGAGTTGGAGGCGAAGCGTTATGCCCTGTTGGTATTTGCTCAGCTGTATTGGTGGACAAAATTTCCGAGTTGAATTCACTGTACTGGCTCGCGCAACTGATGACGTCATTTTAGGGATAGACTTCCTTCATGATTGTGGCGCTACGTTTGACTGTGGAACCGAAGAGCTTCTTCTACAAAGTACGTAGCCCGCTGCCATAGTTAACGATTTTCAAACTCTCTCCATCGATGCGCTTTCGTTGCCTGAAAATGTGATGATCCCTGGTCGAACAGCAATGCTAGTTCCCGTGTGCTCTTCTCCCATCCGCTCAGGACCCTACACTGGACTTGTTGAGCCGGATCATACAAACGCCATCAAGAAGAATGTGCTGGTCCCACGGTCTGTCCTTACAGCCATCGAGGGTCATGCCTGTTTGTGGGCGCTCAACGCAGCATCAGAGCCTATTGTTCAACCATCCGGATTCAAACTGGGAACGTTCGAGGATCAGGCCACAATTGACGTCAGAATGGTCTCAGAGTCTCCAGCCATCAGTCAGACTGCACTCAACTACTCAGCCGAGATGAAACGCATGATCCGAGATGAAACGCAGGTCGTTGCCTTCTTCAGAGCAGGATGTCCTCGAGGAGGTGCTTACACGGTACGCGTGAGTCTTTGATTTCGCTCAAGACAAGCGTTGTTCCATGTGGATCGAATCCCGTATGCACCACCGCATCAACTCGGGAGATGCTACGCCGATACGCCAGAAACCCTATCGCGTATCCCCGTCAGAGAGGAAAGTGATCGCCGATCAGGTCAACGACATGCTGCAGAAAGGCGTTGTTCAAGAGTCAAGCAGTCCCTGGGCAGCTCCTGTTATATTGGTAAAAAGAAAGAAAACTCTTGGCGATTTTGTGTCAACTACCGCTTTCTCAACGCTGTCACAAAGAAAGACGTGTGTCCGCTACCATGCATAGATGACGCTGTTGATTGCCTGCACTCGGCCGCATACTTTTCGTCCGTCGACCTAAGGTCTGGATACTAGCAGATACCAATTCATCTGTCCGACAGAGAGAAGACTGCTTTTATCACGCCTGATGGGTTATTTGAGTTTAACGTTATGCCATTTGGCTTACGTAATGCCCCAGCTACCTTCGAGCGATTCATGGACTCCATCCTTCGCGGTTTCAAATGGGAGATAAGTATGTGTTATCTCGACGATGTAATTATTTTTGGCAAGACATTCCACGAGCACAACCATCGGCTTAGGGTTGTTCTAGATTGCGCCAAAACAAGCTGGTCTCGTTTTAAACGCAAAGTGTCGTTTTGGTGAGCTTTAAGCCCTTGTGCTCGGATATCTAGCCGACAGGGACGGTATACGACCAGACCCGCAAAAGATCAAAGCAGTCCAAGACTTCAAGCAACCAACGTCTGTAAAGAATCTCCGTAGCTTCGTGGGCCTGTGTTCTTACTTTCGCCGGTTCATCGAAGACTTCGCCCAGCTTGCTCATCCTCTGACAGAGTTGCTCCACAAAAACGCCCCATTCCGATAGACCGTTGAGTGTGAGGCTGCTTTCGAGCAGCTGAAGTATTTGCTTACTTCCGGGCCCCTCTTGCGCAATTTCGACCCGGAGGCACTCACGGAACTGCATACAGACGCTAGTGGTATCGGTGTTGGTGCCGTGCTAGTTCAGTATCACGACAGCCGCCAGCACGTCGTGGCGTACGCAAGTCGTACCTTGACTAAGGCGGAGAGGAATTATACGGTCACCGAACTGAAATGTCTTGTGGTTGTTTTCGCTGTCCGCAAATTCAGACCTTATTTGTACGGCCGGCAATTCAAGATCGTCACAGATCATCATTCGCTTTGTTGGCTTGTCGGACTACGAGACCCAGCTGGTCGGTTGGCTCGGTGGGCCTTACGGCTTCAAGAATATAATTATTATGTGACCTACAAGAGCGGTCGATGTCACGCAGATGCCGACTGCTTATTTCGTCTTCCATCTCCAACTGTGGATGCTGATGATGATCATTTTGACAACTACCTGGCGGCAATCTCCTTAAACTTCCCAAATTTGGACGTCTTCCGTCACGAGCAACAACGTGACCCTTCGCTGAAACCAATGATCGATGTGGCTCGTAGCTCCGAACGCGCCACGCCATTCGTGATTCATGAGGCCCTACTGTATCGCAAGAATTACCCCAGCCATGGTTCCACACTACTCCTTGTCGTGCCAGAATGCCTGCGTCTTGCGGTATTCCAAGCCATGCACGATGACATCACGCCTAGGCACCTTGGATTTGCCCGGGCGCTTTACCGTATCCGACCACGTTTTTACTGGCCTCGACTCTGGAAGACCATCAAGCACTACGTCGCAAGTTGTGATGTCTGCCAACGCTACAAACAACCTACCACGCAATTTGCCGGCCATCTACAACTGGTTAAGCCACCGACATCACCATTCGAAGAAGTCGGCATAGATTTACTGGGCCCTTTCCCCAAGTCTACCACCGGCCGCCGCTGGATTATTGTATGCGTAGATTACCTAACATGGTATATACTGAAACGATGGCGGTTGCTTCGGCCACATCATCTGATGTGTCATGGTTTCTTCCGCACTCGATTATACTCCGTCACGGGGCCCCTCGCACGGTGATAAGTGATCGTGGCCGGCAGTATACCGCGGACGTTGTCGAAGAGTTGCTGCGGCTTTGTTGGTGCCAGTATCGGCATTCCACGCCATACCACCCTCAGACCAACGGCCTCACTGAGCGCACCAATCGTACCATCATCAACATGCTTTCAATGTACGTCGCGGCGGATCACAAGAACTGGGATGCCGTATTACCTTTTGTTACATACGCCTTAATACCACGAAACACGAAGTCACAGGTTATACGGCTTTTTTTCTCCTCTATGCTCGTCATCCACGAAGTTTCGTTGCCACCATACTTCCTTTTTCGACGAACAAAATGCCAGTGTCGCGCAGACTGTGTCGCGCCGAAGAAGCTCGTCGACTTGCTCGGCTCCGCACTCTCTCCGCCCACGCTCGCGCGAAAGACCGTTACGACGCAAAACACCCGCCCGTGACTTTCGCTACGGGTGATTTCGTCTGGATGTGGACGCCCGTTCGAAAGATGGGGCTTTGCCAGAAGCTTCTCTCCAAGTACTCAGGACCATTTGTCATTACTCAGTGCTTGAGTGACGTCACTTACGTTGTAACGAAAGTGACAGCTCAGAACCGGCATTCGCGTAAGACGCAAATTGTGCACATTGCCCGACTGAAGCCCTACAACAACCAATCACTTCTACTCGCTCGTTGAGCTTCGTCTTGCCCGGAGGAAAATGTAACGCGGACTGAAAGAGTGAGAAAGAAGAAGAGGTAGGACGCTCTCGAGCGATGGTAATTCGGCAGTGACGGTTGAACACTGGCATTTTCAGTGTAAATAAACCCATCACATTCGTAACAATATTATAAGTGTGAGTATCCCATCTCAGGTCGTTTGAAATTGTTATTCCTAGACATTTTTGATTAGAGACTGTGGTTAAGGGGCAGTTGTCAATAGCGTAAGAAAAGTTGTACCTGTGTTTTTTGCGGGCTGTTTCCGTGTAAACGCATTTGATATTAAGGGACATTTGCCAGTTTTTGTACCTTGTGTGTTCATCTTCCTGTTAAAAATTAGGTGTTTGGCAGGAGTATTAGTTTCCTGGTAAAGTATGCAGTCATCTGCGAAGAGGCTTAGTTTTAGTTTAGTTGAGAGGGACAGATCATTCATGAATATTGTTAATAATATTGGTGCCAGGATGCTGCCCTGGGATAAGCCTGACGTGACTGCTGCTGTTTCAGAGGAGGAATTAGTAATTGCTTAATTAATCCTTAATCCAGTGAACAATGGCACTATTTCCAAGAAGAACTTCTAATTTACCTAATAAGTTGGTATGAGAAACACGATTGAATGCTTTTTGATGATGAGATCGATTTGCGTATGACTATAAATAGGCTGGGCATACACAAATAGACAGACGGACGTAAGGACGCTTCACCCCAGTCATCATCATTCACTCCATGGATATGCGGTGGTTTTTTTTTCTTGTACTTTTTCTAGTGTGTATTCGAAAAACTCGCTGGACTTGTAACGTCATTTTGAAGAACAATCATTCTCTCCGGAAGCTTGGCGCATTCGCTGACAGTTGTCTCTCATAGAAGGTTCGTGGTGGCGTTCCCATGACCTCCCGTGGCGAGTCGGAATGTTGGCAAGGCAGCATTTTATCGTGTTACCACAATTCCTTCGTAACGGTAGTGTTATCCACTGCAGGTCTTTCCTTCTTATCGTTGTTGTTTTTCTTTGCACATGGCCCGTACCAAATGGAGGGGATTGGCCGATTAGAAGGTGAATTTGTCTGATACTTTCTGGATTGCTTCATTCCTAGAAATGCTAGTTGTTTAATTATGACTTGAAGGGCTAATTGCGAGTTTGAAAATATGTACTGAGCCCACAATTTATCTGACGTCTACTTTGCTCACTTTGTCTTTCAGCTGAAAGACGAAGTGAGCGAAGTAGATGCGCAGCTCAGCGTTCATGTGTTTTTAGGGGCGAAGCTTCTTATGGCATCACCCGTTCGTCTCCCATTATCGTTTGTAACCACCGGTGGCACATACCCGAAAAAGCGGCCCTTAGAATGTCCGCTGGGTGGCGATGCTTCTAAAGGATGAGTACATGATGAAAAGAATCATGAGAGGGTGGTACTTGTACTAAATGCTAAAAAAATGCAAATGGTACGACACTAGAAGGCGTTACTTGTAGAAAAAAGGGATTGACGTCACACATACGAAAGGAAAGAAATACTATCGTATGTTCTTCGGTGGTGCCGCACGCCAGGGGGCGCTTGTAGTACAATAAAAGCGTATCTAAAAATAAAATAAAAAATAAAAGGAGTATTTGAGGGAACACGAAATATACGTGACGACTAAAGGTAACAGGAATGCAGCAGTCATGAAAAATAGGGCACTGTGGAATTACAATAGGTATGATGTTGTGAGAGGAATATGGAAAGGGGTCATGGTTCCTGGGCTGACGTTCGGCAATGCGGTCTTGTGCATGAGATCAGAAGTTCAAGCAAGATTAGAAATTAAGCAACGTGGAATAGGTAGGCTTGCTTTAGGAGCTCACGAGAATACACCAAATTAGGGAGTACAAGGTGATATGGGATGGACATCATTTGAGGGCAGGGAAGCTAGCAGCAAGATAAAATTTGAGAAGTGGTTGAGAGAAATGGGGGAAGAGCGTTGGGCTAGGAATGTTTTCAGCTACTTGTACATAAAAAATGTCGATACAAAATGGAGGAAGCGAACCAGGAAGTTGACTGGTAAATACTTAGAAAACAGCAGGTGGCCAAACCGAAAAGAACTATCGGTTAAGAAGAAAGTGAAAAAAACGGAGACTGACATGTGGAGAATGGGCATGATTAAGAAGTCCGCACTAGAGATCTATCAAACTTTTAAGCAGGAAATTGCCAAGGAAAGGATCTATGATAATACCCGGGGTAGTTCTCTACTGTTTGAGGCCAGGACGGGAGTACTGCGAACCAAGACATATCGGGCCAAATACGAAGGGGTAGACACAGTATGCGGTGCGTGTGGAGAGGAAGAAGAAACTGCCAAACACTTGATAATGTTCCGTAAAGGGCTTCACCCTATAGTTCAGGATGATGGCGCAGAGTTTTTCTAAAGCACTGGGGTTTAGGGACCGGGAGGGCAAAATAAACTTTAAGCGGGTAGACTTAACTAGAAGGAGGTTATCTGATTGGTGGCTAAAGTCAAGGCACGAGTGAAAATTAAACTCTCCACTGCAAAGTACGAATGCTCAAACTCACTTTTTAATGAGAAAAATAAATATAGTTTTTGGTTCATTAGGTATTACGGCTTGGTGGCGCTGGCCACCGCCCGACCTAAAGGGTACAGCCATATCCATCCATCCATCCATCCATCCAAGCGAGGAAAACACCCAGGGAGGAAAACGAGGAAAACAACAAGGAGACTCTTTGACAGGTGGTATGGACAGATACGATTCCAAAGTGGCACCAGTATCTAAGATAGGTAGAGTCCGGGGCAGAAATAAACGTAGCCACGAGCGCCGAGCCAATTCAGACATAGAGAATATTAACATGCAGGGCGGTAGGAACAGGCTGAAGTTGGAAGAGATAGAACAACAGCTAAGGGAGGAGAGGCCGATGGTATACGGTTTTGTAGAAACACATCTCAGGGATATGGAACAACATCCTAACAATGGGGACTACGCGTGGCAATATTGTAATAGAACAGAAGACAGCAGAAAGGGGGGTGGTATTGGTGCATTCATTCATAAAAGTACAGACTGGCAAAGGGTCAAGCAGGAGTGCAAAAAAACATTTATGACTAAAAGGGAAAGTGGCAGAGCAAATGACACTCCTTGGTTTCGTGTACTTGTGGACGGGAGCAAAGGCCAGAGAGGAAAACCAGGCAATGGTAGAGTGTATATCAAAGGACATTCAGGAGTTGGGAGGAGAGTGTGAGATAATTATACTAGGAGATATGAATGCACACATAGAATATATAGATGGGTATACCGACAGGACTGGCAAAATGATCATGGATATGTCTGAAAGGCTCGATTTGATCATTTGCAACAGTACCGAGAAGTGTGAAGGGCAAATAACATGGGAGGTAGGAAGGCTGCAGTCGACGATAGATTACGCAGTGATGTCACATATGATGTATGATAAGCTCAGGGGAATGCACATAGATGAAGGTGGCTCCAGAAGTCTGGGTAGTGGTCACAAAGGTATCAAGCTAAGTTTTGGAAGAGCAGTGAAAGTGGGAAGGAGACAAGATGAGCAACTACAGGAAAATTTTTATTCAGAAAGGCAAATTGAAATAGCCACTAAACAATTTGAGAAAGTAATCACGGAGGATAATAAGACAGTGTGGACATACACGAATCTAATTAGACTCTTTGAGCTAGAGCTTGCTAAGACGTGTGACAAGTCACCCCGGAAAATAAGACACAAGCCCAAAAGTTGGTGGGATGAGGAAGCTAAGAAAGCCATAGCAAAACGCCAGGAAGCTTCTAGGGAACACAGACATGCTAAGCAGCGGGGTGAACCGGCAGATGATGTTAAAAGAAAATGGTAAATCTTTCTAAGCTGTAGAAGGGATGCATCCCTTCTGATCAATGAAACGATTACAAGAAAGGGAGCCCAGTGGCTGGCAGAAGGACATAAAAAAGATAGAAAGGCAGCTGCGAAATTTTGGAACCATCTAAACTCCCTAAGAACTGAGACGAGCCTATATCAGAGTTTTATAACTACAGCCCAAGGTGCTAGGCTAGAAGGGGACGAAGCTATTGAATATATAAAAACAAAGGTTACAGAAATATTTCAACAAAAAAGTACTTTATGCACCACAATGAACAAGGACGAATCAAGTGGTGCAATGGCCCCATTTTCTCAACAAGAGTGGGAAAGGGCTGAGAAAAGGGTTCCTAGTAGTACATCAACAGGCCCAGATGGCATTCCAATTAGGCTGATAAAGACATTTGGTCCGAAGTCTAAGCAGGCTTTGAGACAGACAGTGAGGACAATAATAATCGATGGTGAAGTTCCCGATGGATGGAAACTTAGCAGGATGAGTATGATCTATAAAGGAAAGGGGGACAAAGATGACATAAACAACTACCGTCCTATAACAGAGACATCAGTGGTCTACAGGCTAGCGATGCAGATTATAAAGGAAAGACGGCAGGCGTGGATAGAGGATGAGGGGGTGCTGGGGGAACTGCAGAATGGGTTTCGGAAACACAGGAGGTTGGAAGACAATCTGTTCTCACTGACGCAGTGCATCGAAATAGCAGAAAAGGAACACAGGCCCCTGTGGCTAGCATTTTTGGATATCAATAAGCGTACGATAGCGTGGTTCAAGAGGATTTGTGGGGAATACTGGACACACTAGGCGTGGAAGATGTAGTGACTAATTTTTTAAAGGAGATATATATGAGTGACAAGGTAGTTATAAAGTGAAAAAAAAAACGGGTATCTAAGCCCACAGAGTTGAAACGGGGGCTTAGGCAGGGGTGTCCTCTGTCACCCTTGCTATTCATGATGTACCCAAAAGGATTAGAGGCCAAATTAGAGGGAAATGGACTGGGCTTCAACGTGTCTTTCGTCAAACAAGGAAAACTCATTGAACAGGCACTACCAGCATTCATGTACGCAGATGATATAGTGCTAATGGCCGACAACAAGGAAGATTTGCAGAGATTGGTGGACATCTGCGGTAATGACGGAGATAGCTTAGATTTCAGATTCAGTAAGGAAAAATCATCAGTCATGATTTTTAATGACAATGAAGGTAGTGAGCTTAGAATACAGGAGGTCGCGCTAGAGATAACAGATAAATACAAATATCTGGGCGTATGGATAAGCAATGGGGCCGAGTACCTAAGGGAACACGAAATATACGTGTCGACTAAAGGTAACAGGAATGCAGAGGTAATGAACAACAGGGCACTGTGGAATTACAATAGATATGATGTTGTGAGAGGAATATGGAAAGGGGTCATGGTTTCTCGTCTGACGTTCGGCAATGCGGTCTTGTGCATGAGATCAGAAGTTCAAGCAAGATTAGAAATCAAGCAACGTGGAATAGGTAGGCTTGCCTTAGGAGCTCACGGGAATACACCAAATCAGGAAGTACGAGGTGATATGGAATGGATATCATTTGAGAGCAGAGAAGCTAGCAGCAAGATAAAATTCGAAAAGCGATTGAGAGAAATGGGGGAGGAGCGTTAGGCTAGGAAGCTATTCAGCTACTTGTAAATGAAGAATGTCGATACAAAATGGCGGAAGCGAACCAGAAAATTGACTGGTAAATACTTGGAAAACAGCAGGGGGCCAAACCAAAAAGAATTAGCGGTTAAGAAGAAGGTGAAGGAAGCTGTGACCGATATGTTGAGAATCGGCATGATTAAGAAGTCCGCACTAGAGATCTATCGAACTTTTAAGCAGGAAATAGCCAAGGAGAGGATCTATGATAATACTCGGGGTAGTTCTCTACTGTTTGAGGCCAGGACGGGGGTATTGCGAACAAAGACATATCGGGCCAAATACGAAGGAGTAGACACAGTATGCAGTGCGTGTGGAGAGGAAGAAGAAACTGCCGAACACTTGTTAATGTTCTGTAAAGGGTTTTTCCCTTTAATTCAGGTTGATGGCGCAGAATTTTTCAAAGCACTGGGTTTTAGGGACAGTGAGGGCAAAATAGACTTTAAGCGGGGAGAAATAACTCGAAGGAGGTTATGTGATTGGTAGCTAAAGTCAAATCACGAGTGAAAATTGAACCTTTCGCTGCATCCTCAACCTCACTTTTGAAAGAAAAAAAATGAATCTAGTTTTTGGTTCATTAAGTATTACGGCTTGGTGGCGCTAGCCACCGCCCGATCTAAAGGGTACAGCCATATCCAACCATCCAGCGCCGTTTTTGCACGCGCGTGCATTCAGAGGCTCGGCAATTAAGAATAGACAAGGCTGCTGGGCGGCGGGTGCACGAGGCAGAATCGCGCCGCGAGGACCCTGCAGTACGACAACGGGAGGCCGAAATGGCAGGAGCGTGCGGACCCAGCTTCGGCCTTCCCTCCATCATTCACCCCGTGGATATAGGGGAGACCCACGCCGAGGGAGGCGCTGCGGAGCGTGGCGCTGGGAGGCGCTGCGGAGCGTGGCGCGATTCTGGGCATCCCAGAATCGAGTAGAGGTCGGACGTGTTTTTGGAGAGCTCCGGAATGACAGCTACAGATAAGTGTTTTTGCATGTTTCCAGCTTGCCTCTGTCTGTAGCGTTATGAGAACGTAAGGCGCTAGCGTAAAGCTTGATTAGGTCTATTACGGTGTACGTTTTTTTTAGTATTTTGTACTGTGTCTTTTTTTTCTCCAGCCACCACGTGGCTGAGGTCTGCGCGTAGACCGACCACGTGCATGCGCAGGTGCTGTGAAGTGTAGCGTATTAATTTATTATTGTGGTTCTTTTTGGCTTAGACCAGTGTATTTTAGTACAGTTTTCTAACACGTGGGCATCGGTAAACTGAGCTAGCCATGGTCAAAAAGACCGTAAAGTGTTCAGAGTGCGGGGTAGGTTGGAAGGTGGAAGTTAGTGCGGAGGAGAAAGCAGAAGATGACGCCAAGTGTAGACAGTGCGAGTTCGAGGAGAAAATGAAAAATATGATGGCGGTCCAGAGTGGGCTCATGGAGAAAATCGCAGAGCTGGAGAATGCATTGGCGAAGGAGCGAGAGAAAACGTCAGCCATGGAAGAAAGGCTCCGGTCAGCCGAGAAGGGCCTATCGAAGGTCGTGAAAGGGAACGAAGACGCAGGTGACGGCGGAAGCATTATGGCGACGACCCCCCGTGCGGGAGAGATGAAGGAAACAGGCATGACAAAGGCAGATACATTGGTCACAGGGCCCAGCTACCGGGAAGTAGTTTTGAGGGAGGGAGGGAGCAAACCAGCAGCCGTGACTCACGCTAGTCACCTAGTCAGCAGCCAGGTGCAGGTTTCAGAAGGAATGTCTGAACAGATCATCATCGCCGGTGACTCAAATTTAGTCCGATGCGCAGCGGCAATCAAAGAAAGGGTGAAAGGCGACAAGAGAGTTGCGATAGGGACGTTCCCAGGACAAACGCTGGGGACAGTAATGAGTCAAGCGGGTGAACAACTCGCAGCTAAAGCTAACAATCGTAACCTCGTTGTAATTGCGGGAGGGCTAAATGACGTCCTGAAAAAAGAATCGTCAGGACTAGCGACGACCTTGGCGAAAGGGGTGGATGACATGCGCGCCGTGTCCCCCCAGGTGCAAATTGTAGTATGCACAGTACCGGAAGTACCAGTGCGCAACGTCAACCTGCAAAGAGCGGTTGTCGATGCAAACAAAGAGATATGGAGAATTAGTCGAGAGAAGGGTTTCGAGGTAGTGGATTTAAACAGGGAAGTGCACAGGTGGGGTGGATTCCAAAGAGACAAGATTCATTTCGATAAGAGGCTTGGACACGAGGTGGGCTGGCGACTGGCAGGACGCGCAGTAGCTTTTTTGGGGGGCTCACGGGCCCTTCGGAGTCCGGGGTAGCTCGTAACAGGGAAAACAACCAGGAGGACGCTTTGACAGGTAGAATTGCGAAAAACCAGAAAAAAGGTAAAAGAAAAAGGAAAAAGGCACGTGTTGCAATTAGTTACACAAACATGCAGGGTGGCAGAAAGAAGGCAAAATGGTTAGAGATTGAGGAGCAGTTAAACAAAGAACAGATAGGCGTGTATGCGGTTACAGAAACACACCTTAGAGACTTGTAAGAGCCACCACATATTGAAAATTATGTTTGGGAAGGGTGTAACAGGACCATATCGGAAAGGAAAGGTGGGGGTGTAGGAATGCTAATTCATCGCGGAGCCAAATGGGTTAGAGTGAAGCAGACGTGTTCAGAGCACCTCTGGGTTCTGGGCACAGTAGGTGGAAAGGAAACGTGGCTAGGGGTAGCCTACTTGTGGACGGGGAATAACTGCAGAGAAAAGAATCAGGAGATAGTGGATTGCATGAGTGCGGATATTAAGGAATTTGGTAATGGGGCCGAAATCATCCTTCTAGGGGACATGAATGCCCACATACATGACCTTGACGGATATTCAGACACCAATGGGAAGTTATTACTAGATCTTTGCGAGCAACATAGTCTGGAGATAGTTAACACGGGGCCTAAATGTGACGGCCAGATCACATGGGAAGTCGGAAACAAGCAATCAAGTATTGATTATTGTCTCATGACTGAAGGAATTTACCACAAACTGACAGAAATGAGGATAGACGAGGAAGGCAATAACAGCTTGGGTAGTGATCATAAACGAATAACATTACAAATGGGATACGAAACTGAAAATATGAGCATGGAATCAAAGTCTGGCAGCTCGTATTTAAATGACAAACAAATAATAAATATAGCCGCAAGAGTCGAGGAAGAAGTAGGCGAAATACCAGGCAAGGACTGGGAGTATAGTGAGCTGTTACATCTAATGACGAAGGAGATAGGGAAAGAGAAGAAAACTGTTTGCTGGAAAGGAAAAAGGAAGCCAAAAAGTTGGTGGAACAGGGAAATCCGGGAGGCGATCGAGAAGCGACGCGAAGCATCACGGGAGCATAGAAAGGCAAAAAAGGAGAAGCGGCCGCAGGACGAAGTCAAAAAAATATGGGAAATATATTTAGAGAAAAAATCCCTTGTACAGAAATTGGTAGAGGCAAAAATTAAAGGTGAAAGTGAACGCTGGATGACAGAGATACACGAAAAAAAGGAGGCCGCGCCTAGGATTTTTTGGAGCCACATAAAGGCGCTAGGTAGGAAGTCTGTCACAACGCAACAACATATTCTAGATGAAGGAGGAAATCAATTGGAAGGGTACGAAGCGCTAGGTTACATCCAAAAGGTAACAGCCGATTCGTTTAAAAAGAGCGTCCAGGGGATCTCCCCGGTGAGTAAAAGTGTGGCGGAGAAAGCAACAGAGGAAGAGCTAGTACTTGATAATTTCAACTGAAAAAAGGCCGAAGGAAAAATTCCAAAGCGCACTGCCGCGGGTTTAGATGGGATTCCCGTTAGCCTCATTAACGAACTAGGACATAACACTAAAGAAGCATTGTTAAAAGCAGTAGAAAAAAGGTTAAATGACGGACAAATACCGGACAGTTGGAGACAAAGTAGAATGAACTTAATCTATAAAGGCAAGGGAGAAAAGGACAAGATTCGCTCGTATAGACCACTAACCATTACATCGGTACTATACAGGTTGGCGATGCAAGCAGTAAAAATGAAAATAGAAACATGGGCCGAACATAACGATATTTTGGGAGAACTTCAGAACGGATTTCGAGTCGACAGGCGGTTAGACGATAACCTGTTTGTTCTCACTCAGTGTATAGAAATATCTAAAATAGAGAATAGGCCCTTGTACGTGGCTTTTCTAGACATCACTGGGGCATACGACAACGTTAATCAGGAAATTTTGTGGGATATATTGAAAGGAATGGGCATGGGCGATGACTGTATACAGCTTTTGAGGGAGATATACCGAGAAAATACAGTTTGCATAGAGTGGGAAGGAATGCGTAGCAAAGAGAACGTTGAGGTTAGCAAGGGTCTGAGACAGGGATGTCCTTTGTCCCCGCTGTTATTCATGCTGTACATGGTGAGTATGAAAAAAGCGCTAGAAGGTAGCAACATTGGTTTTAATCTGTCACACAAACAGGGCGGCATGATGATTGAGCAGAAGCTTCCAGGTTTATTTTATGCGGACGATATCGTCTTATGTGCGGACAGTCGAGATGATATACAGCAGCTGGCGAATATATGCGGAAGGGAAGGTGAAGCTCTTGGACTAGGATTCAGTGTAACGAAGTGTGGATTGATGGTATTCAATGATCCCTGTGATCAGACGGTGTCCATACAAGGCCAAGAAATACCGAGGGTAAGTGAATACAAGTACCTTGGAGTATGGGTAAATGAGAGTGATAGATACATGGAGGTACAGGAAAAAGCCTCGGCAGCAAAAGGAAAGAGGAATGCGGCAATAATGAAGCACAGAGCGTTGTGGGGATACAATAGGTATGAGGTGCTTCGAGGTCTGTGGAAGGGTGTAATGGTTCCAGGGCTTACTTTTGGGAACTCAGTGGTGTGCATGAGGGCAGAGGTGCAATCGGGAATGGATGTAAATCAAAGGACTGTGGGACGCCTCGCGTTGGGTGCTCACGGGAAGACGACAAACGAGGCTGTAAAGGGCGATATGGGGTGGGCAGGTTTTGAGGCGAGGGAAGCGCAGAGCAAAATAAGGTTCGAAGAAAGGCTAAGAAATATGAAGGAGAGTAGATGGGCAGAGAAGGTGTTCCGTTATTTGTATAGGAAGAGCGTGGATACACAGTGGAGAAAAAGAACTAGAAGACTCACTAGTAAATATACGGCTGGTATTGTAAGCCATATGTCAACAAAGAGCGTTAAGGGAAAAGTCAGGGAGGCGGAGAGGATTTACTGGATGGCAGCTATGGAGAAAAAACCGGCTTTGAGTAACTACCGAAAGGGCAAAAATGAAATAAGGAGGGAGGCATTTTACGATAATTCAAGAAGAAGCGCTTTACTGTTTGAAGCGAGATCGGGTTGCCTTAGAACACGTAGTTATAAAGCAAGATTCAGTAAAGAAGAAGAACAATGCACATGCTGCGGGAAAGATAAGGAAACGGCGGAGCATGTTCTGATTGAATGTGGAGATATCCACCCAGGTGTACGTTTGGGCACGAGCCTACAGGAAGCCTTGGGTTTTAGGGACAACAATGGAAAGCTGAACACACCCGCGATTGAAATAAGTAAGAGACGGTTAGAGTATTAGTGGCAGAAAATTAGAGAGAAAGGACAAAAATAAATATTGGAAAAATAAAATATGGACAGTGTGCCGTAAATGGCAGAGAACTTAAGCTGAAAATTTACCTTTTTTTCCATTAAGATAGAATTTATCAAAGTAGAGGCATTAGGCCAACATCAAAAAAGAAAAAAAAGGTTTTTTTTTTTTTCGAGCCTGGTGGCATACTTGTCACCACCCCGTTATAAAGGGGACGCTCATAGCATCCATCCATCCATCCTGTCAGTGAATGTGGTGAGAAAACTGGTTACTCGAGTGTTGGCCTCTCCGTTGTCCCCTTCAACCTGCTTGAAAACGCGTTGCTTTGCTCGCACGCTGCACGCGTTCTGCACGTGTTTTTGAGAGTCTCGCGTCGCGCGCGGTTATGATGTATGCGCTCTGTCCGTATTTAATAGGACGCCGCAATTCAGGATTTTTTTTTCGTGGCAGCAATTAGGTAAAAGGGCAGCGAAGCAAGTTGTCTGCTACAAAATGTCTGCTACAAATCATTGTCCAAGCTTTTGACAACCACACACTTCCGTCGGCGCTGCGTAGATATAAAAATATATAACAACACATCACCACTACCACATGTGTACACAGCTTCAACTACTACGTCTTCAACAATGTCGACTAATAGTAGCAGCATAAATATTTCTTTGCTATTTGCAACGGCGCTCGAAAGACGGACGTTGAAAATTTATACTTTTAAGATGGGGACGTGCGTTTCCCAGTAACTCGATAGATTAGAGGAACGGTGACGCAGAAATTAACACCTGTTATTTTTAATGCATTGTGCGCCTGCTAATTTTTATGAAAAACTTGTTTACTTACTTTTTCAGCACGCTGCTTTAATCCATTCCCGTCGTCTGCTTGTTTCGTACCATCGGTTTGGGAATCGCTAGAATTTCACTGGTGGAGTCGACCCCTTCGTGTTTGCATGGTTATTGTGACTGTTCCCCCTTTCCTGTTGGGGTGACATCGCGGAACGAGGGACGTTTCACGTGCAGCGCGTGCTTCGCAAATGCGTGGAAGCCAAAGGGAGTGGAAGGGTCGGAAGACGCTACTGTTGTGCGCTTTTTCTGGCAGGGGAAAGGCAAGCGCTGGCGTCACCGGGCAAACTTGAGCGGGTCTCCCCTATGCCGTCATTTTTTAAAGGCGAAAACCTTATAGTAGGCTTGTGCGAATATTTGACTAAATAGTAGTGTATTCCAATCTGCTTCGATTTAAATTCAACTTATTGAAAATTTCGAAGTATTCGCTATGAACGAATATAAGTGTGTATTATTCCGCAATTAGCTGCCTGTAAAGATGGTTTTGCTGCAGTGTAGAAATGCTAAGCCGTGAAAACAGCTTAATATATATATGAGAGATTGCTCTGCTGTGAAGCCTTAGTTCACACAGAGGCCTTACAACACTGTGTGAGCGTGATCAGAAAACGTTGCCGATCCGTAGTCGAGGCTCCCAAGAAGACGCGAGCGCAGCACGCGTCCTGCGATTCGCAATAAATTTTCAGTCTGTTAAAAATCGTTCTCTTATTTCGGCAAACGACGCCAAAAGCTCAAAGATCATTTGTTAAAGCCATTGTATAAGCCATTGCTTCATTTGAGCATGGTGCGCTCGGTCGTTACTAGAGCCGCCGTGGGAGGCCACCACTAGTCCAAGCGTGCGTGCGCAATATTCGAAGAAAGAAGCGTTCGAAATCACGAGGCGTACGTGGCGTATTTTCTTTCCCCGTGCCATCCCTGCTTAACTTCCAGCGCTTTCATCAGTACGCGAATAGATAATGCAATTGCAGCATGCGACAAATCTTTGAAACTCCGCTCGTACCGGACGGATTCTCAAAATTTTCGGGACGTTGATTTCATGAGTAAGTAAGCTTTGATGAATTCATTGTATGGCTACTTAAAAAATGTTGCAGGGCGATTTTAAATGAATTTATTACCCTCAAATCAATTGATCATTTTAAAGCTTAAAATCTTCGTATGATGGTTCATATGTTCGAAGTAAAACAAATGTTAAAATGCTATGTATTTTACGGGCTATCACTCGCATCCTACTAAAAGTCAGGTCCTGCTACTACTCAAAGTTGTTTCAACGTTGTTTAAACGAAAAAAAAGGCATTTGCATAGAGGCCTTATTTCTATTTTTTAAATGATATTGTGCAGGCAAGTTATTCTATAATAAAAGTGCCAATTTTTTAACATGTCATATATACTAGTTGTTTCGAAATTATTCGACTAAAATCACTATTCGCTTCAAACCTAAAATTCACTATTTGCTCAAGCCTATCTTATAGGCTTTCGCCTATAACATATTAAAGGCGAAATAACATGTCAAACGGAATTGTAACTGTCATTGTCAACAAATGTAAAGAAAAAAATGGATCCCGTATCTGCATATTATTCTGCAAATATCGTCTAAAGACGATAGTCTTGCGTGTGGAGAGAGTCAACAAAACATTTATTTGATGTTTTTCGCAAGAAAATCGGTGAATGGTGTCGTAAAGGCGCTGCGTTAGAGTGCCTCAAGCGTGCAGCAGAAGTGAACGAACGCATCGAATCACGTCACACGTGAGACATGAGCGCCATATTGCAGTTTTCTTGGAAAATGATTCGCATGGCTCTGAGACAAGTGTGTGCGCCCGTCTCAGAGGTGATAAGGTGTAGAACGCAAGGCGACTGGTGGGTGCCACCACCGTCTCGTCTTTGCAAAGCATTAGAAACACTTGCCCCTTCGTGCAAGCGTTGCATGGTCAGTGCACGTGATAAGCGCTACGGTCCTTAAAATTACTTATGTATGCATTTTCTAGTAGAAGACGCAGATGCAGAATATAGATGTGTTGTTATGGTTCCCCAGACATGCGCAATAATTGCTTTTTAGTTGACAATGGCACAATTATGCAAAAAGCCAATCAATGAGCTAGCACTGAGAGGGAAAGTACAAGAATTCAGAGTCTCGCTTAAGAACAGGTACTCGGCTCTTAGTGAGGAAACCAACCTTAGCGTAGATACAATGAATGATAATCTGACGAGTATCATTACGGAGTGTGCAGTGGAAGTTGGAAGCAGGGTAGTTAGACAGGACACTGGCTAGCTTTCCCAGAAAGCAAAGAATCTCATTAAGAAGCGTCAAATGATGAAAGTCTTAAGTACAACAGACAAAATAGAACTGGCAGACCTTTCGAAGTTGATCAATAGGCGTAAGGTATGCGATGTGAGAAGGTATAACATGGAGAAAATTGAACACGCCCTGAAAAACGGAGGAAGTGTCAAAGCAGTGAAGACAAAACTTGGTATAGGGAAAAATCGGATGTATGCACTAAGGGATAAAGAAGGCAAAATAACTATCAATATGGATAGGATAGTTAAAATAGCTGAGGAGTTTTACAGAGATCTGTACAGTAGCCGGGACAACCACGACCTTAATACTATAAGAATTGGCAGTAACCCAGATGACACCCCACCAGTAATGATAGAAGAAGTAAGAAAAGCTTTGGAAAGCATGCAAAGATGCAAAGCTGCTGGTGAGGATCAGGTAACATTAGATCTGCTGAAAGATGGAGGACAGATTGTGTTAGAAAAACTAGCCACCCTGTTTACGAGGTGTCTCCTGACAGGAAGAGTACCAGATTCTTGGAAGAATGCTAACCTCATCTTAATACATGAGAAAGGAGATGACAAGGACTTGAAGAATTACAGGCCGATCAGCTTGCTCTCTGTAGTATACAAGCTATTTACAAAGGTAATTGCTAACAGAATAAAGAAAACATTAGAATTCAATCAACCAAAGGAACAAGCAGGATTTCGAACAGGCTACTCAACAATTGACCATATTCATACTATCAATCAGGTAATAGAGAAATGCTCAGAGTATAACCAAACACTATACATAGCCTTCATAGATTACGAGAAGGCGTTTGATTCAGTAGAAATATCAGCCGTCATGCAAGCAATGCGGAATCAGGGCACAGATGAAGTATATATAAACATTCTGGAAGAAATCTACAGGGTATCAACTGCTACCATAGTGCTTCATAAAGAAAGCAACAAAATACCAATCAAAAAGGGTGTAAGGCAGGGGAACACAATTTCCCCAATGCTATTCACTGCGTGCTTACAGAAGGTTTTCAGAAGCCTAGAATGGGAACAGTTAGGGATAAGAGTTAATGGAGAGTACCTTAGTAACCTGCGCTTCGCCGATGACATTACATTGCTGAGTAACTCGGGGGACGAATCGCAACTCATGATTATGGAGTTAGACAAGGAGAGCAGAAAGGTGGGTCTTGAAATGAATCTGCAGAAAATGAAAGTAATGTACAACAACCTCGGAATAAAGCAGCGATTCGAGATAGGTATTAGTGCACTTCAAGTTGTAAAAGACTATGTCTACTTAGGGTAGGTAACAACCGCGGAACCGAACCTCGAGATTGAAGTAACTAGAAGAATAAGATTGAGGTGAAGCACGTTTGGCAAGCACTCTCAAATTATGACAGGTAGATTGCCACTATCCCTCAAGAGGAAGGTATATAACAGCTGTATCTTGCTGGTACTTAGCTATGGAGCAGAAACCTGGAGACTTACAAAGAGGGTTCAGCTTAAATTGAGGAAGACGCAGCGAGCAACGGAAAGAAAAATGGTAGGTGTAACATTAAGAGACAAGAAGAGAGCAGAGTAGATAAGGGAACAAACGGGGGCTAAGGATATCATAGTTGAAATCAAGAAGAGGAAATGGACATGGACCGGGCATGTAGCGCGTATACAGTATAACCGCTGGTCATCAAGGGTAACTAACTGGATGGATTCCTAGAGAAGGCAAGCGGGTTAGGGGGAGACAGAAGGTTAGGTGGGCAGATGAGTTAAAGAAGTTTGCGGGTATAAATTGGCCGGGTTAACAGCACCGGGTTAACTGGCGGAACATGGGAGAGGCCTTTGTCCTGCAGTGGACGTAGTCAGGCTGATGATGATGATGATGATGATGATGAACGCTGAATCTGGAGCAACATTGGTAGGCACTGCCGATGGAGTCGGCTGTTTCAAGTACCCGATACCGTTAAGAGTAGACAAACAGACAAATGTACAGACAGACAGGCCAAACTTTTTGCGTCGAAGGTCCCCAAGAAAGACTATCGTCTTTAAAAAATGGCTAACATCATTATAACGTCAGTGATCATCAAAACATGTGGTGTCATATCTTTTTCACGCGTAGCTTGTTCAAGGGACACTAAAGGCAACTATTAAGTCGACGTAGATTGTTGAAATAGCAGTCTAGAAACCTCGTAGTGTCACTTTTGTGCCAAGAAAGGGCTTATTTTGGAATAAAATTAAATTTTAGTGGCCCGAATCGGGTTAGTGCACTTCAAATTACCCGCCTCAAGAAGCAAACCGACTCGGGTAAAGTATTCTAGAACACTATAACTCGGGTCACTGTTGCCGTGCACAACGTTGCCTGGTTTTACTGCGTGGTCGCCGACAAGATACATATGAAAAATGAATTTTCGAAGAATACGCGCCATTCCCCGTAGTATTGTCGGGCGGTTCTTTTTTCCATTATTCAAACAGAAACAAACAAGCAGCATTTTATTGCGTCTCTTGATGCACGGAAAGTTCTTTATTTAGTGCAGCTAGATCGATTACTAGTGATTACTTGTAGGTGGTTCGTCGGACGTCGTCGGTATCATTTTGAGAATGTCCAACTGCGGCGCATGTATTCTTGTGAATTTACCTTACTTTCTCGGTAAGTAGGGCACTGCTGTTGATAATATTATCGTTTTAGATGTTGTCATACATTAAACTTTCACTCTGACGTAAAAAGTTATTTGATTTCATTGTCAGTTTAAGAGCCACACAGAATTCTTTGGTGGGTGGCGTTGAATGCGAAAGCCTGGTGAAGGTACGCCGGTCACGTGCTCATCTGTGCGCGCCGTTCTCTATTGTTTTTTTTTATTCTTAGGCTTGAGATCGTAGGCTTCAGCATCTGTTGATACGGTAATCTGATTCTTTAACGTAGTGCCCTCCCCTTTTTTTTTCGTTGTTAAGCACGGGGATGACAGTAAGATATTCCCAGAAATAAAAAGAAGAAAACATCCAGGAGAGAGCTTGTGCAATGTGATAGAGTGAGAAAGAGATATAGCGAAAGAAAATAGAAAAGCAGTACGTCATGCACGCCAACCTTTGTACTGCACCCATGCCCCACTTTACTTATGGAGGGCACCGGCATTTTTCAGTCAACATTACTGTGAGCCCTTGGCAAATCAGCCTGGTTGATGGCACATCGGGTACGGGTGAAAAAAGTGTGTAGTGTGTAAAAGTGTGTAGTATAGTGTCTTTTTTTTTGTCTGACGTGACTGGTTGCAGTTGTATTGAGAGTGGATTCATTATATGCAGCAGTGCAACATCACAGGTACCGAGATAGAAGACAGAGACAAAGAATGTACGGGGTGGGGGAGTAGGGAGGCGACTAGGGGTGTTGGGGGATGGAGGTAGGTTAAAATATACAAGGGTAGCGCCCCCCCCCCCCACACACACACACAACTTTTTTTTTCTTCAGGTCACAGTTTATTCGGCAAAACCACCAGAATCCCAGGTCTCTGTCCACTGCGATAAGTTGGATGCGATAAGCTTACAGGACAAGAAAAATGGACGACGCAGGTCGCTTGGAATTCACGAAGTGGCGAGAAGATAAAGAAAAAAAGACGCAGGGACAGTCACAGTGACACGTTTCGGGCATGCGGATAGCTCAATTTTAAGCTTAGGTGAAAAAGAAGCAACTAAAGATGTAGTTGCGGGACATTTGAGACCGGACGTTGTGACGCGAAATGGGTGTTTTGGTTTAGACAGCTCAGCCGAAACTCAAGTGTTGCAGCTGTTCCAAAAAAAAAAAGCAAGTAACTATGTACGTTACTCGGTATGCCAACAAAAAAAAAAGGGAACGCGTTACCCCTTATGTCACAGAAAAGGATAATGTTCTGCCGTTAGCATTACAGAAAAAAAAAAGCAACGCACGCTGCTTGTGCTGTTACTCCACAGTCAGAAATTAGAATCCGTGCAGAACCCTCTGCAGAGCGGTGCAAATGAAATAAATAAACGAAAAAAATCACTGCATATCCATAGAGTGATTGATAATGAGTGGGGCGAAGCTTCGAAGTGTTTTATCGGCAAACCGTGAATCATCCGCTGGCCGCGTCCCTCTGCCTGTCCATCCATCCGTTCGTCTGTTCGTGTGTATGTTTATCTAGGGAACACTTAAAGTATATCACCATCTCGAATCTTTTCATCATATATATTCATCATATACAAGAACCGCCATCCAGTGGACATTCCAAGGACTATAACGAGAGGTGGCTACTACATACAGGAGACGCACGAGCCACTCCTTGACGAGCTTCGCCCCTAAAAACCCTGGAGCAGAGTGGGGACCGAATCAGAGTTGTTGGGGTCTGAGTGGGAATCGAACCCCCGTCCTTTGCGTGGCAAGCGGATGTTCCACCACACGGCCACGCGTCCACTTTTGAATACAGTGAAAATAACTTCCTCTGCTTGGAAATGCAGTGAAATAAGCCTTCACGCTACACAAACACACGTGTCGTGTATATATGCTTCCCAATGCAACATGAAATATCGCAGTAATAATGCGGGGTCAAGGGCCCATTCTCAACAGACATCAGAATATGTATTTATCATATAGGCTCTGTGGTTGAAAGTCGATGCCCCACTACAAAAGGCATACACGCTACTGCGCATATTCCCTTAAGGTCACGTAGTGGGTGCATAGTAATTTCGAAAAAAATTCACGCACGAAGTGTTTGAAGTACGCACTACAGGAAGAGAATGTCGCTATCGCGTTTAATTCCTAAAGATGAAGCTTTAGGGTTCCCTAATTTTTTTCTCTCTGGAGTTGGCGACAACAGAAACGTCATTGCAACGGAGACGTCACAATACGTAATGAAAAAAGTAAGAGCTCTGTCATTATCAACGCCTCAACTCTCAACAAATTTACAGTAAATCAGATGGTTTACTTCTATACCAATAGGAAAGAAGCTAGAGGTCATAAAGAAATGCTGAGACGGCTTAGTTCTGGACAACAAATAATTCTACGCATATACAGTTTTTCTCTTATAAATGTGGAGCGTTTATGAGAAGCTGGCTGAAGTCAGCCTCGTTACTTAAAATATCGAGCAGCTATGAAAATGTACAGCCAATAGAAAGGAGCGAATCTAATTTTGAAAACCAAGTTGATAATCGGTACTGCATGGTGAACTCTCCAGTGACCACAACTTTTGTAGAGTTTAAGTAACAGTTGCATTTCAAAACAGCCATCGGGCAGCTTGTCCCACTTCTTAACAAATACATCCACACCTGTGCGCTAAATAGGCAACCTCACTTAGCAGCAAAGGTTCAAGGGACGCGAAATGTTCGATGAAATTATGTTCTCGCTTTATCTGGGAGTGCAACTCCCCAATAAATGCTGCATCCTGTAGTTAGAATCGCAACCTATCAGCTGGGCGCATGAACAGAGCGGAAATTCGCAGCTGTTGCGGAGCCATTTTCCGATAAAGAGGCTGATAAAGTCCAGTAGTTTCAGGTATACATTGTTACATGTTATGTGGCTTCTACCTCTGTGGCACGTAGTTAAGATATGTTTTTCAATCATCCTCTAAACCCTGTTGAATGCACTTAACTCCTTTCTTTATTCTACTTCCTAATTTCCTACTTCTCTCCCCAGATATGTGTTCTACAATTTTAGTAATAACATACCGAATTTTATGTACCAACATCACGATATATTATTAGGCACGCGCCGTAGTGTGGTGGTCTGACAATTTCGGCCATCTGGCGTTCTTCAAAGGGGCGATGCCGTCAAATTTCGAGGATATAACACACCTGTTGTGGGTTTCCTCTGTAAGGACACTGCACACGAATGGTGGGGCACAGCAAGCGTTTAAATATATTTTATTTCACGTGTACCTAAATCATCAGTCACCCAATCTGTAATGAGCATATATGCGTGCGCAGAGTTCCCCTTCATGGGGGACGAAGGTTCATCGAGGCGCCTCCTCCTTTTTGTTCAACGCGATAGGCTGACTACCCTCCCCCTCCCCACGATCCCGAGTCACAGCATCCTCCTGTGTATAGGGCTGACTTTGCACTCCCCCCTCTTAGGTGACCAGGAGAGGCACCCCCCCCCGCTTAGTGCGCACTTCTATGCCTCCTATTATTGACCCAAAAGGAATTTCGGGAGAGCGTGGCTCCCGAAATTCTGCCACCTTTCCCCGACATTCAACAATTTCAGGTAACGATGGTGGTTGAGCCCTTTAATCTGCTGCCCCTTGCTACGCCATGGTAAACCTTGCCCCGGTAAACCTTGCCCTAAATTTCACAAAAACGTGGCGAGTTTCGTATTTCCCTGAGGCTTTCACGACATCGAACTGCCTACAACCTTGCACTTTTTTGGGGCGAAGCTCCTTAGGGTGTGGGTCTGCCTATCCTCCGATGTTGTATGTAGCCGCCGTTGACACATACCCGAAATAGCGCTTCTTAAAATGTCTGCTGGATGGCGGAACTTGCATATGATGAATACACGAGTAAAGGATGTCATTCATTGATTGATATGTGGGGTTTAACGTCCCAAAGCCACCATTTGATTATGAGAGACGCCGTAGTGGAGGGCTCCGGAAATTTCGACCACTTGGGGTTCTTTAACGTGCACCCAAATATGAGCACACGGGCCAACATCATTTACGCCTCTGTCGAAAATGCAGCCGCCGCAGCCTGGATTCGATCCCGCAACCTGTGGGTGAGTAGACGAATACCTTAGCCACTAGACCTGGCGGCGCGGCAAAAGATGTGGGATGGCAGTACTTGAAGTGTTCACTAGATAGCCAGACGGATGGATGGACATACAAATATGCGGACGGACTGACGAACGCACAGACCGATAGAGGGGTGGACGCACGGATGTACGGACAGACGGACAGGCAGACAGACAGAGGAATGACCGCCCGAACAGACGCATGGACGGATGGACAGATGGAAGAACGGACGTACGGATGGACGCATGAATGGACGCATGGACGGACGGATGCACCGGCGGTCGCAAGGATGGACGGACACATGGGCAGACGCACGGAAGGACGCATGGACGGAGGGAAGCATGAAAGAATGAGCGAAAGCATGGACGGTCTGACGAACGCTTCGCCCCACCATTCATCATTCACTCCGTGGATATGCTGTCATTTTTTTGCCTTTTCGTGAGCCTCGTGCTTGAAGACCTTCAACCGGAGCGGGAATGACATTATTACGGGCCAGATGGACTGTGACTGTAACACGTTTTGCTTTTGCGCCCGGCATGGTACTACACCTTCGATAGGCCGCTGGTGTGTGGTCGAAAGAATCGTGAACCGCCGCCTAAACAGTGAACTTTTAATTACTAGGTGTAAACGTTCGGACAAAGCAAGACGGAGAGCAACATACAAAAGTGCTCGACACTACCACCACAGTGACAACCGAAATCGTTTACTCCATTCTGGTCATATTACTGCTCTAACACACAGCCGGCTGGGGTCGGTTTCACAGATTCACGCTGCCCTGTGTACTCAGCGGCCACATGTACGCAGCAGGGAAATCGCAAGTGATGAAAAAAAAACAACATTGAAAATCTGGTTTTGACAGGGACCCGTCAAGTCTCACCATCTGTGCGCGTGACGGAGCTGGCTGCGCGTTTGCGCACTTGTATTCCATTAAACCTGGTCTTTTTGCGTCACAGATAGTCTCCCTGTAAACGAGTAACGCGCGCTGAGAGCGTTAACAAACTATAGTTAAGAGCCATTTAAGATGACGCTGCTGGAGCGAATAGCGCGTGCGGAAGGACTACCGCAGAATGGTTTAGGACACGAGATGGCGATGACTTGTCCAAGAGGGTGACCCTGCGTGCCTGTGGACGTAGGTCGCTGCAATCATACGAGCGTTCGATCGCCGACGTAGAAAAGCGGACACAGGAGAAGAATGGACTTTCCAGGGGAAGCCGTAAGTATGTCTAGTATATCCGGAATATGATAATGCAGGACGAGTGCGAAGCGATTTCTCGTGTTCTCTACATTGATGCTAAGTCGCTCCTTGTGTTCACTATTAGTGTATGAAACACTCACCCCAAACAATCTTTACGCCACTTATTGTTTCGACTATGTTCCCTTGTAACTGCCCACCTGCTTGGACCTAAGGGTCTGCAGTATGTAATAAATAATAAAAAAATAATAACCCCGGCCACCTGTTCGGCGAAGCTAGTCAAGTTGGTGGGAGTTGTGTGAAATGATGATTGTTAGGGTTTAAAATCTCAAAACCACTATGATTGTGTGTGTGAGAGAGAAATAACTTTTTTGGTTTCGAAAAGAAGGAGTGTAGGAGCTATATGGGTGGGGCGCCATGTCCAAGGCTCTACTGGCTTGCGCTGCCAGTCGGATGTAGTGCAGGCAGGAGTGCTAGTTGCATTTCCGGGTCCGAGCCAGCGAGGAGTGCCTTCCACTGCTCTAAAGAGTTTTCTATTCTATCCATATGCTGTAAGCGACTGAGTTCATTTGGCCGTTTAGCACAGCTCCACGACACATGGTAAAGGGTCGGTGTCGAGTCATGACACCATGGACAATTGCCCCCATACAAAGTTGGATGAATTTCGTGCAGTCGTTAAAAATTTCACAAACTCCTGTTTGAATTTTATAGAGGTCTATGGCGTCATCGCTTTTAAAAAATTGTCGAGGGTACCATATTTCTGCCGCGTGCATCGTTGGTGAGCAAGAAGCTCTCGCGGAGCCATCTGAGTTTATTCCTTTTCTTCCTCCTCACGCGCGAAAGCCATCTTGCGTAGCGCTGGGTGCCGCGAGAAAGGCTGCTGCTCCGCTCAGTTCGTGACCGCTTGAGCTAGAACGTCCGCCCTATATATCGTTACCCTCTAGGCCTGCATGTCCCGGGCACCAGACCAACCTTTAAGTGTTGCTTGATTCGCTGCCTAAAAGTTTGCAAATGTTTATTAGGAGGTGGCCTTTCGTGATAGTCGGCACGCCTCTTCGGAATCTGAGAGTAGGGTGATGTACATGTGGCCGTCGTTGCGCTCTCGACTTTTAATCGCCAATACGATGGCGAAACACCCGGCCTTGGTTATGGATGTAGTGTACAGTGATGCGCTGAACACCATTCCTCTCGTGTCTGTGCTTACGATTGTGATGACGCAGCGCTTCTATAGTTATACCTGCTATAGCACGTTCTCATTGCCTCTGACTAATTTTCTGATCCATTTTACGCGCTCCTCTCGCCTTTCGTGATGCTGCTCCTTGGTCATGTTCCTAGGCGATCGAAATATGCCATCGGACTGAGTCTGGTACGTCTACCAGCTCCTCGTCCAAGTTTTGTGGTTGTGGTGGTATACCCGCTCTTATCAATGCCTCTCTTCCCGACTTCGTCTGCCTGAGGCGGTTGCGCTGAGAGATCAATGTTCCTGCTTTCAGTTCAGCGTTTGTGTTATGCACGCCGATCGCTAGCAGCTTGTGTGTCGGAGTGCTTATTGGTAAGCCTAATTCTGCCTTGCAAGCCCCTCTGATGATAGATTTTACTTGCTCTTCCTCGCTCTTGTTCAGCGTGTGGAAAGGCAAGCTCTATGTCAATTTGCTCCCTGCACTAAACGCAGAGCATAACTTTCCCTCATGCCTTTTTTGTGAAAGGTGATCCTCTGAATCATCCTGGCCACTTGTTTGGTTGCCGATTTAAGAAGACCGATAGCGTGATTTGCCTCACCATTGCTTTGAACCCAGGATCCCGGCGACGGTGACTTTTTTGATTTTCTGCTTTTCGATTTCGATTTCTATGCTTCCGTTACTTTTGTAGCGTTTGCTGTGTATTCTGATCATCTCCGATTTTTCGGGTGCGCAGTAGTTCTGGCAAAGTTTTTTACGGCCAGTGCAACCTCTTGCAGTGTCTGCTCCTTGCTGGTCAGGGACCCCGGTGTGGCCTACAGAGTAATGTCGTCCGCGTATAGGGTATAACCTCGCTGTGGTACACAGTCCAAGGCCTGAGTGAGTCGACGCATGGCGATATTAAACAACAGAGGAGATATGGCTCCTTGAGGCATTTCCTTGTTTGGCATTCGGAATGGTACAGACCTAGCGCTTTACATGCCAGTTATCGTCTCCCGCTCGGTGAGAAGAGAGAGAGAGAATTTAGTTACAGAAAGGTAGAGAGGTCGGCCTGAGCTATAGTGTGCTCTGGCCTGCTACTCTACACTGGGGAAGGGTGACTGGAGAGTGAAAGAGTGATAAATGACGATGGTAAGGTAGGGAGATTATATGTTTTTATTAGGCTGGGTAACTCTACAGACGTGCATCTAGTCCAGTGGCTTCTAAGAAAGCGATGACGGCTCGTATAACCTCATGTGTGCTGCTGGCGTCAGGCCAAGGACCTAACACAACCTCATGGGTTAATGGTCGACTAATATATCGGCCAATCGAAGATATCAGTTGCTGACGTTCGCTTGCATATGCTGGACAGTCGCAAAATATATGTTCGAGCGTTTCTGGCAACCAACAGTGACCACAATTGGGACCTGTGTCATTACAGCCAATCAAGTGGGTGTAACGTCTCGTGTAAGCCACACCGAGGCGAATGCGGTGGATAATGCATGAGATGCTTCGCTTTAACTTGTGAGGCATACGAAACTTAATTTCCGGGTCCCATTTGTGCAGCCGCTTATGCTGGTGTTCTGGTTTCTGCCAGTGCTCTAAGATGGAGTTGCGCATTACGCTTCGAAGTAGGATGTTAGTATCTTGTCGAGAAAATGTGATGCACACTTCTGGGGCATTATTTAAAGCTCTCTTAGCTTCAGCATCCGTCTCTTCATTGTCCATTATGCCACATTGAGCAGGTATCCATTGAAATGTTACATGATGTCCATTTTTTTGTAGCAATGCCAAGAAGCTCTGCTATTTCAATCGATAAAGTATGATATGTACCTTGTCTCATGAAGCCATCGATGGTTTGAAAAGCAGCTTTGGCATCGCACAGTATCGTCTATTTACGAGCGGGTTCTGTCGACACGAAAGGTATTGCCTCCCAAATAGCAACAAGTTCCACGGCTGTTGATGTGGTCTTGTGATCTATCTTGAAACGTCGAGCTATCTTCATCTGCGGTATGACAAAGGCTGCGGCGGAGGTACGCGACGTGGTAGATCCATCAGTATATACGTGCGCCACACCGCCATACATAGTATAAATGTGCAGCAGTGTAAGTTGCTTTAGGCCGATCGATTATACAAGGGACTTCTTCATAATCCCAGGAATCTGAAGTATGACAAGTGGTCTAGGCAGGAGCCACGGATGTGTCTCAGGAACACGTGGGGGAGAGAATCTTGGCGGTATGATGTTCTGGAGCCTTGTTATGGCTCTTAAATAACTGCAGTCTCGGTGGCTGGCAGGGAGCGCTGATAGGGGATGTTGCCTGTTTCGAGTCAACAGGCGAAGGTGGAATCGAAGAGGCTCGCAGAGCACATATACTTTGATTCGACAAGCCCGAGCTTCGGCGAGAGTTTCCTTGGTTGATGCGCATTGAGGTAAGCCCAAACATGTGTGCAACCCTTGAGCTTGGATGCGTCCTGGCGTGCTCGCACAACTGGGCTTCATGCTTGAAAGCACGGGCATGCTGTATCTTAAGTACCCTACGAATAAAGATTGGTACAGTTGCAGGAGAGCTGCCTCCGAAAGGCCCCATCTTGCTCCGGCCATGACCTGAAGAACGTGGACAAAACTCTTGAGCTTTGACTTCAAGGCTGTGACGTGTTTTGACCACGATAGATTCCGGTCGAGGATAACACCCAGGAATTTGTGTTGCACAACAGCACGAATTTCTGTCCCATTCACAGTTAGTGGGTATCTTGACATTTGTTTTCGTGTGAATGCAAGCATTGCGTATTTTTCAGTTGACAGTGTGAGACCCTGGCGACGTAGGTACCTTGCTGTGATGGTCACTGCACGTTGCAGTCGAGCACGCAGTTGAGGGCGCGTAGCTCCAGAAGCCCAGATGCAGATGTCGTCCGCATATGTGCTAACCTTCACCATGTCAGGATGTTCAGAAGCAAGTCCAAACAAGGTGATGTTAAAAAGTGTCGGACTGAAAACACTCCCTTGGGGAACACCACGGTGAATGTTATAATGGTCTGTATCTCTATCGCTTGTTGACATATACACGGTACGGTCGCTAAGGTAGATCACGATCCATGCATAAAGTCGTCCGCCGATTTCTAGATCCTCAGACGCATCAAGGATGGCATAATGCAAGACATTGTCGTAGGCGCCTTTAATGTCAAGAAAAACAGCTGCCATTAATCTGCCTCGACATCTTTCCTGTTCAACATCGGAGACCAAGTTGATGACCCCGTCAACGGCTGATCGGCCTTTCCTAAAGTCATTCATGAACGCAGGAAAGCGATTATTGCTCTCTAAGAGCCAATCTAATCTCGACAATACCATCCTTTCCATGACTTTGCCCACGCAGCTGCTTAAGGCGATCGGCCGGTAAGATGAAAGCTCATTAGGGCACTTCCCCGGTTTAAGCAGTGTGATTATTCGGCTGCACTTCCACTTATCTGGAACATTTCCTGACTCCCAGGAGGTGTTGTAGTAAGATAACAGAATCTGTCGTGCTTATGTATCAAGATGGCGAAGTGCAGCGTACGTAATTCCGTCCGGCCCGGGTGCCGATGAGCGCCGGGAAAGTGAAATCGCAGCGTCCAGTTCCTGCGTTGTAAAAGGCACTTCGAGGCGTTCATCGAAGCACGGGGGCACAGTGGTGATAAGAGTTTGGGTCACAGTGTGAGTGGTAGAAACGACAAGGCTATAGTAGTGCTTGGCTTCCTCTAATTCACTCCGACCCTGATGACCGCGCGGAATGGCCAAATTTGTTGTGGAGAAGATCGTAGACTTCGTACTATCCGCTAGATTTGAGAGAGGCTGTCTTGGGTCCAAAGAACCACAGAACGACCTCCATTGTTGCCTGTTCAGCTTGTCAAGATGCCGAAGAACGTGTCGTCGAGCTTGACGACAGGCTCAGAGGTCTGACGGTGAGCTTGTTCTTCTGTATCGCCGTTCTGCGCGGCGACGGATAGCACGAAGGGCCTCGTATTGTAAGTCGATAGCTGATCATTGCAGCGGAATGGTAACTTGTCTTGTTGTGTCACGCAGGGACGAAGAAATGATTTCTTCTACTTCGGATGGTGTAGTAGTGCGCTGACAGCTGGTTTTCACAGATGACTTAAAGAGATGCCAGTCTGTATGATGAACGCAGCGTGTGGCTAAACGGTGGTACCACCTAAACTGAACATTTGTTGGCAAGTGATCACTACCGTGAGTCTCTATATCCGTTGACCAACCTGCAGAAGGCGAAACTCCTGGATACAAATGCAATGTTGAGGCAGCTGCTGTAAAAAGTACCCCGAATGAAAGTGGGCGATCCGTCTTTCAGAACCCTTAGTCTAAAATTACACACGAAGCCGCACAAATCTCTGCCACGGCCGTTCATTACAGTGCTACGTAGAGGGGATGATGGGCGTTCAAATCTCCAATGACAATGTGGGGGCTCTCAGCAGCCTGAAGCACAGACCTAAGGTGAGAGCAGTCCATCTTCGCACTTGGATGGATGTATCCTCCGATAACTGACAACGTGCGCCTCTTATACTTTATAGTCAAGCAAACGTAATCATTCGTTGTACGCGACAGAATGTCACATCGTACGTACGTCATATCGCGGCGCACACAAACTAGCACCTTGCTTGCACGGTGATCACTGCGAGACCAAAGCTGGACGTACCCAGATAAACGGAATGTGGAATCCATGTTTGGTTCGCAGATGACAATAACTGGAAACTGGTATTTCAATACTCGCTGTCTGAAATCAGAGAGACGGCCACGTAAACCACGAGCATTCCACTGCATAACAAGCGTCTGCCGCATGCGATCTTCGAACATCGAGGCTATGTTCGCTTACTGAAGAACAAGAAGAAGTGGCTCCAGCATCTTAAGTAAGTGGACAGCAGCTTTAGCCGCCGGAGTGTTTAGACCACTAATGATCTTGCGCATTGAACCCATCAAATTTCTAAGTATACTCTTGATGTCATTATTATCCATCTTGTCGTCCTGCTCGCTGTATTCAGTAGCATTATGCGTGGATGGCGTACACGCGGGTCTTGATGGTAAAAAAGGCAACTCCGAAGTATTACGGGCCGGTGGCTGGTTGACTCGTCCATTCGTCGGCTGTAAAGCTGCTCCCTCGTTTGCGCCGGTGGCGAGAACGACGTGTGCTGCGCCGGACAGCCCTTGCAGCTTCTCTGTGCGTTGAATGGTCCCTAACCATCTTCTTTATGGTAGTAATTTGGTTCCTTATTTTAGGACAGTCCTTTGAAGTTGCGTCGTGGGCGCCCGTGCAGTTAGGACAATTTGTGGCAGCGTTGCAGTTGCCATCGTTATGAGGTCCACCACATAGTTTGCAAGTTACCACACCCTTACAAACTGCGCTGACATGCCCAAATTTCAAACATTTATGGCACTGTGGAGGCCTCGATACATAAGGGCGTACCGGATGACGCACATATCCAACCTTGACGTGAGTAGGCAACGACTCGGACTCGAACACTACTTTCACACAACGCGACCGTCCAAAGCGGTGAAAACCAATTACAGGAGCCGTCGAAGAAAGCAATTTCGTGAGGATTGAGTCTGTAATATCTTCGTCCACATCACAAATGACGCCTATCGTGGTTGCCTTGTCGTACGCGGAAAACGCGCGCACTGGAATGTTTCCCTACTGGACGATGGCCTTCAGCGTGTCCAGTATAGCATTTGAAGTAACCTCCACCGACAGGATGTTCTTGCGGGTATTTATACGTATTTCCTCAACCTGGCCAGGTGCGATACGTTCGAAATACTCGGACAAGTTTTGCCTATTTAGAGTGTTCATGACGTCTGTCGTCGTTGTCGGCATGTACGAGATCGTGAAGGACAGCATGCTACTCGCCTTTTTCAGTGCCTATCGACCGGTCGGCGACGTCCTTCTGATCTTTCTTTTCAGACAGCGGCTTGAAACAGGGGTGAAATCACTGTCCGAGGCCATGTCTTCGGTAGAAGAGCCATCAGAAGCGTAACTGTGCCCCGCGTTGGGGCCGAAGCGGTCCCTCACATCGGACGCACCCTGATGAGGTGGTCCAGGGCCCGGAAGCGGGGCAGGGTTTTGATCCCCCATTTTACGGGACCACATCCCCCAGTGTCTTTGTCTCAGATTGCAGAAGTCGCAGAGAAAATCGAGTATACTTCGAGAGCTGAACGCTGGAGCTGTTCTCTGCGATCACTTCTTCTTCCTCCCTTCGCTCGGTGAGAAAATTCTTTAGGTATATATCTTTTACGCTCAACCAATTATATTTAGCTCTAAGAGCTTAGCTTCATGATAGATATTGTCAAAAGCTCCCTCTAAGTCTACAGCAAGCAGCAAATGCTCTCCACCTTCGGAAACGCCCTTGAAGACCTTTTCTTGTATCATGAAGAAGCGTCCTGTGTCGAGAGCCCCCTGCGGCAGCCCAGCATCGTAGCCGGAAAGTCCCCCTGTCCTCTATGAAATTCCGAATCCTGGTGTGAGTGACCCATTCGAAAAGCTTCCGCAAGCAGGACGCAAGCAGTATAGGTCTAAGCGTCTACAGGGAGGGCTTTTTTCGGGTTTTAGAATGGTTATAATTTGGCAATTTCCATTCTGCAGGGACCTTCCCTTTGAGTCAATATATATAGTGTTCATTGAATTGTTTTGTCAGGCATTCGATGACTTTGTCGCCAAGGTTCCCTATCATCGCATTCGCAATTTTGTCTTCACCAGGGGCTGTGTTCGTGTTGGCTGCCTGGACTGCCGCAAAGACCTCCCCCTTTGTTATCGGCTCATCTAGTTTCTCATTTCTAGCTCCACTGTAACTCATGTGATTAGCCGAATTACTTGATGGACTATCACCAATATATCTCTCCTTGAGGGCTTCCACGAGGTTGTCTTCTGTGCTCGGACATGTTTCCGCGATTTTCTGCAGTGTTCTGCTTGTTGTAGATTTCGACTTATCTGGATCAAGATAAATATTTCTTAGGATGAACCAAGTTTTCACCGTGATCAGTGTGTTCTGAAGCGAACGGCAGAACCTGACCCTTCCCTCGGTAGCCAATTTGCTTGTATAGTCGTTTGCTTCATCTGCAAGAGCAGCGACCCTACGCAGTAGTGTCCTATTCAGGCGTCGGCGTTTCCAACGCTTTAGTAGGTTGCGCCTGCTCTCCCGTAGGTATAGCAGACGGCTGTCCACTGCTGGCGTTTCTACGGTTCTGGCTATTTTCTTCGTAGTGCTTGCGTGTACCTGTTTGATGTACTCCGAGCATGCCCCTATTGAGTCCGGTACGGAGCCTGGTGGAGGATCTTGTTTCCTGAACTCTGTCCAATCTGTGATCGCCGCGTCACCTATCACTCTGAGCGGTTAGTTAAAGTATATATAGAGATGCTTATAATGTAATGGTCGCTTACTAGAATTCACTCCAGGTTTGTCCAGGATGCGTTTTTAAGGTTGAAAGTGAAAGTGAGGTCCGGGAAGATGTCTCTACATACACTTTTGACCACTGTCTTGGGCTTGAGAGGGAGAGTTATTAAACTCAGGCCCAGCCTAGACGCAGCATTTTCGAGACGCGTTCCCTTCGGTGAGTCTTTTGGGTAACCCCATGTGGTGCTGGGTGCGTTAAAATTCCCCCAAACCAATAGGTGGTACTTGTTGCCTGTGATTTTAACCATCTCAGCAATGAGCTCATTGAAGTCTACGCCATTGTATTTTGGAGGACTGTATAGGTGGACTACTATAGTCTTCACTTTGCCTCTCTTTTGGGGGAATAAACTGATAACTTGGTGATTGATCTGCAGCGTTATACTCATCTTTTTGCCGCAATCATCTTGCTCACCAGCGCCTCTACGCGGGGACAATTTCGGTTCTGAAAAACATAATAACCCTGAAGGTTCACATTTTTGGCACCGATTTCTCGCAAGCATATAATGTCGGGTTTAATTGGTGCCACATTGATATAACTCTCGAGTGCTGCGGCACGTTTGTGAAAGGTGCGGCAATTTCAGTGCCACATATCTAATTGTTTCACACTTTTCTGCTACCATAGTGCTTCATAAAGAAAGCAACAGAGTACGAATCAAGAAGGGTGTAAGGCAGGGGGACACAATCTCCCCAATGCTATTTACCGCGTGCTTACAGGAGGTTTTCAGAAGCCTAGAATGGGAACAGTTAGAGATAAGAGCTAATGGAGAGTACCTTAGTAACTTGTGCTTCGTCGATGACATTGCATTGCTGAGTAACTCAGGAGACGAATTGCAACTCATGATTACGGAGTTAGACAGGGAGAGCAGAAAGGTGAGTCTTAAAATTAATCTGCAGAAAACTAAAGTAATGTACAACAACCTCGGAAAAGAGCAACGCTTCGAGATAGGTAATAGTGCGCTTGAAGTTGTAAAAGACTATGTCTACTTAGGGCAGGTAATAACCGCGGAGCCGAACCACGAGATTGAAGTAACTAGAAGAATAAGAATGGGGTGGAGCACATTCGGCAAGCAATCTCCAATTATGACAGGTAGATTGCCACTATCCCTCAAGAGGAAGGTATATAACAGCTGTATCTTGCCGGTACTTAGCTACGGAGCAGAAACCTGGAGACTTACAAAGAGGGTTCAGCTTAAATTGAGGACGACGCAGTGAGCAATGGAAAGAAAAATGGTAGGTGTAACCTCAAGAGACAAGAAGAGAGCAGAGTGGATTAGGGAACAAACGGGGGTTAAGGATATCATAGCTGAAATCGAGAAGAGGAAATGGACATGGGCCAGGCATGTAGCGCGTAGACAGGATAACCACTGGTCATAAAGGGTAACTGACTGGATTCCCAGAGTAGGCAAGCGGGTTAGGGGGAAACAGAGGGTTAAATGGGCAGACGAGATTAAGAAGTTTGCGGGTATAAATTGGCAGCAGCAAGCACAGGACCGGGTTAACTGGCGAAACATGGGAGAGGCCATTGTCCTGCAGTGGGCGTAGTCAGGCTGATGATGATGACTCTTCTGCTTATATTTGGCCATGATGTATGGGTGCTTCCGCGGCATCGCGATTTGCCTTAGGTTGTTTGCTATTCCTAGCGGAGGTCGAGTGAGAGCGCTTGTTTATTGTCCTTTGCAAGCTGCTCACAGCGTCAATCACGTACTGCCTCTAAGTTTTTAATTCCACCCCGATGAAAGATTTTCTCTCAGTCATAAAATCAACTAGCAGTTTATTAACGTTAGCTATACTTTTCCTGTTTTCTTCTAACTGCGCTTGTACTTCCTGCGTCATTTGGTCGTGGTTATTTACTTTTGCGCATTGTGGGGTGGGAGTGGTTGTACCTGCGTACATTCTCCCTTTCACAATTTCAGCCGACGTCGTGCGGCCCCCCGAAGGGGAGGGTTTTATTAACGGTTGATATGTTGTTTTCTGACTGCATCCTACAGCTATTCCTGGCGGGTTTCGTGGTCGCAGTTTAGCCACTAGCCGCCTCTGTAATGAAGATATTGCTGCCTGTAAGTCATTTCACTACTCTTCGGCCATTTGTTTTTTTGGCTGTTTGACCTCTTGAGTCAGTCTCTTATTTTCTTCCAATATTTTCTTATATTGTAGATTTTCTGTCATATGAGCATTGCAAGACATTGCCCTGGCAAAGCTCACCTGATTTATGTTTGTCCGGCCGTCGGCTAGGGCGTCTTGTGATTCCTGGCAGGAACCCACCTCAGCCGGAGGTCTGCGGTGCTTTCGTTGGTTCTTTAGGCTGGACTTCCTTGGGAACGGAGGTAACATGTTAGTGTGGTGTTGCCTGTCACTCCTTGAACGAGATCTTGATCGCGACCTTGATTGGGATCTCGATCGAGAACTTGACCTTGACTGGCACTGTTCCTGTCGGTCCGAGCTGAACCAATGAGGCATGTCCAGCCCTAGTGGAGGGAATTCTTCAGACGACTTGGCATCGCTGGTCCATTCAGGTTTGCCTCCCCAGTCTTTTGGCTGGTCTGTCCTCAATTTCTCGGAAGGAGCGACGTTCTTAAGTTTTTTCTTGCACAGACTATCTTCTGTGAGGTGTTCACCGTCACAGATGATACACTTGGGGATGCAGTCGTGTCATTGCATTGGTTCTCTTGCCCTACACCTGAGGCATACACTGACATATGGAGTTAGACAGACATCCGTACGGTGTCCGGTTAAGAGGCATATCTTGAACACCTGTACTGTTGGCTTGTGTGAGCAGCAAGTTAACTCAGCACACATTATGTATACGCTCCTCGGTAGCACACTGCCCGTGGATGTGATAATCGCCGTCTTTGACGGGCCGAACATTATTGCTCCCTTCGTCTTCACCCCTTGAGTCCGAACACGTAGTTTCTTAATTCATTATTCCATTTTGCGAAGTCCCGGCTGGTATTCCGTGTACTATTCCCCGCAAGACGCCTTCGGGGCCAGCCACGCACGCATTTAAAGCGTAGATTTGTACCCTGATCTTTAACTGACTGATGCCTCGCAGCCTACTCGCAACCTCCATGCTTGGCGTAGATAGGATTACAATGTTCGACCCTGGGTTACAATGTTTACATAGGATTACAATGTTCGACCCCGCAGCAGAAAGTCATTGCCATTGAAACTTCATTGGTAGGCATCTATCACAGCCATGGAGAGTTTCAGTCCCAATATGTTTTCAAACAACAGACCCTTATGCGACCTCAGAACAATATTGCTGTGCTTTTTTGGTAGAGGAGGTTGGCCACGTCGTTTTCTCCGTCGGAAACTATGCGTGACTTGACGTTTTTGTTTTTCGACGGGAGGATCGGTTTTTGATTTCTCGTTGGCGTTCACAGCCTTCTCCATCTGGGATTGCTGCTTTCAAATGCGAAGCATTTCTGAGCGAACTTCGGCGATTTTGAGCGTATCTATCTATCTATCTATCTATCTATCTATCTATCTATCTATCTATCTATCTATCTATCTATCTATCTATCTATCTATCTATCTATCTATCTATCTATCTATCCGCCTACGACTTTAGCTATCCTGGCTGTTTCGATAATGGTATTGATACCAAACTTGGTGTGGCATAACATGGCTATATGACGAGCATATTTGACTAGTCATAACATGAAAATCGTGACATGTATGTCATGAATGTCGTGGTCTTGTCGCCCTTGCGGTGGTTTCTTTCGCATGATATGTTGCAAAACATGTATGGAATAACATGACTGCATGGCGAACACAAATGACAGACCCTGACGTGGAAATCATGGCATGCGTGTCATGTAAGTCATGACTACACACCTCGCTCATGATGCGCTCGCAGTCGTCTCGCTAGCTTCACATATACGCAGGTCGTGGGATCAAATCCCGGCTGCGGCGACTGCATTTCCGGTGGAGGTGGAAATGTTCTAGGTCCGTGTGCTCAGATTTGGGTGCACGTTAAAGAACCCCAGGTGGTCGAAATTTCTGCAGCCCTCCACTACGGCGTCTCTCATAATCATATGGGGGTTTTCGGACGTTAAACCCCACATACCAATCAATCAATCAATCAATCAATCAAAGCTTCACATATATCAAATTCGGCATTACGTGACGCGAATGGATGACGAAGGTATCGGATTGGTGCAAACGTGATAAGAACGAGATGCGTGTCATGTAACAACATGACTACATGCTACGCTCATAATGCGCTCGCGGCCGTTTCACTAGCTTCACATCTACCAAATTTGGTATTACGTGACGCGAACGGGCGACATAGGTAAATGACATACAAACATGATAATCATGACATGCATGTCACGTAACAAACATGACTACATGCCACACTGATGATGCGCTCACGGCCGTATCGCTAGCTTCACATATGCCAAATTTGATATTACGTGACGTCTTTAGATGACGAAGGTATTTGACTGGTGCAAACACGATAATCACGAGATGTGTGTCATGTGAGAAAATGACCACATGCCACAGTCAAGACACCAATACACTTCGACGTGGCCTGGCGCGCGTGCGCGCCGGCGTTCGTTTCGTCACGTCACGCCGGCGTTGCCACGTCAGGTGCCGGTTCTGCCATATACTCGCAGGCGCGCGCTGCGTTGCAACACGGCCGCACGACAAATGTCCAGCCGGAGTACCTGGCGCCTCTTCCGCGCCTTGATTGATCCGACCCAAACTCGAACAGAGACACAAAAGCATCTGCAACGAGCATTTCACAGCTTCGACGGAGACACAGCCAAATTGGCATGTAAACTCCGAGACCAATATCTATGCACTCAGCAGGACTCCCAAGGGCCGGCGTACTCGTATGCAGGTACCGAGAACGCGGAGCTGGATCAACTGTTCCAGTTACACGACCTGAAGGCAGCCCTAGCAAAAATGAGGCGAGGAACGGCGCCGGAAAGAGATAAAATTACCGTGAAATTACTTGCCAATCTTCCTGACTCGGCCTACACCATGCTCCTTGCCTACATCAATTCCATTTGGATCGGGAAAACAAGCCTACCAATTGAGTGGAAGACCGCCCTGGTCACCTTCATACCCAAAGCGGGCAAAGCCATTAACACGGACAACCTCCGCCCCATCACCCTTACTTCTTGTGTGGGAAAATTAATGGAGACGATGGTGCGCGACAGGTTGTCCGCGTTCCTGGAGAGCAAAAATGCATTTGCAGACACCATGTTCGGGTTCCGCCCACACCGGTCCGCGCAGGATGTCTTGCTTCAGCTCGACCATGAGATCCTCGATCCAGTCGAGTATCCCCTGAATGACAAAGTTGTGCTCGCTTTGGATCTGAAGGGGGCCTTTGATAACGTGACCCACGAAATTATTCTAACACATCTCTCACAGGTGGATTGCGGCCAAAACACTTTCAATTATAATAAACAATTCCTCACTGACCGACAATCATACATTCGGATTGAGGACATTGAACACGGCCCTTACCGATTAGGCACGAGAGGGACTCCGCAGGGAGCGGTCCTCTCGCCCCTCCTATTCAATGTGGCAATGATGAGACTCCCCGCTCAGCTGGCGAAAGTCGAAGGCATACAGCATGCGCTGTACGCCGACGACATCACCATATGGGCGTCACACGGCTCGGCAGGAGACATGGAGGCAAGCCTGCAGCAAGCGGCGGACATCGTGGATGACTATGCCCGTCGCTGCGGCCTTCAGTGCTCCCCGTCCAAATCGGAATTCGTGCACATACGCCCCTCACCAAAGTGCACCGCAAAGATCGACCTCTCCCTTCACAGCGGACCAATACCCGAACGCGATGAGATTAGAGTACTGGGGCTTTTTATACAGAAAAATCGCAGAGCAGACACAACATTAGCCAAATTGCGTAAGGTGGGGGACCAGGTGAGCCGGATGGTCCGCCGGGTTTCCAACAAGCGCGGGGGGTTACGATGCAAAGATGCCTTGCGGCTGGCGCATGCATTCGTAACCAGCCGAGTCCTGTACTCGGCTCCATACCTCCACCTACGCAAATCCGACGAGAATGCACTCGAAGTCATTCTCTGCAAAATCTACAAGCGCGCCCTCGACCTTCCTGTCAGCACCTCTAACCAGCGCCTTTTGGGCTTGGGAATGGTGAACACCTTCAAGGAGCTGAGAGAGGCGCACTTGACAAACCAATATACTAGACTCTCTAAAACACCGTCGGGTCGCCGCCTCCTTGCCCGGCTACACATCAATCACTCAATACACACGGAAGAGCGCGTACGGATTCCAGAAGTTTGGCGATACTCCTTGCACGTGCGCCCTCTTCCGGCTAACATGACCCGAGACGACTACACTGGCCGACGCCTCGCGCGGGCGGAAGCCTTGGCTCGACACTACGGCCACAAATTCGGGGTATTCTACGTGGACGCCTCCGGCCCGCACCACGGTGGTTGGTATACGGCTGCGGTCGTCCACGAAAACACCATTGTAAACGGACTCACATTCCGTGCACATAACATTACGCACGCGGAGGAGATCGCCATCGCACTAGCCGCCGCAGATCAGGACTCGAGGGTCATAATCACCGACTCAAGGGGTGCCTGTCGCAGTATTGAACAGGGATACATTCCGTACCGTGCTTATAAAATACTGCAGAACAGCAGCTACCTAGGTGCCCCCGCGCACCGAACGATCATATGGGCTCCGGCTCACACGGGCCTCGATGGTAATGAGACGGCCGATGCCGCTGCCCGCGCGCTCACTCTCCGGGCACCATCCTCGTCCCCTACCGATCCGGAACTCGAACCCAATCCTGCCTACACCTTTAAGGAGATCACACAATTTTATCAATCCGGCCATAACGTCTATCCTAAACCCTGTAAGGGCCTCACGAAGGCGGAGGAGCGAATCCTCCTTCGCCTTTATACTAAAACTCTATTGTGCCCGGCAATCATAAAACACTTTGACCCCGCTTGCACGGGGAAGTGCCCACATTGTGAGGAAAGTTCCTCTGACATTTTCCACATGGTGTGGGCATGCCAAAAAACCCCAAATCTTACCCCACTACCCAACCCTTCGCGGGAGGACTGGGAGGCAGCCCTGCTCGGCTGCTCTGACCTGACGGCCCAACGGGCCCTGGTCGAGCGTGCCCGGGCCGCGGCCAACGCCAATGGGCTCCCGTAAGAGGGATCCCACCTAGTGTTTGTACGGGGCGGCCCCTTAAAGACCGTTCCCACCCTCCCTGTAAATAACATCTGTAAATAAATGTTTTTCAGCAGCAGCGCGCTGCGTTGCTTTGACGCCTGCGCGTTTCGGCGCGTCCGGCGTCCCTCCGTTTCGAAAAAAGGCAGACGCAGTGCTGTCTGGGTAAAGCGTTGGCGCCAAATGCAGCACGTCGCATTTCGCGCCGGTATGGTGGCTAGAATTATGTATGGTGGCTAGAATTATGTATGAATTACGGTATGGTGGCGACTCTGCTCGATCTCGCGGCCGTCAGGCGCGACCGGCGGTATGGTGGCTAGAAAAGCCACCATAGCGCCGGTCGCGCCTGACGGCCGCGAGATCGAGCAGAGTCGCCACCTGGCGGCAACTGGCTGAAGTGGCGAAGTGGGGATTGCTCCATGCGTTGCGTGCTAGCCACGTCGTGTTTGTAAGTGCGCGCATGTCATGCACGTTCTCAAAGAGTTATTTGTCCGGTAATGTCAGAGCGAGTGTAATTATTTCTACGTATGCCTGAAAGAACGTACGAAAGCATTTGGTCTTGCACGGCTGCTCATGCATTGTAGTAAGATCGGTGAGTGCAACTTCTCAGAGAGCTCTTTATTGTCGTCGTACCCTCCATTCACCAGAATGATTTCAGAGTGGGTGCTGCTTTCTGTCTCAAGCACATCGCCAAATGCTCTTGGTATCTTCCCCAACATGAGCACTAATAAATGGTGTGCGAATGCAGCGATTTATAGCCATTAGGTTGTAAAAATTAGAAAAAAGGAAAACGCTCTAGGTCATGCACTTGCGCGCTGTTAATAGGTGTTCAACCACGGCACTGTAGTAACTGTAGTTTATCGATCTTACGAGGAACCTTAGTTGTGTTTATCAGGCCATGGTACCACTACATAGAAGTATTACTATCACATAAGATGTGACACATCAGTACTTAAATTGCACTTAAAGCAGATCGAGTTACCATGCGCAATCGTGTGCTGATATTTAAGAACGATTTAAAGAGCCCAGACAATTAGTTCAGACGACACGCCTTATATATAATGTCCTATAATTTCACTCTAATTCCATCTCTTTTTTCATTGCATTCAGTGTGTGGTATTCTTAGTAACCGACAGAAAGCAGTGGTCATTTTTGTCTGAAAAAAAAAAACAACCAAACATGCGTGTTCCATTAATCAGTTCTTCGTTGTAGCACTGTCGTGCACGTAATCCATCGTTGAAAGCTTTCTGCTGAACTCTTACACAAGATTTTTATATATTTTTTGGTGAACATGAGCGTACACATGGTTAACGCAGTGTAGTGCAAAGCGCCGTCAGCCACTTAGTTTTCCTGACTAGACTTATCGACTATCCCACATTTCATTGTTAACACAGTGAGAGAAATAAAAATAATATGTGAACGGTGGTATTGAACTATAATCGCACAGATATGCGGGCTTTCTGCGATCTTTCTTCCTCTTTTTATCTATTAAGCAGATGACAAAGATGTAAATAAGTAGTTCAGTCACGCTACAGCAGTGCGTAGCAGGCGGAACGCAAGCTAACCACGTTCAAACAACACAGCAAAGGCGTGATTTAGTGTGAAAGCGTGAAGAGGGTCCATGGGTGACTCTCTCCCTATGAAAGGCAGAATGCGCTTTACTCGCGGGTATTGTTAACATTGCATAGGTGTCGTGCATCGATTCAGTAGAGAAGAGCACAGATTTTGACAGTAAACTGTGGTCAACGCATTTCATCCGCCGACAATCGGCTCGACGGCACGCAACGAAGCGCCGCTGCGTGTATTTGTATACGCGCCGCCGACCGCTGATTCCCACTTTCGCAGGGACTGTGCTGCCATCTATAGCCCGATCTCGCCGCGAATCGAGTGCTCGCATTTGCTAACGTAGCGTCGCTGTGCCCAGCGTACGCGTGCGTCAACGCTACATTTGGGGTATATTGGTCCCTTCATGATGCGCTCGCGGCTGTTTTGCTAGCTCAACAAACTTGGCGTTACCGGACGTCAATGGGTGACGAAACCATATGACTAGTGAGAACGTGATAATCCTGACAAGCGTGTCATGCAAGAACATGACAACATACCACGCTCATAGCGTGCTCGCGGCCGTTTCGCTCGCTCCACATGTACTAAATTAGGTATAACATGACGTGAATAGATCACGAAGGTAAACGACACATCCAAACATGATAATCATGGCACGTAAGTCATGTACGGCATCATTTACCCCAACCTCGTAACATTACATGTGCTGATTTCAAAGTGACATATCAATCTTTTTCATTCATGCTTCGCATATCATCGATTTCCACTGTACGTGGGGTCTGCCTTTTTTTTTCTTTTGCCTGCGTGATACAACAGTACGCCAGGCATCCTCAATCCATCCACGGCGTTCCGAACAAGTCGAGTCGCCAGTCTTGTTTCCGAGAGTCGCGTGAACAGACTCTGGTTCGTCACCCATTGCCTGCTGAGACGAGACGCCCCTCGTGTCCTTGTCAGTGGTGAGTGATTCCGGCACTAGAGAGGGGCCGGGAGGCGCTACATCAACTTCAATATGGCGAGAAAAAGGCGATTAGCCCCGGCCAGGCATGCTTAGCAGAGTAAAGGAAAAGTGAACGCCACTCCTGCCAAGTTAGTCTTAGCTTAGGCGGGCATAGATTTCCCGCTGGCAATTTGTAGTGTCACAAAATAGGCCAAGAAAGTGAGGGAGACATCGCTCACCTTCAATCCTTGTCCCGCGGCAGCAAAGATAGTGTCCGGAGTTCACTGCCTGCTAGTCCGTGCTCCCACTAACACACAAAACCGTCGTGTTCCACACGTCGGAGTGCCTTCCGGGACGCGCGACAACGGTCGTGGTCGTCAAGGCTAGCGTCTCCACAAGATCACCCAATCATCGGGCGATAGTTGCTTCTCATAAGACTGGCCGCTAGGTGGCGTAGGGCGGCGAGGACGTGCTCACATCGCTCTCCGCTTTATGAAACGCTTTCAGGCGGAAATTTCATTCAAGTCTACATGAAGAGTGCGTCATCTTTTTCGTGAAGTTGCGAGGATTCGAAGGACACCAAAATCTGGGACCTGGACCAGCTTCACGAGAAACTATCAACGTTGGAAGACACGACGTGCACGAACGCAGCTCACCGTATCACCGGCTTTGGTCGGCGGCGCCGGGGCGCTAAACCGTGCGGGGTGCGGCGACGGGTGTGTGTGCGTCGACCGGCTAACAACCATTCGACCGACTATCACCGACATTTTCTGATCAAGTTAGAAGTCAATGGTGAGTGCCAATTAACCCCCCCCCCCCCCTTCGGGCTATACGCCTTGCGCAGAGGAAAACGGAGGTCGGCCCATTCCCCTGATCCTACTTAGAATGCATGCATAAGGATGCCTAGAAATTCTTTGTCTACATGAACGTCGACGAAGACCCTCCCGGCGCATCTGAGGTGTCGGAGAATCAACCGAACGACGCGAGTAGCGTCCCGTCAAATGAGGAACCAAGTAACGACGCGCGAGCGCCCAGCGACGCGTCTCTCGATAACAAGAACGATGACGACGCGAGTCTAGCTCTTACTTGGACGGGGGACAGCTGGCACACCGTCCTTTCACGCAGAAGAAAACAGAACCATAAACAAAGCCAGAAACAACCCGAGAAGAGACTAGAGAAGAAAAACGAAAAGTCAGCAGGCCATCCGCCTGTCGACACAGCACGGGACAGCCAAGTCAAGCGGGATTTACAGCGCAGAAAACGGCGAGAACCGACGCCCCTGACCAAGGAAGACATAAAGGTTATCCTGAGACCGCACAAGGGCCTCACAGCGAAAAATCTATTTGGATCAGAGCTATCTATGGCAGTGATAGAGGCCTTCCGGAACAGCTTTGGAGGAGAAAGTTTTTTGCTGTGAGTCCACCACGGATCGAACGTTATAATATTGTCCACGCCACACGAACAAGTGGCGCGCAGGCTGAGAGAGATCAACCAATTGAAAATCAGAGGACGGATTCACCCCTTCAATGCGTACGTGGCCGGCCCAGAAGACGTGCTGCGAGGTATCGTTCACGAACTACCGCCCGGAACCACTCAGGCCGACCTGATGGCAAACCTACGAGTACGGACACAAGGGGTGATAGTAGAGAGAGCCAGGATGCTGGGCTCTTCGAAGTCAGCAATAAAAACTTTTACGGCTGACGTGCTCCTCAGGTGTGTCTATTTTATGGGTGCAGAGGCGATCTCGATCTGTCATCCATACAAGCCTACCGTACAGGTATGCAAGATTTGTCGATCAACTGGACACCGAACCGATGTGTGCCTGACTCCGAACGCCAACGTGTGTTCCAAGTGTGGGACGTGTGATCCTACTCAAGGACACGAATGTGCCCTGAACTGCGCTATATGTGGTGAAGAGCACGCTACAGAAGACAAATCGTGCAGAAAGAAACTGAAAAATGTGGCTCCCCGAAAATCACGAGTGGAGACGCCTCGAAGACAAACAGAGTTTACCTACGCCGAGAAGGATTTCCCGCAACTTGAGCAACACCAGCAGAAACCCCCTCGTTGGTTCAGCTGAGACCGAGAGGAACCGACGCTCCAGAAGTGGCAGACATCTAGATCCAGCTCCAGATCACGATCAAGATCGAGGTCAACATCATAGACCCCGCAACAGCGAAACATCAGCAAGCCTGCGGAGGCCTCTGGTAAGCCAAACTTGAAGAAAACACCAAGCAGGGGCTGGGAAACAAGCTCCGCCCATGCCAGAAAAGAAGAAGCAGCAGCAGCAACCACTGGCCTTAGTACGGAGGACGTACAAAATAATCAACTAAACAAGGTGAGCTGGGCGAGTCCAGTGCCTCCAAATGTACCAGTAACGGTAGCCCTCCGTATATGAAAATTCTAGAGGAGAACAAAAGATTACCACAAGAAATAAAACAGCTTAGAAATCAAATGGCTGCGGAGCGGAAAGAGTATAAACTGGCCATCTCGTCAATGGAACGCAAATTAGAAAATGCAATTATGAAAATACAAAACCTAGGGTCGGTCGGCAACCCCAACGAGGGCAATAAAGAGGCGCGACTAGCCAACATGAAAGATAGCGCAGAAACGAGCGAGGAAACGATAGACGAAAACTCGTTCGCTACTCAATCAGAAAGCTGTGAACTAGTAAAGCAAGTGCAGAACCAGGTTGAAGCAAACAGGGAAAGCATAGCTACTTTACATAAACTTCAAGCTGATTTCATGGCAGAAATGAAAACGTTTGTCGTAGAAGAACTACAAATTCAGAGGCAGTATGTTAATGATGCTGTGGCAGGCTTGCAGAGGGCACTAAACAAACGCTCCCTGTCCGCCCCAGTTATTGACAACCCATCCAAAGCGGGCCGCGAGAGCGTGGATGCGACCATGCAGCATGGCCAAAAATAATATAAAAAGTGTAGAACATTTAGAGATTTGGCAGTGGAACTGCCGCACTTTTCACAAGCGCGCCGCAGCACTCCGAAATTACATAAACTTGGTACCAATTCAGCCAGACGTAATATGCGTGCAAGAGGTTGGTCCCAAGATGGTCAAACTGCAAGGATATTATTGTTTACAAGATACTAATTGTCCCCGCGTAGCGTCGCTGGTTAGCAAAAGTATTGCAGCAAAGGTTGAGCACATACAAAGTTTGCGGATAAATCATCAGATAATTACCTTGCTTCCTCTGAAGTGAGGCAAAATGAAAACGGTAATATTAAATTTATACAGCCCTCCCAAAGATAAACACGAGGACTTTGGTGCACTGCCTAAAGATGTCATTGGAATTGCAGGGACGAGAGATCGACTTGTGGTATTGGGCGACTTTAATGCACCCAGCCCCACCTGGGGTTATTCGAGAGATTCCCCTAAGGGAAGCCGTCTCAAACACGCCGTATCCAAACTAGGATTGAGCTTAATTACTCTACCCATAACACCTACGAGGCTGGGTAACAGCGTAAGTTGAGACAAGTTGCCAGATATGACATTTACACGTAATATTAACGACTCTAACTGGACAAACCTGGAAGAGAATCTCGGCAGCAATCACTACATAATCAGCATTTCCCTGTTAACTCCAAAACTACGTAGGGTCATAGGAGACGTGGTGATCACTGACTGGGATAGGTCAGTGGTTTCACCAATCCCCAACCGACTCTGTACAGGAGTCGATTGAGGAATGATGAGAGTACATAATCTCAGTTCACAAACAAACATCTAAACGTATCGCAAGAACAGCAGAGACTACTGCAGTCGACAGGCACCTGCTCCACCTGTTGGGGAGCAGGTTCCGTATGATGAAAAGGTGGAAAAACCAGCGACTCAACCAGAACCTTCTCTGCAGAATTGCTGCTTTGGGGAGGAGGCAAATCAATGCGCTAACAAAATTGCAACTGAGGGATTGATCTAGTTCTGCAGTTCACTACACGACACTCTGAGCACTGCAAAAACTTGGGCCGTCTTAAGGAACATGCTTGACCCAGAAAAATCAAAATCGGCCACGAACAAAACACTATACAACGAATAATGCATGATTTTCGGGCACAGAGGAGGAGTTAATACAAGCACTCAAGAACAGATACATAGGAGAAACTACCGATAGTTGCAGTATTGAAATGCAGTACACTGGTGTGAAAAACGAGAGACTCAACGCCCCAATCACGAAGGAAGAGAGAGGTCTTTGCGGCTGCCCAAGCAGCCAAGAGAAATTCTGCCCCTGGTTCAGATCAAATCAAAAATGCAATAAGGATATAGAGGCACTGACGAACCATTTTAATGACAACTATTGGCTGAAAAAGAAGGTACCTGAGGAATGGAAAGTAGCCAAAATTATTACGATACCGAAACTCGGGAAGAAGCCATCCCTGCAGGCACTCAGGCCCATATCTTGGACGCCATGCATGAGAAAGCTTTTCGAAAGGGTTATTCATTATCGGCTCCAAAACTTTATAGAGGACAACGGCCTTTTTACAGCCACTATACTGGGTTTCCGCAATGACCTCTCCACTCAAGACGCGTTTCTTCTACTACAAGAGGAAGTTTTGAGCTATATGTATACCTACAGGAGGAGAACATCTAATACTAGCCCTTGATTTAAAAGGAGCATTCAACAATATCTCGCATAAGGCCATCCTAACAGAATTAAACAACATCGGATGTGGGACAAACACCTACAATTACATCAAGGCATTCTTCACAGAAAAGCTGGCTTCGATAGGAGTAGCACAAGTCACGTCAGACGCTTTTGAGATGTCAAACAAAGGTACCCCTCAAGGAGCCATCCTCTCTCTCCCCTGCTCTTTAATATTGCCATATTAGGACTCACGCGAGCTCTGGATGAAGTTCCGCAGTTAGGATACACTCTCTATGCGGAAGATATCACCCTATGGGCAACTCGCGGATCTCTGGCTAACAAAGAGCAGACACTTCAAGAGGCTGCAACAGCAGTTGAAAACTTTGCGAAGGCAGGCGGGCTTAGCTGTGCCCCAGAAAAATCTGAAATTATGAGGGTACATGAAAAAAGATACAAAAGTAATGGAAGCATCAACATACACATTGTAGGTGTCAAAGTACGTGAGGTGACCGTCGCACGTATTCTGGGTTACTGGGTTCAAAGTAATGGACGAGCGAACCATACAATAAACATATTAAAATCGGCCACGAAACAAGTTGCACGAATGATGCATAGAATAATATACCACAAAGAGAGAATGAAGGAAGGACACACAATTAGATTAGTGCAGGCACTGATACTGTGTAAGGTTACGTATAGTCTACCTTTCCACGTGTTAAACAAATCAGAAGAAGAAACCATCGAGTCTAAAATTAGGGGCGCCTACAAAATGGCCATAGCCGGTAAGCACACCAACCCAAAAGCTTTTGGACCTCGGTATATATAATGCATACCCTGAGCTAAAAACAGTGGTACTGACTGCGCAGAGATATCGTTCAAGTCAAACGAAAGCGGGGAGAGACTTGCTAGGGTGGGCTTTCCGCAATACCCCCAGAACCTGGACGAAGTTTTTGTAGAAATCCCGGATCCCGTCCGCAGCAAGATCTCGATCTCACCGCTGCCCAAGAATATGGACGTAAAACAAACAGAAAGTGCAGAAAGGAGAGAGTGCGATGGCTCCGAAAAACATTCAAAAGCAAATCAAATGTTTTGTATGTGGACGCTTTGAGGTACAATTTTAAACGGTCAGTTGCATCAGTACTTAGCAACAACAACTGCATGGTGACATGTGCATCGCTGTAAACGTCCTCGATCGCCAAGGTGGAATGCTTTGCCATTGCCCTTGCAATCAAAGCGCAGGAACAAAGAGATGAACCGCAGACAACTATCATTTTCGACTCGCAGGAAGCGTGCCGTTTCTTTTTAAGAGGCCGCCTTCCGATAAAAATAAACAAATTCTTAGGCGGGAGATTGACGAACAAATACAGGCTGATCTGGTGTCCAGGACACGCAGGCCTGGAGTGCCGACGCTTGTGCTCGAGGGCTCACAAACTGAGCAGAGCTTCGACAGCACATTCAATCCTTTGAAAAACTCCAGGAGGAAGCTACTGAGGAGGATAATGACCCATCTCAAATGGCATCTCGCGAAATTCTTGCTAACCAGCGAGGCATGCGACAAAAATACAGCGCCCCCCACAAATCATTAGAAGGGGAGGATGCGATTGACCTCCGCCGAATTCAAACGGGAGTCTTTCCCAACCTTCAAAGAGAACACAAAATTTTTCCAACGCTGTATGGGCATGCGTGTCCGTGGTGTGGTGGCTCGCCATCGATCTACCACATTTCGTGGGGATGCCTAAAACGACCACCAAATTTACACACCTTTTTAGGTCAGTACAAGCTTTGTAATACTTTCGAGCAGTGGGAGGCACAGCTCACCAGCTCTGACCCAGAGGTGCAGCTTGCACTTCTGCGTCACGTCAGGCAGGCGGCGGTAGCCAGTGGAGCCCTGGACTTGGGGCCCCACCCATCAAGGGGATGACCCGTGTCCCAAACCCTTGCAAATAGTTTTTCCTTCGTTCCTTCCTTCGTTCCTTCCTTCCTTCGTTCCTTCCTTCGTTCCTTCGTTCCTTCCTTCCTTCCTTCGTTCCTTCCTTCCTTCCTTCCTTCCTTCTTCCTTCCTTCCTTCCTTCCCTTCCTTCCTTCCTTCCTTCCTTCCTTCCTTCCTTCCTTCCTTCCTTCCTTCCTTCTTTCCTTCCTTCCTTCCTTCCTTCCTTCCTTCCTTCCTTCCTTCCTTCCTTCCTTCCATCTCGTAAGGTTGATCTTGGCCCAAGCTTTGGGTACCTGTGGAATCAGCAGAAATCCACGAAGCATACTATTTGATTGTTAGATGGGTTTCAGCAAGGTGGCTCTTATAAGAAAAGCTTTGAGAAAGCGGAGCGCAGTGTGAGCATGTCTTCACTGCTTGGCGGCTCCTAATGGTCCAAAAAGTCGTGGTTGTGAGAAACGTAGTAGTGGGAGTCTGCACACACGAACCTCTAGCATTTCACCGCCGTCCAAATGCAAACCGCCGCTGCCGGTATCGAATGCATGACCTTCGGGTCAGCAGCTGAGAACCATGACCGCTACGCCACCGCAGCGGTCCATGACTTTTTAAGTAAATTACACAACAGTGTCATTATTTGCCCACACTCGCCCAGTGAATCATTTACTCCTTTTACAATAGAGATCAGCAGAAGTCGGCTTTGGCAGCTGGTGTGCAAACAAGACAAAACGCCGGGCAGAATCTCCCGCCGCGATAAGGTATATACATAGGCCAAACTACGTAAATTTGTCGCAAATAATTTTGTTTTATTTATATATTTATTTATTTATTTATTTATTTACAGGATTTTTGCTGGCTTCAAAGTGAAGCCATAAGCAGGAGTGGGTAACATATAAACATAGCACGCTGAACATTTTCACAATATACTACGCACAAAGAATGTCGCGGACCCACAGGTTATAACGCAGTAAAAAGAAAAAATATACAGTGCATGACATGCAATTGCGCATAGCATAATACCAATATAAGTGCGTACTAACATCACTTGTGTACTAACAACGCAACGTCACAAAACAAAGAGTACAAATATGGCAGGAAGACGTGCTATAAGTTTTTTAGCTCAGATAAGAATGACGCCACTGTCGCCGCCTCCACAATCCCACCAGGGAGGTGATTCCACTCGTGTACAGTTAATGGGAAAAAAGAACCCATGTACAAGTTCGTTGTGCAAGAAAATTCCTGTAATTTTTTTGTGTGATCCGCCCGCGTGGGTCGTCACACGACTTTTTCTATATACGCACTTGAATCAATGCCAAGCTTATCGTGGTGCAGCAGATACATATATTTTAGTCTTTCGCGATATCACCGCAAATGTAAAGCTTCCACTGTCTGAAGCAAAGCAGTGACTGACGTAAGGCAATTGTATGAGCGAAAGATAAATCGAGCAGATTTTCTAACATATAAAGTGATGGAGGAGGAGGAGGAAGGAACTTTATTCAGATTCCGGCGAGTACAGGGAGTGGGCGCTTGACCCCGCTTAGGAAAGTGATGTGAACAAAAAAAATTGCCACCAGCAATTTTCACAAAGTACGTTTCGTTGCTTGCTTGTTCGCGCCACGCTCTTCGATAGGAGAGGTACCTGGTTCGACGCCTCATGACGGAAGCTTTCGTTCTCCTATTTTTCTTCGCAGTCTGGCAGTCTGTTAGTATGAATTCCACAACGACATATCCGTCACGGAAATACCTCAGCGCAGTCGCAGTAGACCCTGGCCCGAAACACTCCTCTGTTGACAGAGTATTGGCTTTTTTTGTTGGTTCATCTGTTTGGCTGAGCACTAAAATGCATAGAAAATTGGTAACTTTATTATTACACCATTTCTATTATTTTATAAGTTTGATAACATTTAAGAAGAAGAAAGCCTTCTGCTGAATGATGGATAAAGAAAATCACAGCGTATTCACGGAGTGAATGATGATGAGTGGCGTGAAGCATATGTCAGTCCGTTCCAGCTTTCGTCCGTACGTTCGTTCTTTTTCCCGTCCGTCCATGTGACCATACATTTGTGCGAGCGTCCTGCGCGAAAGGCGCAGCACAGTCACAGCGAAAGCTAGAAGAGCGACTTTTCAGTGTCTTTTCAAAACACTCATTGGGTAACTACTGCAAGCACGCTTTCTTGATACCCACAAGGGCATTAATAAACTTTTGGGTAGTAGGCCGGCATTCGCTAAGCTATTTTTCGTCATTCTTCCGAGAAGCGTGGTATCCACTAAACACTTGCAAAGAATTTAGTGCCAAGTGTTCATGCAGTAGCTGATCACGATGAGGAATTATGGCTGAAGTAGGTATGCGCCTCAATTATTACGGGAACAAGAACAAGCTTTTGTAATGAGTTGAAGCATTGGACGGCCCACTCGATACGCTATTCTCATTGTGCGACGACTGGTTGTTCGTTCGCTGTTTTAAAAGGCTTTACGAGTCATATTAACGCAATTGCTTTCCCGACATCAAGCCTTGCAGAAGCAACTTTGCCAACAAGTAACAAGCACCAGCGTAGCTCAGTGGTAGAATACTGGGCTGGCACCCAGTAAACCCGGGTTTGAGCCCCACTGTGTCTTTGGTGCTACGTTTTTTTTTAATTTCGCGTGATGCGGTTACAGACACCGGCGGCGGCCACGGACAGCTGCGCGTGACCAGAGTTGTCATCTCACAGTAGCTTCCGCTCTAAAAGTCACAGTTTCACCGTAAGGGCGAAGAAGTGAATTCGATAGCAACAACTTGGAATGTAATGCTGAGAATGGCAAGCAGATCGAAACGTGCAGTGCGCTGCTCACACACAAATGACCCACGAAAAAACCACATACTGGACGAGATCGAACTAAAAACTTTTACCCCTCGACACTTAACGTGCTGTATAAACAAAAACTACGCACGAAACATAATCACAGGTAGTACAGATGAGTGCAAACAAGCCTTCCAGTTGTTATACCTCGCTGTCTATGAAAATAGTGCTCTTTTCGCAGACGGGGACTATTCAGCGACTGAAGCTACCTTTGTGGGCCCGGAAATTAACGGAATCGTCCCTGTGAAAGCCGATGGCACATGCTTCACCCCGCCTAAGAATAAGCGCGCGCACACAAACATCAACCGCCCCCCCCCCCTTCTTTGCGGGGCGAAGTACGCGTGGGAGATAAGCTTGCATCGGCTCATCGCGACGATCTGGGTGCCCAGCGTTGGCGGCTTTTTATTGCGATAGCAATTATATGGACACTTTCGGCTGGATCATTCCGCCAGCGTTGCGGTCACTCACCGTATATGTATACGTATCTGTACACATGAAAACGCAAGGAAGAAAAGTAATGCAGAAAAACTCCAGCGTACGAAAGGGGGGGGGGGAGCGATTTTAAGTGAAAAGAAAAGTGGCCCCGTAGCTCTCTCTCTCTCAGGGGGAGGACACCTGAACCGTAGCTCACGAGGGAAGGGGTAGAGGAGGAATTAAAAGGATATGATTAAAAGGTAAAGAGATAGAGAGAGAGGAAGGAGAGAGTGAGGCGCAGGGACATCGTACGATGGAAGTAAGGAGAATACAGGAAAGATGGACATGGTCGCAGGAGTCCGAGGATGGGGTGCCACTGGCGAGAGCTCGTGTCGGCGTCAGGAGATAGTGTAGGGCAAGCCCAGTGGGCCAGAGTTACGCTGTCGTCGAAGATCGGCGTCAGGAGATCGGCGCGGAGAAGATCGGCGCGATTGATTCCGTAGCACGGAATCAATCGCGGAACCCCTGAGACGTGAGTGCGAGGGTTAACCACTGAGCCACCTAGGAGCTCGTCCTTCAACGTTCGAAGAGCAAGCTATTTATATATAAGACTTACCGCTAGTGACTGGCATCTTGAGAAGAGGGAGGGGGGGGCGGGGTGCTATCGTGTTTTCAGCATTACCAGCAAGATGGCGCAATGAGCGCGCATCGCCACACCGTCACGACGCGGCGGGGTGCACTCTCTCATCTTCCACGCGTACTTTCCCCCTCGAAGAGGAGGTGGGTTTACGCTCACTTGCACGCCCTTATTTCGCGGGGGGGGGGGGAGGGAAGCATCATAAGTCTTGACTGGCGTTGGACTTATGGACTGACTTTGGATTGGCTTTGGACCGGAACGATTCTGTTGTAGTTACCGGGTGCCCAAAGGCCACTGCAATCGTTGCACAGCCTTCCTTTGCGAAAAGGGCGCGCTTTTCGAACACAGCGATGGAACAAATGAACGCTTATTAGCGTTCATCTGTACTTGTGAATACACTTTGTGCGTCATTTGTGCGTGAGAATTAGGGGCACGTTTCGATCTACTTGCCATTCTGCGCGTGACCTTCGATTTTGTAGCTATCGCGTTGATTGCTTCGCCTTTGCGGCAAAGCTGTGACTTCTTCTTTCTTGAGAGGTGATATATGTAGACACGTATACTTTTCCGGCGAATGACGGTGGCGGCGGTGGGGACGTCAGAAAACCAGCCGAGACTGACCAGATAATTGCTATCGCAATGAAAATCTGCTTGTAATTAAAAGGATCCGCAAAAAGAGCACACGTTCGAAAGCGAGGGTACAGCGACAAGCGCAAACTTATACCGCATTATTCATTGGTGGAACCATTGAATTAAAAGGCAATGTCGTTAAGCACGTCCTGCAGGACTGAAATAAAGTTTTTTTCGTTCATTTATTATTCTGCAGCCAGTAATGTTCAATTTTTAAGAAGAGGAAGGGAATTGTAGGCTCAATATTCACACGTACTTTGTTCTGGCTGTGTTAATTTTTGGTAAAGAAAAATAATATTTACGAAGTTGGTTCTGGAACGTGGCTCGTCAAGTGACCCGTTCAACATGATAGTGTCTTCACGCGCAGTCCATCGTGATTAAATCTATACGCGTTGACCACGCAGAAAGTTCAATCAATCTTATGCGCCTTCGTTCCCAGTGGTCCGAGGAACTGGCAAAACAAGTGGCGTATACACATACGTGCACGCTGCACCTCTAGGGGATGGGTTTTTGTTTTTGAATTGTATGATAATCAAATCCTGCTTTCAGATGAAAAATTCTCAAACCAAGGAAAAACTTTCACGTAGACAAATAACGGCAGATCATGAATTCTTTATATTTACTTTGTATTTCAAAGCCCACCATAAACAAAAAAAAACATTCGTGCCTAACCAGAAGCGACCCCCATCGTTTGAGAAAACCCTTGCTTTACAGCGTTTTCTGAAACTAAACTCAGCTTTCCCTTTTGTACTACGTTTCTGCTCATTGCAAGGACTTCAGATATCACAAATACTGTGCTACTCAACAATCAAACGATTAAAAAATTTACGTCATCTTCCACTGAAGGGAACCATGAGTAGCATGCGAAGCAGCGCAAGGGTTGACGTAAAGTTCCGTCCATCACGGACACCTTGCCCGACGTCAGCGCGTCTTTGCATATGGAGGACACCATGAATTCACTGTACTTTCTGCTGCTGTTATCTCGTCTCGAACTCGTGTTGGAGCACGCCATGAGGGGGTAAGTGCTTTCATCGCGCGTCTGCAGGACCTCTTATCCCGACGCTATCACGTGGTTTCTGAGAGAGTGTACGGGGGAGAGGCCACCACTTCTTACACGACCCCTCATGCAGGCTATCGCGTGAGCGCCTTGTGGCAGTGCTCGGGCCAGCTGTTGCGCATGCGCAGAAAGGGTGGCCACGCACAACGGATTTAGCTCGACCATAAGCTGATTCGCATCTAATGTGAGGTTCTCAAGTATAAATTTCCGGAAGAGGAGGTGGCATTTGCAAGCAATTTTTTCCCCAGCTCATCCTCGAGGACTTGGAAGACCAGCGACAACTCGTCCCTAGGGCCCAGAGGGCAGTTGAAGCCAGAGGGTCACTGGACTAGGGAACCCTCCCACATTAGGGTGACACCGGGCCTCGCTCAGAACACTATTTCTACAAAAACGTTTATTTTTCTCTCTCTTCTCCCCAACTTGAGCACAATGAAGGTTCAGACCCTATGAAAACGCTTCTGCATTTCGGTAGCATGCGGCTGCATTGTCGGCCCCATTCCGAGGACCTCACTTGAGATTGCTAGGGAACGGTTTTTTATAGTGGACCCTTGATAAGGCTGTTTTATTATTTCGAGCAAAGGCAGAAACCAACCTTTGTCATTCTCGGGCTTACATTTGACGTGTGAAGGCAGGCGCGACTTGTATCACCCTTCCCGCAGCGCCATATTTAGCACCATCGACTCGTATTCTTCACGATATCAACATTTTTTTGCTTTAATAAAATATGCGAACCTTCATCATACAGTTTCCGCTACTTCTTGATTATTTGTATTCAATTTTTATGAAACTCCGTGCAACTCTCTGTGATGTTAAAAAAAAGAAAGCACAGTTCCACCGCATGGGCAAAGCAATGTCTGCGATAGTAACAAATTCTAATGTTACACAAAGTAAGGATGACAGCTAACTCTTTTGGATCCGATCTCGTACTAGTCTATATATAAAGCGCTGGCGTTGGGTAATACGACGGCTCCAGGGAGAGAGGTGGTTTTCGCACAGTCTCTTCGCTTTGGAAGCACAGTACGTACAAAAGTATAAGAACATTTCGCTGGTGCCTGCCGAGACAGCGCACGCTCCAGCAATCGCGACCAGAGCCTTGTAATCAAAGTTCGCTGTTGCAGCTCGAGCGACCCCTTTAGCGGCTCTTAAAGCTGTATTCACACGATGGACGAAATCACGATGAGAGCCTGCAGATTGTGTACTGCACGTTGCGAAACGTATAAGCGATTCGTGAAACAACGAAAGCCCAAATCACGGTTGGGGCCCTCGGGGAGCAATACGCAAATCCTCGATTGTAACGCAATACCTCCTCTGTCGTGTAAATGCTGGTTACGCGGGGATCCGAATGAGGATACTTGTCACGTGACTCAATTGTCCGTGATCATGTCCATCGGGTGAATACAGCTTTATGGTCTTTCAAGATGACCGGGGCGCTTCCTTCAAGGGCAGGCTTCACACGCCGGGTGATATGTTATTCTATGCTTCAATCACGCGATTCACCCGGGTCGGCTCGTTTCATTTCTGCATACGTCGCGTTCGTCACCTCCGCTCACGTGCTTTTACCTGTTGGTAGAACACACGATGTGCACGGCTTTCTCATCGACTTGGAGTTCATAAGAAACTTGGCTGGATTTCGTGCCGACCGGTTGTGCCCCCGCGATCTTCGACGACAGCCCAGCTCTGGCCGACAGGCTCGCCCTACGCCATCTCCTGGCGCCGCCAAGAGCTCTCGCGGAGTAGTGCCCCGTCCTCGGACTCCTGCGACCATGTCATCCTTTCCTATCTTCTTCTTACTTCTGGATGCGCTGTCCCTGCGCCACGCTCTCTCCTTCGTCCCTCTCTCATCTCTATACTACTTAATCCCCTCCTTTTAATCCCTCTTTACCCGCATTACTCGTGAGCTACTGTCAAGGTGTCCTCTCCCTGAGAGACAGTTACGGAGTAACGGGGCTCACTTTAATCTTCTTTTCATTTAAGAATAACATAAGTAAGATGTTGATGGCGCAATAAAAATGGAGTGGAAACCCACTACTGTGAAGATTGAAACGAGCGAAGCCAGCCGTAATGAGTGCGCGTTATGCGGCAGTGGCCTCGCGATTCCGTATGCATTGGCACTCTTTAATTCCACATTGTTCTGCGTCCGAGCGAACGGTCGAGTCTGCCAGGCAAACCCCGCATGTGGCCACATCACCACCAGCACCACTCAACGATACGCTTCTGAAGAGCCGCCTAGTATTGCGGCACTTGTAAGAGAGGCTTTGCTGGTGGCGAGTGTTCGATGCGTCAGGGGCACCGAAAATTATTTCTCTACACCTCTTTTCTCTACGGAAGTGATCAGCTAGAATAGCCGTATGCAACTCCCCTACAAAAAGAAATCCAGCTAAACGCTTTCTTTGCAATTTTTTTTCTTCTCTCGTTCCTGCAGGCACACTTCAGCTCACCGAGGGTTGTCATCTCTGTGGTGCTCAAATGGATTTCGCTGGCCTCGCTCCTGCTCGGCTGGCCAGAACTCTACCAGAGAACTCTGACCTGCACAAGGGTCAAGTTTTACACGTTACTGGACATCACGTACTTGGTAAGGCCGTCTTACCACTAAGTTGGGTCGTGCTTGCGTGCGTCGGCAAGCTCACTCGTGAATCGACTCACACTGACTCACACAGACTCAGATTGAGCCGTGAATCTGAGTGAGTCTGGTTGAGTAATATTTTTGTCTGTTTCAGTCCGAATGAGTCCGCATGAAAAATGGTTTGGTGAGTTTGAGTACGGGTGAGTACTGAGTGCAAGGTAAATGTTTTGAGCGAGTCTGAGCAGTCTCTACTTTTTTGCTGACCTATGACTCAATCTACTCATTACTACTTATTCGAGCATTACTATCACTTATGCTCACATATATTTTAAAGAATTATCATTTATAAAGCATTTGAATACTTATTGATCAGAGGCGGGAATTACGTAGGGGTTGCCTTGACCTCTCCCCGCCAACTCGTTCAGTGAAATTCTTGATAAACCTAGCTTATGTTGTCATCTCTTTCGAAGAAAATGTCTTTAGTCGTTTGCAACCATTCATAACTAGTAGTCCATAATACTATTGGAAAGGCACCAAGAAGAGCAGATATTACGTGAGATATAGGAGTAAAGAGCATGATACCATTGTCGAAAAAGCTAATTCTAGGCTAACGGACTCATGAACCGACTGACTCGAACTCAGACTCAGACCTAGTTTCGAGTTTAAGTAGTTCAGCAGAGAAATGTTTTTATAAAATACGAGCATACAATTGAGTCCGGTTGAAGAACGTTTTTAGTGAGTCCGAGTCCTCGTGAGCCCAAAGTGCAAAATATATTTCGTGAGTGAGTCTGAGCCAGCTCCAGAGTTTTTGTCGACCTACGAGTGTTTGTAGTAGCTAGTGGTTTGAGCACAGAAAACGCGCCCTTTACGTATTCAACCTTTATGGATGCATGCCGCACAGTATAGAGAGAGCGTAGCGAAAGAAGAGCGGAGATGAGTGGCCACCTTATCAGGATTAAAAAAAACTGTGGTATTTCAAGAATCCAACCTAGTGCTTCCAGTATTATTGTGTACTGTCATTCTGGTTTCATTCTACACTGGTACGTCAAAGACAATCTTTTTTTTCTTTTTGGAAGTATCTACGCTGAGAATACGATTTATGGGTCCGCTTGTTCATAACAAAAACGTCGAAATGGGTGGTGTTCCTTCAGTGTAAGGAGGCATACTCTGAAACATCCAATATGATATGATATGTGGAGTTTAACTTCCCAAAACCACCATATGATTATGAGAGACGCCGTAGTGGAGTGCTCCGGAAATTTTGACCACCTGGGGTTTTTTAACGTGCACCCAAATCTGAGTACACGGGCCTAAAACATTTCCGCTTTCATCGGAAATGCAGCCGTCGTAGCCGGGACGATTCCGCAACCTGCGGATCAGCAGCCGGGTACCTCAGCCACTATAGACCACCGCAGTGGGGCTCCGAAACATTCAAGGAAAATAACTAATGTTATCTTGGCAGCGATGGGGGAATGCGTCCAGTCGTTGTGACCACTTACAGCGCATGCACTGAATATGTAAGCTGGTTCTAGGGCTTTTCGCGCTGACGTCACGTATAGGTGAACGAAGTATATAAAACGTTAGAGAGCTCGTGCCGAAGAAATTCCGCCGTCGGTGCCGGCCCCGTTCATTGTGAGCGAAAAAGATCGTTACAGAGATCGCCGCGGGAGGCTGCTACTTGTCCACGCGTGCGCGCGCGATCACACTGAAAAAGTCGCACACACGAAAAAAAAGGAGAAAAAAGTGCTCAAGATCACGAGGCACGGGTGATGTGCTTTCTTTGTCCCTGCAACCCCTCCTTGCACGGGTGCACTTTCGTCGGGACGAGAGAAGAAAGAATGCAATTGCAGCATGCGACAAACCTTTGTAACTACACTCGCACTGTACGGATTCTTAAAATTTTTGCGGCATTGAATTCGTTAGGCAATAAGATCTTCTACTGAATTCATTCCATGGTTACTCAAAAAAGTGTTTCAAGGCCCCTTTAGCGCATTTTGTTTCAGAGGTGTCATGACGAAAACGAGCGCATTCGTCGATTTGTTGGCGCATTTGGGAGGCCCCAAACTACGTCTAAAAAGGCCGCGATAGTGCAGCCATCGCCAGTAAAAACACACAGGAACTTTCAAACAGCTCTAAAGATGGACAGCCCCACCACGGTGGTCTAGTGGCTAAGGTACTCGGCTGCTGACCCGAGGTCAGGGGATAGAATCTCTGCTGCGGCGGCTGTATTTCAGACGGAGGCGGAAGTGTTGTAGGCCCGTGTGCTCAGATTTCGGTGCTTGTTAAAAAACCCCAGGTGGTCAAAATTTCTCGAGCCCTTCACTACGGCGTTTCTCATAATCATTTCGGGGTTTTGGGACGTTCAACCCCACATATCAATCAACCAATCAATTAATCTAAATATGGACAACTAGGTCCATCTAGCGGAAAACATATCATGCCTTTCCAGAGGCGTTGATCAAGCAAACAGCGAATGCTAGATAGTGTGCTGCCATCTGTGCGGCATCGTCAGACTCTTTATGGCCTCCGAGATGGCAAGGGCGCGGCGTGTATCTAGGAGGCCATGCGACTCTTGCTTTAGATCAAAACGCTGTATGTACCATTTGCGCGCGCACGCAGGTGCAATCTACTGTGTGTGTGTGTGTGTGTGTGTGTGTGTGTGTGTGTGTGTGTGTGTGTGTGTGTGTGTGTGTGTGTGTGTGTGTGTGTGTGTGTGTGTGTGTGTGTGTGTAAGAAAACGTATTATTAATTATGCACTTAGCTGTTGGAGGGCGCACTAGAGGCCGGATTTCACTAACGCGTTCAACTCTTAAAGGCGAAGCTTGAGGTCCCCCAGTTTTTTTTTTAGGGGCTTGCTTCTTTGTTCGGCACAACCAAAGTCAACCCAACAGACAGTTATGGTTGGGAAAGCTGAGGTGACAATAATTGTTGACCTTGAGTGCAGTACGTGTAATATATATGATGTAACTAGTAATTAAATCAGATGAAATATCACTCTTTCCACTGGTGGAAGCATCCTGGAGATCCTATATCAAGGTGACAGTTGGCAACGTGGCACTTAACCAAGCATTTCAACCTACCATTGCTAGGTGCCTCTTTCTTTTGACAAAGATAACTGAGCTATGTGTACACCACCCAACATGCACCCCTCTTTTTTTTTCTTCACACAGCACATTTTTCCTTCTAAATGACCCGATTCGCCACGACAGCATCTCATTGTCTTCAACCCTTTCCCTCTCCTCTTCATGTCTTTGGATTGATAGAGAGTGTTCGAAGCACAAACGCCAAGAAAAATGAGTTGCAGCCTTGAAAAGTCCACTCGTTGGCTCCGGCACACAACCTCTGTTCACGAATTTCTCGCGGCAGATGCTTGAAGGAGCACTGACACAGTTTCGAAGGGAAGATATTGAGCGTAGTAGATTTGTGTGTAGACATGCACGACATATACGAAATATCAAGGACAAATATAATCTAGTGCATATTCACAATCAATTTTAATGAGCATGTCGTGAGACTTAGCGAAATGCGAAGCTTCTCGCGACGTCGACGTCAGGAGTTTGTGTTGGCTGCTTGCTGGCGCACGCCTTGCGCTTGCGCCGCCTTTGTTTTCCTCCTTCACGCCTGAGGCTTCGCGTGTGCTATGTTGTGACGTGGGTGCCACGGCACACTCTTGCGTCATCACGTGGCTAGCTGTGTTTGCCGTGCTCCCGGAGCTGCTCCTGCCCAACTCAATGCACTTTGACATTGAAACTGGGACTGGACGTTTTGTTAAATAACCACCGCGCACTCGAGCGAACAATGTTTACAGCCACGATAAGTGGGTCATGAGCTACATATTGCAGCAACGACCGCAAAAAAGTGCAAAAGATTTGTGTCAGTGCTCCTTTAAGACATTCACCTTAATTCGCGAATATACTCATATGGCTTGACCAGCAAAATGATAGTAGAATGCTGTTGAACGTGTGCCAGTAGTCAACGTTTTGCGATTGTCCTTCCAGACGCTCCTCTGCCTGTGCACGGTGACTGCCCTGACGAGGAGTGGTCAAGTGACCGTCGTCGACGATGGAACGGCGCGTTCCGCTGTGCACTCGACGCACGATGTCCTGTCGGGCATAGCGGCCGCTGCTGCCATGGTGCGTGTCTGTCACAGCAATAAGATCGCAACGACATGTTACCGTACAGTGCTCGGCGATTAAACCGCAATACTTGGAGCAATTGGCAGTTGGCAAGGGTGGTGGGAGTTTTCGTAAAGCACGGGGAACAAATCCGGTAAACAATATTTCAGTGTGTAGTTCTCATTGGATCCGCGGCAGGGATACAATTATTTGTGACGAACGCCTTACAGATCCCTCAATGGGGAAGAGGCCGCCCACCCCCGCAAAATTCATACGGATTCATTTCGCATGTGCTGAAATTACCGGTGATACATCCGACGCTTACCCGGCCATGTGTCCATGGTGCGATGGTAAGCCGTCTCTCTACCGCATCTCGAGCATCGAGGGGGTGTGATTTTGAACCTAGAGACTTGGCCAATATTCTCCGCAAACCTATAACGTCTAAAGTGTGGAGTAGTAGGAGGCATAACTCGCAAGCTCGGGTTAGGGAAGTGCAGCTCACGCTTGTGGACCAAGTCCGGTGGGTGTCTAAGGCTAGTGCAGCCCTGAACCTAGGGTCTAAGGTATGGAAGCCTCAACACCTCTTTTCTTTCGAATAAACTTCTCACTTTTAAGCTTTACAGCTCTGGCCGTTTGGCGTGGTACTTGAGCACAGCGTTTTGAATCCATGGCGAACAGAGCTCCTATTGAGCCTCTAACAACCACGGGCCGAAGAGTTGTCTACCGCATGAGCGCTCTCACCGTCACGACCAGTGCTCCGAGCATAGGCGTGCCGCACGAGAGGGGCAAGGGGGGCAGCTGCCCCCCTTATCACCTCCAAAAGGACACGTTGTATTGACATAATAAGGAGGGGCGGCGCCCTGACTCGGGGGGGGAGGGGGAGAGTCGCAAAGTCAGCCCCGTACATTGACATAACATGGAGGGGGGCGCTGCGATGAACTTTCGCCTCCCCCCCCCTGAAGCGCAGGTTACCCCCCCCCCCCCTGCGCTCCGAGTATCCAGGCTCCGAGTATTGCGTTTTCATCGTCAAGCTCTGTACAATTACTAGAATATCAGCTGGATTTGATGCTAGCGCTGTGCCCCGAAATCCGGAATAGGAACGAATTCCAGGAGAAATTTTTCTAGTAAAAGGCGCACATACTATTCTGTATGTGCGTATATATTCTGTATACACGTGTTGTTATGACGCCTCAGGTATGCACAATAATTACTTTTTAATTGACGATTGCACAAGTATGAACGATGAATCTTGAGCAGCATTGGTGGGCACTGCGGATGGGGTCGGCCGTTTGGGATGTCGTCTGGTGCCGTTTAGAGTACCCGGTACCATTAAGGGTGGACAAACAGACAAATTTACAGACAGACAAACGAAAATTTCTGCGTCGAGGGTCCCCAAGAAAGACTATCGTCTCCACGTTGGAGGGAAAGACAATCAATTCATCATAGGAAATGGTAAAGCACGAAAGCATAACGTATCCTTAGAGAAGTAGTTTATGTTTACAGTGCATTGATATAAGATAGCTTGCGCAATGTCTGTTGGTGTTGCAGAGCTGTGACGTCGCTTAACGTAGATGCATCCACATTACCTTAGTCATGTATCTTCGTGCCGACGTTTGGTAGCCATCAATAATGCTTAAACAAACACTTGTGGTCTTACAAGGTGAATGCGGAACCAAAGAAAGCGATGTGACGCCAGAAGCTTGAACGCGACTGACTGGAGGCCGAACTTGGGCCAAGGTCATCCCTAATTGCAGCATGTTGAAGTTATTGAACGCCACAGCCCTACGAGAGAGAAAGGCGATGCGCCTTCCGTCTTCTTTGTTGGCCAGCCACGATTTTTCGCGGGTTTAGTGTAAGAAATGAGCGTGGAGTCTGCACATCCAGGTGAAACAGGCGCCTTCCAGAGGTTGCAGAGCTATCTTTGGTATTGATGGATGCTATGAGTGCCGCCGAAGCTTGAGGTAAGGTCGCAACCGGGGGGGGGGGGGGGGTGTTAAGGCGTTCACCAAATAAATTGCACTTCTCCTATTGGAAACGAGCCGAATGGGATGGAAGCTTACAAATGACGCGTTGAAGGAACTAATCGCAGTTGCCATGGTCATGACGCATTAGTGAACTTTTTTACCAAGAGCGCTGTGAGAAGACAGTGGTAGATATAAACGGCGTATTTTTAAGAGTTCAAATTATCATGAAAAAAAAACATGGCGCAGTGGATTGTGCGCCCGGCTCTGTTGGCGCAGACCCAGAGGTCACGGATTTGACTCCCGATGACGGAACGCTTTGCCTTCTGATCATGCGTATTTGCGCCACGTCACTTCCATGACGGGAATACGTCAATAAAGTCTTAGTAGGCTCCGGCTTAAAACAATATTGTGTAAAAACAAGTATGGGTTACTTCTTTACGGAAAACCGCAGCTTCACTTGAAAAACCGTCAAAATTTGAAAAAAAAGGTGTGCTGAAATAGAACGTTGCCGTGAAGACTGACAAGTCGTAGGGAGAATGCTAGTGGACTTTTTATTTAGGCGAAAACCTTTTACTGCTCATGAGTAAACAAAAAAATTTCATTTTGTTGTAACGTGGACAGGAATGCTTCAGAAAGTTGCATGGGGAGCATACCAGCATATTCCACATGAGGCAATCGAAGGCGAATGAAATATGAGTTAAGGTGAAATAAAATGAATGAAGGTAATGAGGGCAAGCCAACTGATTAGTAGGGACTGCTAAAAGAAATTTCAAAGGTGAAATAAGGGAGCTATAGATGTGAGTCACATATGAAATAAACTTAATGTAATCAAATTTGAATTAACCATGACTCAAACATGTGGTATAGACTTTTCTGTACGCTCTCAGTGTTCACTAAAGGGGCTGTTTTTTCTTTTTGTTTGCACGTGAAGCGTGTAACTTGTACAAGGAGGCGATGTACAGTACTGAGAGAAAAGAAGTGGTCTTCACATATTTCTGCCATTCAGCGTGGAACAAAGCGATCAACAACATACAATGGACGTACAAACGCTTTCGTCGGTCCACGTAAGAGGACTATATGAACGTCCGTGAGACTGTGAAATTATTCGTAAATTGTTATAGGCTACATTACCCGAGTGTATTTGAGTGTGTGATTTGTGATGGAATTATGTATGTGAAGATTGTACTCGTTAATTAGACAACAACACGCCTTGCCTATAACCTGTCCTTAAGCTGCAATATCGGCTACGAATCTGGATGTTTTCAGAGTTTTCTTTTTCAATTATTTTATTGAAAATAGAGAATTCTTCTTCTTTGTTTACTAACACTACTAGTAAATTCTTTTTAAAGTTAGTTCAAATGTGATTATTTTTATACAAATTTTTCTGACCGAATTTGGAATGAGACTGCTTACTTTTGAGAACTAATAAAATTACTTTCAGGTTATTTTTAACAAAATTTATTTAAAAAACGTTGCCTAAAGCTCGGAATTCAGATGCTACGTGGCTTTTTTGCGGGCCTGCCTCGTTTCTCAGCTTACTAATGAACTCAGGCTAAGTTGTCTTCGCTATTTTTTTTCACATATTTGGTCAATATCTGATGCCGTAAGAGAAGCGGACATGCCGTACTTCTGTAACAGGAAATGTAACAAGTAACTTTTTCGATATGACTAACTTGAAGACACTCATCCCGTTTCTCATTAAAGCAAGAAGAAACTTAATTGCTGCCTGTTCTTCACTGTAACTTCACTACCGCCAAGTAAGCCCAACATCCATGCTTCACTGCCGCAAAAAAGAACGCAAAAAAGAAAAATGGAACTTGACTTATTTAAGAATAACAGCTATGTGAGCTAGTTGTTATTTAATCCCCGACGCCTGCAGCTACTGTTGTATAGAACACTAACGCAAAATTTCTTACCAATTTTCTGGTTTCTTTTTAAAAATATTGCAACTTGTATACAGCAGCTTGTAACTTTTTGAGAGAAATTTACTTCCTTAGTGCGCAGGAAACGTTTCAGAGGGTATATAATGCAGAAAGATAGGTCCTATCTCTCTGCCATATATTCCCTCTGAAATGTTCCCTGCGCACTAAGAAAGTATATTTCGCTAAAAAAAATGCAATACCAACCAGCCCAAGTAGCCACTTCTTTGCAGCAGCTTGTAAACTCTCGCCTCAACTACCTCCACGTGTGGCCGTGCCCGTTCACGCATGTAACCACACTCCACATTTATTTCCCGTCTCTTTAACGACCACCTTCTAGTTGGGCCTTGGCTTCATTTCTCTCGTCCGCTTCAACAACGGTCAGTCGGTCTCCGGCTTAGTCTGGGGCGTGTTGGGAATGCTCAGCACCGCAAGTGTGGCAGACTTCGCAGGCCGCTACCGGGCGCTGTACTTCGTCGACCAGGTAAGAGGCACGAGAAAAAAAAAATAAAGAAAGGGCCTGTATATAGGGCATTGGGAATATGTTAGAAGCAGCAAACACAATGTAGCGGTGCCACGGGTGCAAACAAAGGCACCCGAATTGCGATTACTGTACACGCCACTCAGTAGTGGAAAGCTTTGCTGTCTAGCGCCTCTTATAATAATAATAATAATAATAATAATAATAATAATAATAATAATAATAATAATAATAATAATAATAATAATAATAATAATAATAATAATAATAATAATAATAATAATAATTGTTCCAATAGCTGCAGAAAATGGGGTTATGGTTTTGGACTTGAAACGCCACCACGCCGAGGACCAATAAAAAAGCGAGCTCGAAAGTAGAGTGGTCCACCGCGACAGCATGCGATCGGTGACGCTCGCGCTCAAGCTCGCCATCTCGCAATCGTCTCTATGGACTTCACACGTACGCCAATGACACACTGTATGATATCTATAGAAGGAAGGTCCATATCTTACGCCCAAACTCACGAATTTCTGGGTATAATTATATATAGAGACCTCCGTTGGAGCCCGCATGTGTCTTAAATGAAACAGCGCCTGACAGATATCTCCCAAATGTTCAATATAATGCGTGGAAAAACATGGGGCACGTCGGTAGACGCTATGCCGGAACTGTACAAGTTACTATTTCTCGGCTTTGTGCGTAATAGTGTGCCCATACTGACCAATACTTGTAAGAAAAATATCGGTACTCTGCAGGAAGTACATGCTCAGGCTGTCAGACTTTGCCTTGGCTTGCCAATATGCGCGTTGGCTGATGCGACTATTTTTATAGCAGGACATCAACCCATACAAACGTTGCAGTTGATGCCGTGAGAGCTCATATCGGACATTTTCTCGAGCTCATCGCCACCATTGTGCAACATTTGGGCGAGTCGTATTATGCGACGATCTCGAACTATGCAGCCCACTTTCCGTTAGGCTTCAGCCCCGCGTCCAAGCCAGCGATGGCCCCTTGGTGCTCCATTCGACCTTATGTACACTTTAACGTACCGGGAATCAGACAAAAATCACAGCTCCCATCATCTGTGTTGAAGCAGCTCTCTCTTATTCTTCTTCTTCACGAGAAGTACACTGATCATATGCATATCTATATCTACAGATCATCTAGTGTTCATCCAGTGTTCCTACTATCCAGTGTTCATCCGGAGCAGTGGTATACTTCCAGCTAAGGCTATTATCGCCAGCTTTAAGACAAAACGCCCAATGACTTCGACAGCTGCAGAACTTGCTGCTCTTCGCGTTGCACTTCAGCTACTCAATGGCGAAAAGCCTCAACAATGATCAATTTTCAGGGATTTGAAGACAGCTCTACACCCTTAACTGTCAGCCCTGCGGCACAGGCCATGAGAGTACTTGGCCTTAGAGATAAGACATCTCTTTCATACTACGTTTGACAAAGGACACCACGTCACTTTACAGAAGCTGCCAAATACCTGCAGTGAGATAGGCAATGAACATGCGGACATTGCTGCTCGATCAGCTCTGCAGAGTGACATGGTTGAGACTATACCACTATCGACGACCGATGCTGCAATCCAACTTCGAAAGGTCACACAACAAATCACTTCCTGCAATAGGAATGCATGAAGTAGACTGCGCAACCAACACTGCCGCTGCTCGAACACTTTATGTCTTCACACACTCACTGGACTACACCGAAATGATGCCACTCTGCTTTGCCGTTTAAGGCTAAGACGAAGTCATTCTCTTTTCGGATCGGAATGACTGACAACCCGACAACTGTGGTAGCATGGTAGTAAGAAAACATTAGAGCACATCTTATGCGACTGCCCTTTGTGCGATACACAGAAAACATCTTCAGTAGCCGCTCTAGCTGGCATAGACTAGAGACTGGTGACGACAGACACAATTTTGGAATGCCGACCTGAGAGTACATCGCGGGTGAAGGTGATGAAGGTTGTGCTCAATTTCCTGAAGGCAACAGACCTGCACCAGCGAATATAAACGTAGACTGTGATATGGTGACTGTGAAGTGCGACTTTATGTGGATGCTCTCTCCTTCCTCTCTCTCTCTTTCTCCATCTTTGAATTTCTCCCACGCCTTTCCCCAGTGTAGCATACCAGTCATCTTAGACTGGTCAACATGCCTGCCTTACCTTTCCTTCCTGTTCCTTCCTTCTTTGTCGGATGTGGAAACACTAGCAGATGGTGTAAAGATTTGCACCGCTTCTGTACGAATGCACGCCTTACTAAAGACAAAATTACTCGACAAGTGAACATCACGGCACACGTATATCCCTGCGCAAAACGACGTGCAAAAGGCGTTGACGTCGAATAACCATGCGTGACCACGTAGGCTAGGGCACAATCCCGAGGAAGTGCTGATAGCACAACAGCGTGCGTTCTTGTAGGAAATATCGGCACAAGCAATTCGAACGTCCTGGCGTATCGGGAGTTCCTAGTTCGGTGACGCTCTACGAACGCCGTATTTCCTGAACACGCCTACGGCATTCCCGGGTAGCGCTACCATATATTTGATTCGCGACCGATGTGTTTATAACTGCGTGCGCGAGGCACAGAGTGCACGTTTTCCCAATATGGCTTGCAATTTCGTCGCACAATAATAAGCTCACATTCTTTTCCTGCACATGTGATTTGTTAGGAAGTGTGCCAGCACAGACGAATCGCTGAAAAAATCATGCAGCGAGCAACTGACCAAGACCGTCGCTTCGCGGTCAGAACAGCCGCTTGTGGCCATTTGCGCCCCGTTGATGTGCGACCAAGTTGATCGCGTCACCAGTACTCGTAGGCGTTAATGATTATTGAAATAGACCATTGCACCGCAGTGTAAGTCAAGACAATATACCATGGCACAAGTAACGAACGGTACACTAATTATTTTATGACCGTTTGACACTGCTGTGTGATATCGTTACTTTGTGATATCATTACTCTGAATCAGGGTCCCTTTTGCTGCCAGTCTTTCAGTTCGCACAGTTATTATTACAAATTCGCTGTCTTTCGTGGCATAGTTATTACGTTTATTATGAGGGCAGCGAGTAACTAAAAGATCCTGAGGCTTTGATTACACTAAATCATGAACCATTTGATTAGAATTAGAGCATTCCTGTTTTCAAACGACAGCGTCGCTCGTGTAACTTGGCGTTTACCTTGGCTCTTTGCTTTAGTGTCCGTCATTTCAGCAGTCACAAGTGCGTCATAGATCGTCCGTACTCTTGCCCCTTTTCGTAGAAGCTTTTGGCTGCTCAGAAATTTGTAGACCACGCACAAAATGTTTGGAGTGTCCATTAAAGTTTTCCAAGTCGGACAGGTTTATATGCACGGTTTGTGTGCATTTGCTGCGGCACATGAGCTTTCGCTTGTGTCCTGTCCACGCGCAAGCCAGTATGTGCAGTGGCTCATTGTGCTACACCAGTCTCCCATCATCATACCTACCTCTTACTCTTCTTTTTCCTCCTACCCCCGTGAAAGGTAGCACGCTAAAAACCCGCTATCCAGGCCAACCTCTCCCTTTTATCCTCCTTAATCTTCTTTCTTGTTCCTGTGTACGCATCATGCAATGTAGGAATTATTGTTTGGTTCACGAAGTTCAAAATTTCCATTATGCGCAGCACCACGGCATCGTTTTCTCCGACGCCAGCTACGCTGCACCTTTGGTGGTGACGGACGCAGTGTCGATGGTGTTCTTCTTGGGCGCCTTCTGCATCATGGGAGTGCGATGCAAGGTCTACTACAACAAGTCCAGGGGCACGGTAAGAACAATGGCGCGTAGTTCTCTGTATCATTCAAAACAGAATGCGTTGATGAGGGCATCCAGCACACTGCAGCTTCGTCACACCACGTCCATATGACACAGAGGCGTGGTCCAGAAAAATCACAATGGGGGGCACAAATCAGACCATGGCGGCCATCTCGTTTTTAAAGCATAGATTGTATTTTTTTACTTATATGAAAATTAAACCATGCTCTGAAATAAAATAAAAAAACGAGCATGGGGTCCGAGTTTGAGCAATGGCATTTTTCTATTGAATCTTCTTTGAAGCGGTACAGCGATTGCAAGTTCCATGGTCTCACGCATCTGAGGAGTAATGAACAGAGGTACACGCCGAGAAGTAACCAGCCTTTGAAAAAGGTTGAATGCGCTACACTTAACTGTCAAGTAATTAGGGTATATGATGTTTTAAAGCTAAATCTAGAGAAGATTGAGTACACTTGCAAGGAGTGTCTGGACCCCCCTGACCCCTCATGATTTACGCCAATGACATGGGGAGTATAAACACAATGTCCCTAATACTGTTCCCAATCTATAGATGACAATGAGATTTACATAATGAGCAAGTTTTCAGTGTGTGGCCTGCCAAAGAATGTGGCGATCATTAACACGTCATTACCCTACATAGAGGAAGGAGTAAAACTGGGAGGGAGCGTCACCGTTAACCTCGGCACGCCAGGCTCCTCTGACGCTGCTCATCTCGGCCAGGGCGTGGTGCCTGCTGGTTAGGATTACGACCCTCGCACCAAACGAAACCACGGAGACCCAACCAATAAAAGTGATTGTCTATGACGTAACCAGAACCAGTGTCTCGCTCTTAAATTATTTTTTGTCATCCCATAATGCTTATGGCGCTGCATGTGGCAGCTCGTTGCGTAACTGTGGTGCTGAACGTGTGGTCCCTGGCTCTGTGGTGCTGTCCCATGGGCACACCTGCAGTGCCCGTTCCGAATGTGGGTTTAGTTTGTTAGGCTCATTTGTCAAAGCAGTCTTAACTGGTCAGCGTGAAGGACAGCTCTCACAGCACATATAGCTTGTCTCTTGTGCCCTTACACATTGCAGGCCAGCAAAGCGATCACGAGCTTCTATGTCGCTTTTATGATCGACCAGGCTAGGTCCTCACTTCCGGACGTGCAGCCCCCCCCCAGCTGGTAGCGCCATCTTCCCTCTTCTTTTTTTTCTTTTAAACCCCCCCCCCCCCATACTCTTCCACAGTGTATGGTAGCAAGCCAGGTGTGCATGTAGTTGACTTTCTTCTTGGTCTTCATTTGCAATCAAAAGCTTTTTTAACTTCTAAGTATAACAAATATGCAACGCTTTCACTTGTTAGCTGTCAGGTAACCATGCATAGGCAGCAGTGTATGACGTCGCTGAAGTAGTGGCTGTAGTGAAGGGCTAAAAATTTACGAGATAGTTACTCTATACGTGCCACAGCACGCAGCACGATTGACTTAACCAAATTTCATCACACGAGTGAAAGTATTCAACGACTCTATTCCAAATTTGCTCTCTTCGAAGCATCTCAGTGGTTCGGTTCTCGCAGGCTTAGGACAGCATGACGGGCTAGTGGCGAGGGGGGGGCCGTTAAAAGTATATTGAGCTTAGTAAGAAAGTTGTTAAGCTGTGCTATAGCGCACGCTTTATTTATTTGTTGTGCTCGGCAATGAAAGGCAAGTGAAAACATAAAGTATGTAGAGCCATAGGCCAACGTACAAAACCTAAAAAATGACAGATATTAAAATAACTAGGACGACCTTATCCTAGTTATGAATCCATATAATTTGCAGAAACTGAATAAACTTAAGCAACAAGAGCGCACGCCCTGTGTTAGGTAGCCCGAGAAACGTATTAGACTATCTAGCTGCCTTGCTATGTAGATCAAATATTTTACTTCACGACGATCTCGTTTCCTTCAGCTTCAGAAGTCGATGAACGAGGACACAAGATCGCCGATGGGCGTCTTCGTATGTTCGGTACTGTTCAGGTAAGGACTACGGCTGTTCGTTGAAGTCGATGTGCACTACTAAGAAACTAACTTTCAATACAAACACTTAAGAAGTATACACTAAACATAGTGTTTGAACTCTTTTAACGCGTAAAGACGCAGAATTCGTGAACACAGGGATCTGGCGTTTCGACAAGCGTAGTTGCCTCTTTCAACGTTTTTAATGTTTTCCTTAGCGCGTGTGCTTTGGTTCTGCTCCTCTTCAAACACGTGTACAGGCTGACATGTCTCGCAGACGGCATTTTCTCGAGCTGTGTAGCGTCTTTTTTTTCTTATCATTCTAAAATAACAATTTAAGAAGAGGTCATCATTGCGAAGTGAAGCACAGAAATGAGAGACCTTAACGTAAGAACTCAAATATGTTCTACAGGAAAGTATCTGCCTGAATGAAATGCTCTAGAGTGTCAAACAGCATAGTTTTCATCAGAATAAAAGGCACTTATGGCACACCGAAACATGTGAGACAAAAAAATGAACGTGTGCTGACTGCCGATGGTTGGTTTACTGTGCGTTCGCATAATATAAGGACGGCAATGAAAATAAGATAGTGAACCAGGGAAGGAGAACTTATGCGCATGGGTCTGACGATGACATTGAACCTAGATGCTTATTATAATTGTCCGAGATATTGAACTTATCTGCCTTAAGCCTGCAGACAGCTGCAGCTTAGCTAGGCGGGACGCAACACAAACGCTCTCGCATGCATTCATTACTGAACTGAGTCGGTAAATATTTATATAGTCCGGCATCGCATCCCCCTGATTTTACAGGTGTTATTATTCTAAACAGGCAATACGCCAGTCCGTTAATTTTTTCTAGTTATTATAACGAACGTGAGCGTTAGCACAACTTGAACCATGATGACGGTAACTTGCGTATAAACATTATTGTTGAGCATAGTAAGTTTGTTACACAATAACGAGAATGCAGGTAACACTGACCACACGAAGCCCTTCCCCTGAAACACCTGCGAGGTTTTTTCTCATGAGTTCTGCGAAAACGCGGAAAGTGGCGAAAAAGTTATGGGAGTCGAAACTGACAACTGCATCTTTGTTGCAGCAGTCTATGAGGAAATCCATGCAGGTTTCATTTGTTGCCTGTACCAGGATCAATTTGTCCACAACAACCACGGTGTAAGAATTCACCGTGACAAAAAGGAAGCTTTGTTCTTGAGAAATCGACATGGATTTTCTCGCATACTTCTGCTACAAACAAGTGGCTGTCAGCTTTCCTATTCACGTCAATTAGGAGGTGTTGATGTTGTTTCCTTACAACAAAAATTGTGTTTTCTTCGGGTGTGAACAGGCATCTGAAGAACGTGGCCCTTCTGGGAAAGGCCGTCTACAGGGACCTGCCCATCTCTAGTCAAAGGATGCAGTGCGCTCCACTCGCCAGGGACGTGTGTGCACGCCTGACGCGAGTGCAAATGTGAGCATGTTTATCGTTTATCTTCTGTCATCATCATCATCATTATCACCACCATCATCACCACCATCATTGAATGCGCCCCCTGTAAGGCAAATACTCCTCCCATGCCTCGTCAATCTACCGTCTCCTGTGTTTGCTGTGGCTACATTATTCCCGCAAACTTCTTAGTCGTATCTGCGCACCTCACTTTTCACCTCTTCTAAAGTCTATTTTCTATGAGACATCTGGGCACCATTACCTTGGGCTGTTAAGCCGATCTGATCTTTTCTTGTTTTCGTATATTGCGACGTGAGTTATCAAGGCAATGTGGCATTGTATGCCCCATCCCAACACTTTTCATGTATATGCGTCTACCGTAATACTGTTCATTCAGTTGCTAAGGATGTAAAATAGAAAGGTTACCAACGCAATATGACGGCACTCAAATCCCCCCATAAAATGGTCTATAGTCGAATACAACTCCAGAAGTATGCGGCATTATGGCGTCAAAGGCGAATGCGGCCAAGCCTGCGCCAGAGGGCGTGCACTACAGACTGACGTCATGAATCAAGCTGACGGGGACCCCGACTTCGGATAACAATGTCGAGTGCGTGAACAGGGCTATTGTAGGGGGCGATTCCTGGCCACGCTTCGGTCATTTAGATGAAGCCTACCCGGATTTCTTAAAGTGTACCCGACTATACTTTTTTTACTTGATTGAAGAACAGCGCAGGATCTGTGTGCTGCGAGCAGTTGCGTCATGTCAAGCATGATAAAGTTCAGATGGTGTCATTTGCGAACCAGTTATGTGCTCCTTTATGAAATCTAAATACATGAAATGCTAAATTCAGCGTTTCCTCTACGCAATGAAGAGTGTAAAGAGTGGCTCTTTTGGAAGGTCGAATCATGATCAGAGGCGGGGCGAACGAAAGAGATAGACACAAGAAATTAAGGTAGTTAGTGAGACCACATAGAGCTTGTTAATGGTGTCCGGGCACCTTTACCATCTTTTATTATTTATTGTGGATGAACAAAGACAAATACAAAAGAGTAACAAGAGAACGAGCACTATTCTGAGCGGAATATTTAATGAATAAAAATCAAGCGCATGTATTTTCGTCCGTTCTTTGAGCTCAAAAAATGAATTATGATATCATCCTAGCAAGTCTAATATTCAATGAATTTTCGATGCTTTTACTTTGTGCATGATCAGGGCCTTCGTCACCAATGGTGAAGGGTACATTTACCGAGTAATGTCTAGAGGTACCTGAATAGTTGGCTTCTATTTTTTTACAGATACGTTTTGTGTGCTACTACAAATGAAGTAGTACGTACGTTCCTAATGTACACGACAGTTGATTAGGATCCCATTAAAGCTCTAACAAACAAATTTAAAAGGAATGTGAGTGTGTGCAACGATCAGCCTGTGGCAGATGGCAGGCTGTTCACAGAACGCCGCTTTAAGGAGGCCTACCTGTAAAAAAGTTATCGCTATGTGACATTCTCAGGTATGCAAAACACTGTAACGCAGTCTTCTCTTTCAAAGTAGGTTTCCTTTGATGCACTCGATTTCTGTTCTCACAAATAGCATTGTCCGTCAATTGGACCGCTTGCTGCCATTTTTTTTTCTCTGCGATTACCACAGCACGAAGAAGCTGACGAGGTGGCGGCTCTTCTATGCCGTCATGCGAACCGTCTGGGACGACCTCTTCTGGACTATGCTGACCACATTCGCTTACTACGCCAACGTGCTGGGAAAGGTGCCTCTTCTTGAGTAAGACCCTTTAATCATTTCGTCATGTTAAAACCGCGGAGAACGCCCGTCAGTCAAACCTATCTCCAGTTCGGCTAGCGAAGACGATCTCACGGCATGGCCATCGAACCCAACTCCGAAGGGTATTCAGTCGGTTGAGTACAAGCTTGGCAGACACACTTTCGTAGATCGTATATTTACCTGATATCTCGCCAACTGAGCGGACGGGGAACGGTGACTGAATTCCTGTCACGCTTGTAACGCAGAATTCTGATAAAAGACTGAAACCCCGAAGTACTACGCTTGAAATTAGCGCATAGTGGTTTGTACAAGTGGTTGACGTGTCGTATAGGGAAGAAGAGGGTACAATATGCTGAGGCTTGAACATATTGGTGTTCATAACATGTCTCAATCAATCAATCAATCATCCAATCAATCAATCAGCACTATTATATACGAAGCAGCTTATGGTGGAGTTTAGTCCGGCGTGCGGCTTCACCACCCTCGTTGCGCATGCGCAACCGCTGGCCAAAACACCGCCAGAAGGCGCTCACGCACTAGAGCGTTCCGGCCTGTGTAACGCGGCTGGGTAAGACGCTGTAGTCTCTTCTCCTCACACTTTCTCCTCAATTATGTGATGGCGTCGGAGAACAAGATTCTGAAGGCATGCGATGAACGCACGTTCTTCCGCATGCCGTGGCGATGAACCCGTGTGTCGTGCTCCACGAGTTCGGGACAAGTAACAGCAACAAAAGTTACAATGCATTCGCGGTGTGTTCCACTTGCAAGGACGCATTAACCTATCAGGGAAGGTTCCCGTGACTGCTTCGCAAGCTTCTCAGGGTTACCTTTAGAGAGAAATTGTGTATTTTTTATTCCCAATATTTAATATATAAAAAGTGATCCACGGTGGCTGCAAGGGTTTAGCGAGCCAAGGTTATTTGTCTTTCTATGTACTCTGTGTCCACACGCCTTGTATTGGACGTGGTGTTGTTTTCTTTTCAAAAGCATCGCGTTGCCTCTTACGTCATGGGCGATACACACTGAAGAGATAGGCAACGTGATGTTCTAGTTTTTAACGCGATAGCGTTAAAGAACTCGTGTCGCAGAAAACCCGCCGCCAGCGTCGGCCCCGTTGGTTGTGAGGGAAAAATCGTCTGTGCGTTTGGGACCGAAAAATAAAGTTATTGAGATAGCCGCGGGTGGCCGCCCCTTGTCCACGCGTGCGCGCGTGATCACACTGAGAAAGCCGCGCATTAGAAGAAAAAAAAGTGCTCAAGGTCACGAAGCGCGGTAGTTTCTTTGCCCTGCCACCCCTCGCTGCTTAGCTTCCAGCGCTTTCATCGGGACAAAAAAAGAGATGATGGAATTTTGGCATGCCACAAACTTTTGTAACTCCATTCGCACTGGAGGGATTCTTAAAATGTTTTACATGGTTTTACCGTCATCTATGAGGGGTCCACATTTGTCTGTAACAATGCTCCTTAATTTAATCAGTAGATTTAGGTAGGTGCCAGTGTTTCGTTTCGCGGACGAAATTGCGACTTTGAAATGACAAACGAGGCCTTGACGTGAAACCCCAGGCGTTTGGTGGAGGGCGGCGAAGAAGTGACGGTCACCACGTGGCTCTTCGTGGCGGCCTGCATCGCGGACGCACTGCTGGCCTGCTACCAGATGCACACCTGCTTCCGCCTGGGAAACCGCGTCCGCTGTCTCCTGCTGGGCGCAATCTTCAGAAAGGTTTGTGGTGGCTTGCGCTTCTTGCTCATAATTGATTTGAAAGGTTATTTTCTCAGAGTTCGAAAGGTCTTCTCTACATATTTGCTTACAGTTAGTTGCGCAAGAAGATTCGCATTGTGTGGGCAGTCGAAGAAGACAACGAAGGAACGCGTCATCAGCGGGACACGACTGCACGAACCTGGCATAATACAACCGATGTACACCACCTCGCAACCTTCTCTCAAGCATGCGACATACCTGAAAGCCCTTGCTAATGCAGTCTCGTCACCGTATAGTGGCATGAATACGCCGAGTCTAGGTATCTCTAATCAGAGAGCATTAGGATACTTCCTGCACACAGAAACGGTGCATTCATATGTATAACTTTATTTTTTTACTAAGCATCAGGGCAACATTCGTTGAAATTTAAATCGAAAAAAAAAACGGAGCACGTGTTATGCCGTAGCTCGGTTATTAAAGCACTGTGCGACTTGTGCGAAAGTTGCGATTGTTATCCCAATAGGTGGTATACGTTGGTTTTTGTGAACAATGAATTTGTTTTATTTTTATTTGATAGTAACGTTTACACTTTAAAAACTACAAATAATTCCCCTTGTTTTCAGGGGCGTAGTTATGAACTATTTGGGGAGTAAGGGTGGATTCGACCAAACTTTACAAATGTTCATGCGTACGTTTGCTCGTGAAGGAGTACATACTGTTGTCATCCTAAAAAGCTTAAGCATCTACCTTTTTAGGATATATACAGCTATGCATATGAAAAATTTAAAAAAAAGTTCCTAGACAAGTAGAGGGACCCAACCACCCCCCTTCCCCTCTGATTCCGCGAGCGCATGGTTTCATGATCCTTTGGGTCTATACGGGTGTGTTTAACAAGAAGCTTATGCATAAAAGCTATGAGTATGTATATTAATATGCACAAAAGTTAAGTGTACCTTTTCTGATCCAAACGTTACACATGGCACGCATTGGAACACCTCGCACAAGGTTCCTCCTCGCAGATGGTGCGGCTGTCTCCGCGTGCCCTTGCTCGCAACTCTTCGGGCTACGTGCTCGCCCTTCTTGGAGGCGACTGCCTGCAGATCTGCATCGCCTGCACCCAGTTCCCGCTTCCCATGACGGGAGCATTCCTGCTGCCCGTCATCATCTATCTCCTCGGCCTCCGAGTGGGGGCGGCGGCAGCACTCTTCACGGCTCTGTGGCCCACCGTGGCACTGATGCTCATCTGGCCGTCTACCGTGCTACAAGACCAACTGTGGGTGAGCGGGAACACGAAGACGGCTGAACATGCGTGGACCTTGCTTGCTTGCTTCGCTTTGCTTTGCTTGCGCCCGCGTGCGCACCCTGTTTTTTTAGTAGCGAGGCGGTTTTCAGTCGCGGCATCCTACGCCTATCGAGATCTACTGACATTTAGGGATCTAACGAACGGGGCCACCCGAGTGTAGACATTTTTTTGTGTGTATTTACTCCTGCTTGTCTAAGTCAAGGTCATTTTCTATATTTTTTTGCTTCCTCCTCCTCTAGCCTCTTTCTCTTCCTCTATCTTCACATCCTCTCTATCTTCCCTCTTCGTGAAAAAAATGTTTCCTCTCTCCACTCCTTCCCTTGGGTTGCAGATACCAGATTGCTCTGTCTCTGTTATCTGTTTTCTGTTTTACCTTGTGTACCTGTGTAAGCAAGTCAAAGAAATAATAAATTCCCCGTCCGTTGGCGTAGCGTTGTTGAAAGGGTACGAGAGAAGGATCCGCTTGGAGATGAAGGGCAGCACAGTGCCGCCGAAATGGGCGAGTGCGAGGCTCGGTGGACATAGTGAACCAATAAGGGGCGCTTTAAGAGGGGGAGAGTCTTGGCCAGTGGAAAGGGTTAACCAATTAAATGCGCACGAGAATGAGTGAGGGCGATCGTCATGAAGGGTGACACTAGCTTCACTGCTTCCACAGTATTCTCGAAGTCACACTCTCCAAACTTTTCGTTCTTTATTCTAAACATTGTAATTGCAAAGGTCCCCAGGGCCGTGGAACGTGGGTAGCTGGAGCGAAGATAAAAAGAAATCACCAGAGAATAGAACAGCCGGCCTGCTAAAATGGTGACCTCTCTGTATGTGAGCGCTGTTCGCACGCATCATTTACCACTTGCATGCATCTCAACAATCATTCAATCATAGCGGACATTCGCAATTAGAACGGAAAAAGTACATAGCAGCTGAAGCGGCAAAAAGTAAAGCCACCAGACGTAGTATATAGAAATGGGCTACGTGTGAAAACATAATCAACATAGAGTACCAGTTCACGAAGCTGCATAATAAAAAGAATTGAAAATAAATGCAAAAGCAAAAGCCCCACATACAGGGTTTTCAAGAAATATGTCCGAAAACCCCAAAAATCAAATAAAAAGAAATATTTGTTCGTGGCCTACATGATTCCATTTTTTGTAGTGGTACGCTTCTTAAGCTGACCAAGTGTATAAATTGCAGCTTTAAATAAATAACTTAGCAAATGTTTTTTTATTGTTAGAGACAGACTTTCGAGTCAAATGGGAAAGAATTGAAGTGGACGTCCTGCGAAAACTCATAGCCTTCATGAAATTAAAAAGAAAGCAGCCCCTGATAATTATTATTGACTAACGAATTTCGACACGAAATTATGCAGAATAGCAACATTAAACCTGCTGCTATTCTGCATTAGTAGCTCAGACACGAATCACCACCCTGGTGAAAGTTGCATCAATCTCTTTCGATCTTGTATTCGACCCTCTTTATTGAGTATACGGTCCTAACATGTACTTTACAAAATAGGCTTTGGAGGGACACTTGCTTAGCACTGACGATACGCTGACACCGAAAGGAGCAGTCAGCTGTAGCCTTTTTTACCGTAGCAGATATAAGAGCAATAGTAGCAGAAGAACTATATGGGTGGAAGATAAATAGTGTGTTCCTGATGCATGTTACGTCAAATGTATAATGTATTTTGCAATTTTCTTTCGCAACCACTAAACTGACATTATATCATGTAATATGATAAACCATGCGGCGGGTACAGGGACCTCAGTCAGGCATTGCTGCCCTTTTGCTGCTGTAATTATCTTCAAGTTACATTCGAGATGAACTAAACATTCATTCATTCATTCATTCATTCATTCATTTCAGTTCATTCAGTTCATGCCAAAAAAACGAATTATTCTGCAGCAATGAGCATCGAAACATGGCAGCGCACTCCGAAGCCGAGTCGATCTCACGCTGTAACACAAGTTCGCTGCACGCATCTGTTGGTGTGCACGTGCAGGACAACGTGCTGAGCCTCCGCGACGAGCGGCTCAAGCAGACGTCCGACCTGCTTAGTTCGGTGCGGCTGGTGAAGATGTACGCGTGGGAAGAGGCCTTCTCGTCGGCCATAAGCCGACTGCGAGCCAAGGAGGAAGAGGCCAGCCACAAGGTCAATGTGCTCGACGGACTCATCGACTCCATTTACACCTCTTCGGCCTCATTGGTACGTCTGATGGCCTACTGTACGTAAACCGTTCCCGTATCCTCGCAGATGGAGAAAGTCTTTTTGTAATTGCTGTCACAGACAACATATGAGTCAGGTGCTAACAGGTAAAATATTGTTTGAAAAGTGATAGTTGATTAGGGCGAATGAAAATTTATGCTCATAAGGCTTTAAAATCTTGTCTTGTGTTTTCATTGCGTGCTTACGCTCTATCCGTCATACATGACTGTTTATTTATACATTACATAACATTAACAAGATATCAGTTTGCATATGCAGCTGTGAACATAGTTATGATTACTGGGAAACATTAACAACTATCGTTCCTATATGTTGTTTACATGTACATAGTTTTTCCGATAATTTATACGCCTGGCATTGAAGCAAAGTTCTCCCTTCGCAAACGCTCTTTGTCATTGGTCAGCTTTCTTTGCTAACAAGATATCCACCTCTAAAATTCACCGAAACTTGCTCTTACAGAGATTCCTAACGTACAGGGGTGGTCAAAGGTGCCCAGGCGAACGTCGCAGCTAAACCTACGACAGCATGGCTCGGGAACTTTTGATCACCCTTGGACATAATTTATGAGAATATGACTATTGTATCGCACTATAGTCGGGTGGCAGTGTTTGACTGTGTTTTTGTGTTTTTTTTGACAGTGTTTTGTGTGGCATGTAGTGTGACGGTGTTTTTACAGCGATAGAAATTATGTGGACACTTTTAGGAGGTTTCTGCTGTCACGTCATGCTTTGTATTAAGTGCAAATTGATAAAATCGCCTATACGCATCGTGTGTTTTAAAGCTCGAGTCAATGTACATAAGCGCTGTGGGTGAACGCGGCAGAAGCATCGCTGAAAAGAGCTGGCCATCTCCGTTGCCCGGAGGGATGATTGAATAAAGAGACGAATACGCCGACAACAACACGAAAATAAAAAAAAAATGTAATAATATGTTTCGACACTCAAAACGGGAGCCTTGACGCAGCGTGCGATAGCATCACCAAGGCTGTAAGGCCTGTCATCGATGGCTTATAAAGCACAGAGGAAACGCCCCACTTGTCAATCATCAGGAGAAGGACATAAAGAGCCGTAATTGGGGTGGAGGGCACCTCTTGAACTCTAGTGTAAAATAACGGGAGCCTCCTCGTAGTAAGCATGGAAAACAGAGCAACTTTTTTGCCCAAAGCACCTTTGCATAAATGCGTTCCTTCTCGGCTGTTCCCGCTCAGTTTAGACCCGCGGCGCACGCTCCACGCACTCGTCCCATCATCGTCCTTCTCTACTTCTAATATTTAACACATTCCGGGACCTGAGGTGGCGATTTCTGAAGGGTACAGTTTTTGTGCAGGCCTGAACAGCTGAGCGTCATTCGGCTCTCTTAGTTTGCATGACCGAATTATGCCATTTTTAAAAGTCACGCCTGACAATGAAGAACTTTCATGCACCCACGTTCTAAGCACATGTTGGTCGTTCATGACTGCTTGTACCAGTCCCAGGTTATTCAATCCGTGAGGATCTGGGTTTCCTCCTGCGCCTGCTCCTCCATCGGTGCTTCTGACACTTGTGCCAAGCTCGCGTTTCTGAATACATCGCCTTCGATGAACTTGTGCTTTCGATGATTGGTTTTTGTTGCCATAAACATCCGCAATGCTGACTCTTCCACGATGTTTTCCTGCAGCCTCTTTTGAAGAGTTTTCTCTGTTTTCTTGTATTGGCTTCGTTCACCCTACAAGCATTCTCATTCGGTCGTGGTCTGGTCTGTCTCACTCGGAGCTGTGATGTTGTTTTCGCATTCATCGCTATCATCTTGGTTTCGCTGTGCAAGACGGAAGCGGTAGGCGTCACGCAGGACCTCCATTCACGCCTTCCTTCAAGTGGGTCGCGAACACTGGACTGGTGTTGCACGCTTTTCTCACGGTCTTCTACCTGTAATCGCGGATGGTTCAACAGCTTCTGCGACTCCGTCTCTGATGAATGAGTCTCGTTGGGTTTTTCTGATGAGCTCTGTCATTTGTAGTGTGCCACCACGATGTAACTGGAGATCACCTTGGCCATAATCTCAAGGAGCATCGCAGTGTCTGAAAGCTCCGATTGTCCAAGAGCCTTGAGACCTGTCACGTTTATGGTCACAGTATCTTGAATATTTCTCATGGCAGTCACGTCAATGAAACATCGTACAGGCTAGAGCATTCTGAGGGTCTCCAAGTACTTACGCTCGATGATTCTCGTGTTGCCGAAGCGGTTGGTCGGAATTTCGATGGCATCTGCATATGAAGAGTCCGTCACCTGAATTCCTTCAATCGCTTTGGCCGCTGGTCCAACCAAAAGGAATTTCAGGTAGTAAAATCTTTCGACGTTCGTCAGGCCGGGGTTTGTATGAAGGGCTTGCTTGAACACGTCTCAGAACGGCTGCCACTGTAGCACTGCTCCGTTAAAGCGAACCAAGTCAAACTTCGGTATTCTTGAAGCATCACAGATGGAACAATTTCCCGAAGTTGTATCTGGAGTTGTATCCCGAAGTTGTATCTCATTGGGTATTGGTAGGCCTCGGTCCACCGTGGTTTCAGGCTGTTGCTCGATGTGATACGAAAGAAGGGACAGCGTTGCTGTTGTATTGTCTTCATACTCCAAGACTGATATGTAGGGCTCAGCTGCTTGCTCGTGCGTGAGTAGTCCCTCCAGTTGTTCGTTGGGCACGCGTAGTCCATCGTTGCAGTTATTCAGTCGGTTGCGCAGAAATCAAAGCACCGGGGTGCTAAACTGGCTGGATTCAAGGAGTTGGCTGGCCTAGTTACGTAGACGCGTATGCGAAGCTCGTTGGGTCACTCGTTTGCCCTTGATCCGATCCATCTTCGCTGGTGTGGAAGTCCTTTCGTTGTCGGGTCGCTCGTGTCAAAAATCCCGGGTTTCTCGGCAGCATAAAATGTAGAATGAAGGAAGCCTCTTCATTGGAAGGCTGGAAAACAGGGCGACTTTATTGCTCAGAGCACCTTTGCATAAACGCGTCCATTCTTGGCCGTTCCAGCTCCGCACCGCACACTCCGCGCGCTCGTCTATCATCTTTCTTTTCTTCTTCTAACATTCAGTATCTGGAACGTGCGCTGTCTCGACGCACAACAGTTGTCGCGGTTCGTATAACCTCGTAGGTGTCGTGCCCGCACTGCTTACATCGCGTTGACACGACATAAAGCATGAGAACGCCTTCACTCCCTGGAGAGGCTGTATTCCCTTATGCCCAGGTTTTGTAGAGTTACACCTTATCGTATTCAAAAGAGTTAATAGCTAGCCTTACCTCGTTTAATAATGCAACATGTTGCTATCGATTTCACTGCTTCGCCCTTGCGACGAAAGCATGATTTTTCTTGTCCTCAGTTTTGTACACTAAGGAACGCACTATGTAATTTACGCTAATCATCAAGTTTCATGCAGGTTCCCCAATCTTTTCTGCTTAATTATCTCAATTATAAAACTGCATTTTTCTCCTCGACCAGATGACGATCCTGCTGTTCGCTTCCGTGGCTTTCCTGGATGACGCATCCGTTCTCACTCCAGCAGTGTCTTTTTGCTGCCTCTACTTGATCTCGGCCACCGATCTCATCACCAGTTCAACTGCGCAGCTCCTGCGAAGCCGAAGTGTTGTGAGTCTCCTAAACGTTTGACTTGACCATGCGGTGATGAGGGGCTGAATCTGCGAGAGTTTGTACGTTTCCTCATCTATTGGCAATTCAAGACACTAACTTTATCTATTGGCCAAATTCTTCTCTTGCGAAAGATTCTAGCTTAAGACGTGACATTACGCCCCACCATGGTGGTGTAGGGGCTAAAGAACTCGGCGGCTGACCTACAGGTCACGGAATCGAATCGCGGCCGCGGCTACCGCACTTTCGACGGAGATGAAAATGCTCGAGGCCAGTGTACATAGATTTAGACGCACGTTAAAGAACGCCAGGTAGTCGAAATTGCCGGAGCCCTACGACGTTTCTCATAATTATATGGTAGTCTTGCGATGTTCATTTTCAGCAATCATTATTATCATGATTTTATTAAGACGCAACATCGCAGATAAGTATCGGGCTGGTCGGTGGAAACTACCGACTTGAAACGTACCGAATTAGCACAGGAGACGTTTCTATAAGCTTGCCTGTCGTGCTTCTTAGCGTTGGTCAGATATGTATAAAGTCAATATCAACATAACGCGTTCGTGTGGATACGTGTTAGGTTAACAAATAACTACGACAATCAGTCGTTACATCTCTTTCGGCGCAGCAAAACTTTACCAGTGACCCAGTCACCTGCTGCTGATGAAGTGTTCCCTTCATCGCTTGTCTACCCCGACGGGTGGAAACGAAGAGGCGTTAACATAGTATAGAACGCAGTATAGACATGCATTCCCCATTGACGCCACTGTAGAGGTCACAAATTGTAGAAAAGCGTTTCTTCAAAGCAATTTAACATTACGCACGCATTCATCTTACGAGTCAGAGTCCGTGCACTGTCTGTCCGTTGTATAACTAAATGTTCAGATCATTAGAACTCGACTCAATTTTCACGCTCTTTTACCAGCTATTTAGGCTACAGTTACTCGAAGAAAGTTGTAGGATACATTCTTATCGAGATTTGAGAATATGCATGCTGTTGTTCAGCGTTGGTGCTTTCAATTTAGTGCATCCTTATTTAGGCCAAGTAAACGCTACTGCACACCTGAAGGCAGGTGTCTCTGATTTCGCCGATAAATTCCGGCTTTCGCGGGCACCGTGTCCATGTCACTTTGTCGTACTGGACCGTGCGGATCTACTACTGTCGTTTCACGCTGCTGGCCTGAGTACTGCCTAAAAATTTTTTTACATTCTCATTTGCTTAAGTAGGCTTCTTTTATCTCGTTTAAACGTAAGAGGCAGCTTTCTAGAGCAGCTGCCTGTGAAGAATAGCACGAACTTGTCTGCACGGCAACCGTTATATTTTTCTCTATATTTTGCACTTACTAGAAGTACTGAGCAGCGAAGATAATTTTTTGTGTTTTGATTAACTTCATCCATGCGTTGTTGATATCATGCAGGTAGGTTTGGCGATGCTCCGGTACTGCGCTTTCTTTAGTGAAGAGGAACACCAGGACAGGCCACCTTGCTTCCTAGAGACTAGAGCCGCCAAAGGTGAGTGATTCTGTGGCCTTATATTTATAGAACCGTGTTGAAAACCATGTATAAAAATAAATATTTTGTTCTCACACTTTTAAGCATTATATTACCAATGTATACTGGAAGTGCCCAAATGCTCAATAGACATGTATGAAGAAATGTTTACCGGAGGTTCGGCGAGCAATTGTCGTAATAGTAGCCCACGAATTCCACCAAACATTTCAGACATATGATTTAACTTCAAGAATAGAAGGACAAGATTGCTAGAAGCCCGTGTATTTACTACATGTCAAAACATTACAGTAAACGACCCAATAAACTAGTTCACTTCAACTGAAAAGTTCACTGTAGTAATTATCTCAAAGAACACAAAACAGTATAGGACACAACTGAACATGGAAGCAACAGTGTAAAATGCAGTTTATGAAGTTATATACATACTTACGTACGACATGAGTAACTGCTGCGTTGCTGTTTATATCATTTTGATGATAATCCGGTATTTGCATTTTCTCTCGCGCTTTTAGAGCTCAAGAAGCAAGGCAATCAAGAGAGTCTATGCCTTTATTAGCCTTCAGTGGCAAATTTTTTTACTCCGACATAAAATCTCCCAACATATCAAGCAGCTTTGGCCAGAATTCAGGATTTCAGTTTGCCTCTTCCAGCTCTGGACAGCTCAAAATTGCGTTGAACCTATTTTGGAAATGAGGCCAAGTGCACTGACGAAGTTCTTTCAACTGAAATTTTTTGTTCAAATTTTTGTTCAAACTGAAAAAAAACTTATTACTTAGAATACGTAGGAAACCAAAAGGGTATTTCTAGAATTGGGTCATGCCGAAATAATAATTAAACCGATGTTCGTGATAATGAAAATTTACCGTATGGCTTGCAGAACTTTCAAATAAATCAAACGCTGGTAACCGAAGTTCGGCAAACACAATCAACTACCAACTAGCCCCGAAATTCATTGACTTTACTCTTTTCAGCTTTCCGAAATCCTTTAGCTCTATTGCATAAATTTGTGGCATTACTTTCTTTTGGGGTGGGGGAAGGAGGGCGGTGAAGTTGTGTTTTCATCAAAAAAAAAAAAAACTCGTTTCTTGTCGCGCGCATCGCGATGTTTTCTGTTGCCTGCGAACAAGTGCTAACTGGCCGAAATAAGCGCTCTGGCGGGGTTCTCATAGTCTCTTGCCTGCGTTACGACTGGGATTAACCGAAAACAAGTCTCTAGGTTCTGTCTTTTCTCGTCTTTCATAATTGTTACAGTGGAGATTGTCTTTGCGCTTGCTTCTATTACTTATTTATTACCAATAGTTCACAAGTGCCAACTGAAGATGATAACACTGGCACAGGCTGACATCGGTATTACTTCAATAACTTACTCATACCCCGACAAGATTGGCGCCAAGGTGGTTAATGAAAAACGCGCATAGTTGAAAAAAAATCCAGTGGTCCATCTGCAAAATTATGTGGAAGATGGATATATTCGCAAAACAATAGTTATAATATTCGCTTCCATGTAGCGGGCATTTACGGACACTTCATTGGCCCCGTCGCGGTGGTCCAGTGGCTTAGGTACTCGGCTGCTCACCCGCAGGTTGCGGGATCAAATCCCGGCTGTGGCGGCTGCATTTCCGATGGAGGCGGATATGTTGCATGCCCGTGTTCTCAGATTTGGGTGCAGGTTAACGACCCCAGGTGGTCGAAATTTCCGAAGCTCTTCACTACGGCGTCTCTCATAATGCATATGGTGGTTTTGGGACGTTAGACCCCACAAATCAATCAATTACTGACACTTTATTGCTTAACAGGTGAGGTGTTCATCGAGAAGTGTGACTTCAGCTGGGACCCGGACAAGCAGGGATTCAGCCTCCACGGCGTCTCGGTGGAGATCGAGCCGGGCTCTCTCGTGGGCGTGGTGGGATTCGTGGGCTCCGGCAAGTCCTCGATGCTGGCCGCCATCTTGGGAGACATGATACGAACCCGTGGTTGGCTCGACGTTGGCGTGAGGACATAAACTTTTTGCTGCAGTTATGCTACGCAGTTATTTGTATGATTTATATTCTATTGCACATGTACTTGAACCCTGATGTGGCTCAGTAGATCAGGTTTCCACACCTTGAGCTTCGAAGGTTTTGTAGTTTTAAACACGCGATGGAATAAACAAAAGTCATAGTGTCGCAAATTTTGTTCTTGAATGTGACATCAGTCGTATACCGTATTTACATGATTATAAGTTGACTTAAATCAAAGTCAACCTTCCCAAAATATTTCGTCAAAAGAAAAAAAAAGCTTGAGTGCATTTCACAAAGAAAATGTATTTACAATGGCGGTGAAACAAATTCCGCTATGTAAAATTGGTTTCAAAGTTACACAAAGAAGTGTTAGCTTCGCGGCAACACTCGGGGACTATTTTCAGAAAGTTTCCACTAATTTTTGCTGAGGCTGCTGGTTATGCACGAGAAAATACGGCTTATGTTACAGGCAGTGTCAGAACGCAAATATAATACCGTAACCATGCTACAGTGTGCCCGATTTTGTGTTTGCTTCGCTCGCAGTTTTAAGCGGAGCCTCTACTTCTAATTTCAAATGTGTAGAAACTTGACCTACAATAGTGTAAATACGGCAGCTCTCTCGTGAAGGCATATAGGTCCCGTTGTATACTCAGAAATTAGCTGTCCCTTCCGTGATGTAATAATGGGACTGTAAACAGGCTCCGACTCTTTCTGTACACTCTTTTCAAAGCTCTTTAATTGGTACACAAGAAATTGGTGATTAAACCTCGCAAATATCACAGTGACTGTGGGCCATGCTGCCACTTCATATTCAAAGCAATTGCAACGCGACTATCCAATGGCTGTCCAGTACTCTTCGTCGCAAAGTATTGTAGTGTTGCCCATGGTAAACATTACGTAGCAATGACTTTGTGAATTCGTACTTTCGTTTTCACTAAATAGCCTTCTTTCTCTTTTTCACACTACCAAAGGGTACCTTGGCCCTCCAGTTCATTATAAAGATTTGGCCAGTTGTCGCGCGTGCCTGAAGTTTGTTTACTATGCCGATTTCTCGCATCACACTTCGGCACCGCACCACTGTGGCACGAGGGACACATGGAACAGGCCTGGCTCGATCATATACTGTGCACCTATGACGCAGTCGCGATGTCATTTTGCGTCAGTGGCGTGGGCGTTGTCACGACGACGGGCTACACCTACCCATCTTCGCTGTGGAAAAGGGTGGTGAGGGTGAGCGAGGAAATGAAACCGGCATAAATAACTTTAACCACTGTCGCTTAGTTATAAGACAACTTTATGTTGCGTGAGTTGGTGTACGTAACATTGCACTTATGGTCGAAGGCCTCGCGGCAGTGTTTTCGCATCGTACGGGCGCCCAGTTATCTGTTCATGGCAAGCTTTAATCCGCGGTGTTGTGGGCTCCAAAAATATATTTTTGCGGTGTCGTTCTGGGCAATATAGAAAATAACAGCAGTTAACATTTTACACACCTGAATTCAGGTGTATTGGCACGTGGTGAGCCTCCTGCCATCCTCCTTAAACGGTCCTCAAAGGCTCTTGTGAATGAAATCTCCGTTTTCCACTCTCGCTACAATGTAACGATGTCGACTACACCTCAGAGGGACGTACGGAAACACGCTGTAAGCGCTGTAGTGCACGCGTAATTGTGCGGCCGCCCTTTGCAGGGTAAGGTCGCGTACGCCTCTCAGACGCCGAGCATCTACAACATGAGCGTGCGGGACAACATCCTCTTCGGCAACAGGCTGGAGCCGCTGCGCTACCTGACCGTGCTGAAGGCCTGCGAGCTGCAGGCCGACCTCTCCTCTTTCCCGGCGGGTGACCTCACCGAAGTGGGAGAGAAGGTCAGTCCGCGTGGCCCGCGCGGGACGCCTGTTCGGCTGGTTTCAACCACGAAAATGTGGCGTTCTGGAGAAGAAAAAAAAACTGCAATGTAGTGTTGTGCGCCTGTAAAGCGTGCTTTGAAGTTGTACGACTCTTCTTGTTGTGAAGCTCTAGGATTAGGCTGAACAATATGTGGTGTGAAAAAAAAAAGCGTGGATACTTCTCGGAGAGCGTCACATCTCCCCCCGCCCCACACCTCTCCTACTGAGGCCCTCACTGGATACCCATTGTGAAGACAGGTTATGCATTCCTTAAGCGCCTTTTCATCTTCACGGCTACGAAGCGTGTTGTTTCATAGTTTGTGTTGTTTGTCACTTGCGTCACACGTTTAGGACGGTGTGTATGTTTCTGTGCGTTTTCGTGTGTTGAACAATACATACGCACTCGGAAGGTTCAGAGTTCCAGTCCCTGTTTACTTTTCAGGTCGAGCATACGATATTTTACGCACCCGAAATATTCGACGCCCTTGAACCCAAATACCTCGGATGTTCACGGTTCGATACCGTACGAACGTGGAAGGTTTGGCGTTTAAACCTGTATCTACTTCAGATGAAAATCACGGGTTCAACGGCCAACGAGCTGACAAGTTCAAGCATTCGAGCTTCGACGCACTTAGTATCTATAGTGTCTTTGTCTTCTTTGTACCGTATGAGTCTGAAGCAGCTCACGTCTCTCCGCTCGAGCGTGTGAAGTGATTAAAATGACTTAACATACTCACAGAGATCTCATATACGTCTAATCCAGCAACATTCACTACGAGAGCACGCCTTGGAAATAGTGCTGAACAAGCCTAAAGAGTATACCCCTCATGCATCCTTCTTTTCGGCTCCACCAGAGCGCAAGCTCAGCTGCAATAAAAGTTCGTAGTACGACATGTACTTCCCTTTTGCTAACTGCTGCCTCGTCACGGGCGCTTTAGTTCAACGTGGCTTCTTCGCAGGGCACAACTCTAAGCGGCGGCCAGCGGCAACGTGTGGCCCTCGCCAGGGCCGTGTACAGCGACTCGGACGTGTATCTGTTCGACGACCCCCTCAGCGGGCTCGACGCCCAGGTGGCATCGAGGGTGTTCAAGCAGGTCATGGGAGCGCAGGGACTGCTCCGCCGGAAGGTCAGAGTTCGCAACAAATGCGTACTGCTGTTGAAGAGAAAGACTCACGGGGCGCTTTGTGCATTACATTTATGCATTACACGCACTACTAATGACTGCTTTGTTTCGAAGATTGTAATGAAATATAAGCATAGTGGTGCGCAGACGCAGCGAGCGCATATCACGGTGGCACCACTTATCAGGCTACGTGTGTGTAATATGAAAAAGTCCAATTTCTTTCTTGTACAAGCAAATAGACGTGCCACTAACACAGTTACTTCGAACATTCGACTTCAAACACACGCTTGTAGCTTGATAAGTGTTGTTGCCATGATATATGCTCGCTGTGTCTGCGCACCATTGTGCTTATATTTTTCATTTCAACCTTTGCAATAAATCAGTTCTTAGTAGAGCTTGCCTGTCTTTTTGTGTGTTCATCTTTTGTATGGCTAAAATGAACATAGTATGTCATCACCATGTAGCCCAAGAACAAGTTATAATTGAAGCATCTAAGGATTGCGCCTTAAAATGAAGTTGATGTGGGACCAGCACTAATTGGAATCACTCTATCGGAATAATCTAAGGAGCCTCAATTCATTGTTCTCTAAAGGATGTCTTGCTTATTTAAAGGGTCACTGCGTACCGTATTCAGAAAGTCTAATCGTCACTATTCACTCGGTTAAAGATGCTAAACGAATGCCTCCGCCTGGGCGTTGCTCTGTTTCACCACTACACTGTACCTGCCTTGAGTTGCAGATTTAACGAGCGGTAACTCTAATGCAGCCGTTTGCAGCCAGCTAGAAGTATTCATCCCAATCGAATTAAGCTAGAATAGCTCATACGTCGGAAAGAGAAACCGTTGAACAGGTAAAGCCTGTTTCACGTGCGAGTGGCTGAGCGGCGGCGGTCGCGGCGATGAGCGGCAGCAGGACGCGCGAATGCGAGTTCGTTCCATATGTGCTACTTTTGAGCGATGCCCGCCGCTTTGATGGGGTGTGTTGCCCGAAGAGTTGGAGCTATAAAGTCCCTAGATTTTTTTCCTTTTATTTTTTAAGTGCATACAAGCATTGAAGTGCCATTAACGAACTTCATAGGCTAACGCTCGTTTTCGGCAGCCATGTTCATCCTGTGAAAAGGCTTATTAGTCGTTGGGGGCGTTATCATTCTCAGCGGCGAGGCAGCGTGAAGGACCGTCCAGAGACTGGTACACCAGCGAACCGAAGCACGAGCCGGGCGATGGCGATGCTGCTCGCTGTAGACGCATCCACTTCTCCATATTCCACTAATTCTTCACTTGGGTAACAGAGAAAAAGCTAGGGATTTTAGTCGGAGCGAGTTCCTCTCAGCTCACGCGCCATCCTTGACTCTGCCCCTGCCATCACGTGCCTACCACGTCACTGCTCCTTCTTCGGTCAGACGGTTTGCCACGAGCGAATTTTTTCCAACTCTGGCGATGTTCGTCGCAGCGTCTAATGAATGCTCTAGAAACGTGTCTAGGGCTCGCGCGATGGCTGCCTCTCCACTCTCGGGGCAAGATCACTAGCATGTTAAAGAGGTTTAACGTTGATGAGAGCGGTGAGTTGGACAGGTTGGTGAAGATGCATAACATTGAAATATTAGCGCCAAAAATTACGGACACAAAAAGAAGAGACGTGGACAACATGAGCGTGGTGTTTGCTTTTGACACGGCGCACTGCCAATGACGAAGACGGAGGAATGGAATGCACAGGATGGGCTACTGGTTTAACGCATAAACTAGTCCGGCTTTCGATGCCACTGCGAACACGGCGCCCAGTTATTCCTTTGACTCTCTGCAGACTCGAATCCTCGTCAGCAGTCAAGGAAACTTGTTGAAGCACGTGCAACGTATCCTGCTGGTACACGACCGACGAATCTTCAGCTTTTCCAACCTGAGTGCGCTGCTACTCGACCCAAACGCCCCGCGGACGCTGCGAACCAGTCAGATTATTCAGGCGCCACCTACGCAGGCAGCCAGAAGCACCAGGTAAGTCTTTTTTGTTTTCTTTGTTTGTAGAGCGGTGCTTTGATCAAGGAGCTTCGCTTCGACTGTCCCGATTCTGCTGTCTTGTATTAACTATAGACCATATCGCTATTTACAAACGCAGATGATGGATGGCTTCAGGTTCTGTGTGCCTGCGTAGCCTGGCAGTATTGGTGAGGAACAGAAGACTTAACGAGTAGCCAGTTCATTTTCAAGAGTTTTTTTTCCTGTGTCTGCAAGAATACTTCAAGTACACTTTCTTTTAAGCTCGATACATCATTATAAGTGTTAGCCCTTACCATTGAGCACCTCTTTTTTTTCTGAATGCGGAAAAGGGGTCTTTCTTTACTCTAACACAATTTAAAACACGAGCCCCGCCGCGGTGGTCTAGTGGCTAAGGTACTCGGCTGCTGACCCGCAGGGCGCGGGTTCGAATCCCGGCTGCGGCGGCTGCATTTCCGATGGAGGCGGAAATGTTGTAGGCCCGTGTGCTCAGATTTGGGTGCACGTTAAAGAACCCCAGGTGGTCTAAATTTCCGGAGCCCTCCACTACGGCGTCTCTCATAATCATATAGTGGTTTTGGGACGTTAAACCCCACATATCAATCAATTTAAAACACGAGATTCCTGCTTCGGTGTTAGAGTGTAATAAATGAAGTGACCGGAACTTTCATGAGTAAGAACACGTGCTGCTGCTATAACAATGTTGAAACCGACTGAAAAAGGCGAATAGCTTCTCAAACTCGGTTTTCAGGCCGTCGCTACTAGAATCTGCGAAATTTGGAAGGAGGAGAAGGAGAAAGAACATCAAGAGAGAAGGCAGAGAGGTTAACAGGCACAAGTCCGGTCGACTACGATGTACGAAGGGGGAATGGCAAAAAGAATATAAAGATGTGTGGGAGAGAGAGAGGAGAGAAGAGGTTCCGTGACAGACATATTGAGGTTCCGCGAGTGACCATAACGAGTGTAACCCATTTTCATTTTACCCAATGAATTTAGTTGCTAAGACAAGCTCATTTGCATTGAATTTGTGCGTAACGAAGCCATCGCGCACCACATCTGTAGATCGGGTGTCTGCGGGTATAGCAAGAGACGTACGTGGTAGCACCACTGAAAACTCGCGCGCCACGAAACTTCCACGATATGCGGTCCCATGGTGACACTGTGCGGAGCGCTCTTAATTCATGCCCGTGAGTGTTCAAACAGCTCTAAACTGAGGGACATGAATATACGGCTCACAAGGCTCGTTCATCCCGCACTCACGCTCCCGTTACTAAATCATTTCGAAATGAACGCCCTCATTCACGGTGTAAGAATGCGTTTCCTCAGTGCTGTCGAAAGCTATTTCAGTGCTGCTTGCATCCATACGTCCGATCCCGTTCGCGAATGGAGATGGCGCACGTGTAACACCGACGAGACGCGAGCCAAGGAAGCTGAATGCAAGCGTCTTCAACGCACCCGTCGCTTGGCTTCGTCCATGTTCCACCAACGATCCGCACCGTACGGTGACTATGCAGGAGACTGAGAGAGGCACTCGTTCTCCGCGTACCCAGATACAGCCCACGCAGCAGCGAATCAGAGAGTAGCGCTACAGCGCCATCTAGAATATCTGTGTCACTCAACTGCAGTTTGTATATACTTCTTGAAACAGCGCTGTCGATTACATTGCTCGGGAGATACAGCTTTCTTTTCTTTCTCGTCTCTTCTTCTCTCGATCATGCGTGATGCATGGCAAGGTTAGACTAGAAGGGACTTTGCCCCTAAAATGAATCAGATTTATCTGCTCATGGAGGGTCCAGTTTGTTCACTGATGCAGCAAACATGCAAAGTTGTTAGTGTTCGTTTCTTGCTGAAGCTTTAGCACTGAGGCTAGCACAGTCGAACAAGTACAGTGTAATGCACTGTAGGACAAGGGAGCGTCTGCTACTGGCCATCCTTGAGAGGATGTTCACAAATTCCGCTTGGTGACGTGACTTCTGTGGGCATTGCAATACAAGTGGCCGCTTAACCCAGTCGTTGCCAAAACAGTGGCAATGCTTTTGTAGCTTTGCTGCCCTGTGACATGTACAGTGACAATCTCAGCAGGCCATCTTCAGAAAACAGTCTGTAGTCTAGTTTGATAAGCGTATTCTGCGAAACGCGGCGTTTGGTTACAAAACGATCACAGAAGCACAGTATACGCTCTGTCATGCTATCGTTTCGTCATTGTTGCGCGAGCCACATCTGAAGGTGTCTGCTATTCCTATGCTTAAAGAGTACGCTTTCGTGAACGATGCTCCTAACCACGGGTGGCGCATTAAAGTTGCGTATCAGCTGGAGAAGTGCGATAGAACTTGCAGCTTCCTGGGTGGTTCGAGTTTATGTAGGCGAACACTCCCGACCCTGGGGTCATTCAACCAAGTTTGTGGCATTGTGTCAGCGGACGATCGAAGGCACATTGCCACGTCTGGTCTCAAAAACGTTATTGTGGCTGTCCGGGCGTCCTCGTGATAGGACCGGCAGCAGCATCACCGGTGTCGTTACCGACAACGCCACAATATCTCGGCAGTCATTGTAATACAACCTCATGTGCCTTAGATAAAACTTGGTTAAGAAATTCTCTTATTACGTTCATTCACTGCTTGTGCACGCTTCATCGTAGCACTGATTGCAAACTTTGAAGTAACAAGTTTCACTAAACAGACCACTTTGGAGGCGGGGCTTCCACGATGTTATAGATGTTAAGGAGCACGTAAGGTGGTGAGCTTTGCTGCTGTTGATGTCGTGCTGTGGGACACTATGAACTTTATTGCCACTTAGCACGCCAAGATAAGAACAGCACCTATGAAGCTGCCTGCGAGACCAATCCATCGGTGTGAATACCGATTGAATTATTTTTTGTCGTTTATAACAAATTCTGTACTATTTGTCCGTAAGTTACGTTTCATGTAATCGCTTATCTTTTGCTGGTTTTTTTCTATTATTGCTCTTTTTCGTTATATTTCCTGCTTCATTATTTTTTCAATTTTTTGCTTTTTACCTGCTAATTGCTATTATATGCAATTTTTCGATAGTGACAAATGACTAATAAATCTTCCTGACAGTTTCATAACTCCTCAGAGACCTACTTCTGTATTAAGGATGTATAAAAAACTGAATTGAATAGAAAAAAAATGTAAGTACTTTGGACATATATTTCGTTGGGTACTGACAATCTAGCCTGTCGTAGAGCCATGGTTGAATCCCGGGACTTCTCCAAATTCCAGAAATTCTGAGGCGTACCTGATTGATATGTGGGGTTTAACGTCTAAAAACCACCACAGCATTATGAGAGACGCCGTAGTGGAGGGCTCCGGAAATTTCGACCACCTGAGGTTCTTTAACGTGCACCCAAATCTGAGCACACGGGCCTAAAACATTTCGGCCTCAATCGGAAATGCAGCCGCCGCAGCCGGGACTCGAACCCGCGACCTGTGGATCAGCAGCCGAGTGCTTTAGCCACTAGACCACCGCGGCGGGGCTTCTGAGGCGTACCTGCGAACCTGTACGTGTTATGCACCACGGAGGCGACATATCTCTTGCTGCTGAAAAAACAAAAGCACGACGGACGACATTCTCTACGAGAGAGAAAAAAATATTGGAAATTATGGCTTTCGGTCGGTCAAGTGGCAACACACCAATATGGTGACCGGTAGTTCGGCAGATATTTCTTACGTGTACTCTTGAATTGTCAGTGGTCACGTACATTGGAATCCGATGCTCCCTTGTGATCACAGTTGTCCCGTGAGGTACTGCGTCGTAGGACTAAACACGGGTGTAGTGCCTGGCCTTGCAAACTTTCGAGGGTGCGGATGTTCGTCTTGCATGTATTTGCCAGCAACGGCAACGCCACGGGTAGATTCGTTAATGGTTCTCTGGCACTGTTTGATACAGATGACACAAAATTTGAAACGGTAGTGCTCAATGGCGTACGAGCCATTTTTTTTATTGTCTAGTGCCACTTGTTGTGACGTGGGAGCTACCACAAGATTCGTGCATCGACTTTTTGGATCAAGACTAAAGTTGGAACCTGAACATGCCTTTTGGTCGTATGAACCACGTCCAGGGAAACCATTGTTGCCATTTGACTCAGCGCACCCAAACCTTGTACAGGGGGCATAGAGGGTGGATTTTGTTCTGCTCAATAATGGGGGCTTGTGCCACTACTGCACTGATACAAGATATTTGAAGCAGAGAGTGCCTGCCTTTGACAGTGTACACCTGTTATGCGCTACCAGCCATTGCGAAAAGCATGTTGAGAGTCATGAAAAGCACCGACCGGGTGCAGAAGCATGTGCCAACTCAAATAAATACGACCGTAGTTGTGCCGGATATGCGCAGGTTGTCACACAACACGAAAAGCTAGCTCAGCGTCATGACATGGGGCTCGCATTTTAGGCCCTCCAGAAGTTGTCCAGGTTGTGAAAAACAGAAAGACATGTGCGAAAAAAATGCTGTCATCGTCTTGTGTCGTGCGAGAAAAGAGTCGTGTTCTGCACGCCAGTCTCATAAGGCAAGTACTACGTCGAACAAACGGCCATGTGTCTCAGAAAGCACCAACAGAAGCTGTCATCGGTCGCCTGCAGTCACCTAGAGATTCACTGCTGAGACTGTCGTTGCTGCCCGCATATCGAGGGTAACACTGTCTTAGCCAGGCATGGCAAGCGAATTGTTCGAGAAATCTTATAGGCACCCGAAATTCAGAGGCGAGGTGACAAGATGTGTCAGCAGGACACATCTGTCACCCAGCCTATCGTAGTCCGTGTTATTTTGTTTAACACTTGAGCTCTCACACAAGCCAGGCCAAAATTTTTATCACATTTGGTCCAGCGCTTAATTTGTATGGTAGCATACATTCACAAAACATGCGATTGTTTGGATTGTAGGGTAACACCAGCGTACTCACGAGCCATGACCTGCTGTGTAAGCATCTGCATTACATGGAATGATTTTGTTTTGTTGTCAGCTGCGCGCGAAATCGAGCTACTTAGCAGTGACGTTCAACAATTTGTAGTGGCCGAAACATCGGTAAAAAAAGAGTGCTCAGCTCTTTGTAGCCCATGACGTCCCCTACACGCCATAGCAAAACGGTGAACGCCAGCGGTAGATGGTAATAATAGCTGGCAGTCCATTTTCATAAATTTATGAAGATGAGGGACACTCTGCTCGCCCAAAACCGCAGACTGTTGTGTGACAGTGTCTTGGGCTCTTTTAGTTGTAACCGACTATATCTCGCACAAAGCTATCAGGGGCTAGGGTGCTCGTCTGTGGACCAGAAGGTCGCTGGTTCGGTCTCGGCGGTGGCATTTCGACGGAGGCGAAGTGGCAGAGGCCCGTGTACTGTGCGATGTCACCACCAGATGGTAGAAATTTGTGGAGCCCTACACTAGGGTGTCTCTCATAATCATACCTTGGTTTTTGGACGTAAAACCCCGGGTATTTTTTGAACTACCACAAAGAAGGGCACCCCATCTTTACTGCTTCTGTGGTTGCGCTTGCGGCTGGCCCTAATTTTTCAGCGAAATTAGCGGAGGAGATAATAGTTAACTGTCACAAACTGCAGCAAGCATACATCAACAGACGCCTATTTATTCGATAAAAGTTACGTCTGGTTACGCATATGCTTACCCTGGGTTTTCGCGACTGCTTGGTAAGTAAAGTGAAATTTATGAAGACGAATTTCTTGCGGTTTCACAAAAAAATATTCTCGCAAGGCGTCGTGCATAAACGCACATGTTCTTTTCCGAGTAATGACATCCAATCGTAACGTCGTAGGCGTAGCTTTGTGGCTTGATCAATGAAAATCGTCGATTGGTGGTTGAATGATCGTGATCGTTGTTATTTCTCAGTCACAGTAATCGGTGCCAGCTATAGTGAGTATTATCAACTCAACGTGAGATTCGAGCGCTCCACGGGAGAGACGAGCTCGCAGTCTCCACCTCCGGGAACTCGTTGCCTTGCTCGCTTCTTACGGCTATCATGCCCGCACATTAGGTCTTAGCTTAATAAGAAAGCCAAAAACGAACTTTAAGGTCGAATCTGTGGTTTTGTCTTGTGGGGATGTACAGCTGCTGGCGCAAGCGCTCGTTTTATATCGACGAATGAAAATATCTCTGATGGCACTTGCATGCTCGTTTGTGTTTTTTTTTTCGCATAGAAAGACTTTTACCAATTCCAGTCAAGAAATACACCGAGGAAAGATCACCATCGACGAACGATCGCAACCGGAAAAGGTGAGAATCTATCGTTGCATTTTGCGGCTGTTAGTAAGCGCTGGGGATTAATTATCCATGCGCTATGCACTTCAAGCCTATCGACATGATAGCAAACTACGTCGTGAGTTTCAAGAGGACGTCGTTAACTGTGCTTCCTTTGCCTTACTTCTGTGGCGTTTGTGTAGGATTAACTGTCTGTATATGAGACTCAACGAAGCGGAATTCTCGTGATAATGCACAGTGAAGTTATCCTTCATATCCTTTTCAAGCTACACATGATCAGGATTCAAAATAAGGTTCTCACAAAAGAATCAATGTTTAAACGTAGGGTGCTCATGGTACAGACGAGAAACTCGGTGCTAAATTTAACTGTAGGAAAGGGAACGAAATAGAAGGAGAGCAGAAAACAGACGAAGCAAACCACGTATAACTAATTATGTAGCAGCAGCTACAACAGGCTGATCCTCTGAAGCCTAGTTCTTCACGCAGGCTAGTCGACTTAAAGCACTCTGCGAAACCCTTGCTTATTAAAATCTCAATCCATGATGTTCATCGATACTTTCATCGTGCTTCAGTTCCCTTAGGGGCGGCTTTATGCTCTCCCTTAGTAGAGTACGACGTACGCAAAATCGTTAACCCCTTTTTCTAAACAAAGCACATTAGCGACAATGAGTTAGAATCTCCCATTCTGGTCGTGGAACCATTCGGGCAAAAATAATCGTCTCGAGGGCCTGTGCAACGGATAGAGTTCTCCCAAGGGCCTAGAATAGTTCCGTAGGCCATCACGTCTTTGACTCGAATGTCTGCTTGACAGTGAACTGACGGGCATTGGAGGGAGGGACCATGAGATGGTAAAATAACGCCAAAATATAATTAAATTACCCTAATTACTTCTCTATAAATCATTTTTATAAATTGCATTAGAAAATACAGTCGACTGTAATCACATAATTTACTATTACTTTTTAGAAGTAATGAATCTACATTGAAATTCTCCAATAAATAATAATATACATTCATGCACCAACTTATGTACACTTTATTTAGAACGAATATATAGCGAAATTTCAGAGAGTCTTGTTTAACTTCTCACACGTTGGCTTGGGCACTCAGGTTAACATGACTGTTCTTTTATTTTCCTTTTTCATCAAACTTTTTATGACTACTTTTTAATAGGTTACATGGACATGCTATAATGTAAGCAAAAGTAATTAGGAAGACAATGATCAATTTTCTCGTAATTACTCATTACATAAATTTATTATGTTATTAAATATGAACCCTCAAAAGTAATTCCCAACAGTATTAACGAGAAGAAAATGTGCTTTCTTTACTCTAGTTGCATTACTTCAGTTTCATTATTGTTAAGGTCTAGATAGGAACTTTATGACGAATGAAGTGGAAGCACAGCTGGATCAAGTGTCTTTCAAGACCTCTCGGCAAACACACCAGCAGTAAAGGCCTATTGTAAACAGCTTGTGTTGTTATGTGAATGCACGCGTCGCACGCACAACTGTGGCCTACTTTAACAATTAAGTTGAGAAAATTCGAAAAGACAAATGTCGAGGAGGGACACTTGCACGGTGTGTCCCCTCTGACTGAACATCGGGGAGGGGAAGGTCCTGACCCCCTGACCCCTGCACCTCATATTTACGCCGCTGCACCGTACTCGCGTGCGCGCATTGCAGAGCTCGCTGGAGGTGGTGCACCGCCTGCTGTCCTTCTCGGGAGTGTGGAGCTGGGTGTCCATACTGCTGTTCGTGGCCTGCGCCGGCGCAGTCGCCGGTCAGCAGTTCCTCATCAGGGCCTGGACAGATGCCGTGGGGAGAAGGGTCGCCAACGAGGACAGACGACGCTCGGACGCTGCCTGGGTGGCTGGTCTCGTTTTCGTCTCTCTGTGCGACGGTAGGCATGGGGACACGATGCGTTTATCACCTTCGCACTTAGGAGTCTTAAGGCTCATAACTTACCGACGGCAGAGGGCCGTCAGTATTACATTGCCATTTAATCTTTTTTTCTAGTGAGACACAGTAGTTGCAAATCAAGATAACCAGTCTCTACCTGCGATGAGCTTTGCTACATACTTTGAAGTCTATTATTTTTAATGATTAACATTCCACAGAAGTCTATCTAGTTTGGAAGGATCTTGCATCTCTCGAGGTTTGCGGTGTACTACAGAGACACACCGCAGGCATACGCAGGATTCCGCATAAGAAGGTGCAATCATACCGCAGTGTCGGCCCTTTTATTTTTTTTCTGTACTGGACAAATGTGACCAAGACCGGACGCACACACATGCTATATACATTCACCGGTTGTTCGCAGTGCTGTTCCGCTGTCTGGGCGTGGTGGCCATGGCGTGGGGCAACCAGCGACTCTCGCAGCGGCTGCATGCCAACATGCTGAGCCGGCTTCTGTCCAGCCCGACGTCCTTCTTCGACTCCACGCCCCGAGGTCGCATCGTGACCCGCTTCTCGCTCGACCTGTACGCCGTCGACCTGCGCCTCTTCCTGAGCGGCAAGCAGTGCGTGCAGAACGTGCTCGTGGCCATGGGCAAGCTGTGCGTGGTCGCCAGCCAGGCCTCGATCGTCGTGCTCGTCGGCGCTGTCGGCGCCCTCGCAACGCTCGTGGCGCTGGTGAGGGGATCTCGCGACGAGCTCGTATTCGCACAGCAACGATACGGGCCTGTACCTCGGTGAAGCGAAGTACATTTGATGTGAAATAGCTTTTTGTATCCGAGCCTTCTTTCTAAACCTCTTTCTAAATTTATTTATAAACTTAGTCCGAGGACAGAAACGCAAGCCAGATGACGATTATAGGCCTTTTCACTGAAGGCTCTTAGGGCGCCTCCATAATCCTTTTAGATGCGGAGCATCTAATACTCGAGGCTGGTAGTGCGGCGCCGTCCGCAAGCTTCCTCCTCCTTCTTCCACCATCTGTGCATCCCTTCCTCCTCTACACACCGCGCGCGCTTCACTCCTCCACCATCTGTGCACCCTTCCTCCTCTACACACCGCGTTCGACAGCTGACGCGCGCATGCACCGTCACCCACCATCTGTGCCGCGCGCGCTTCTCCCCTTCGAGAACATTCTACAATTCTCCTGATTCTCCAGTGGACGCGCATGCGCCGTCGCGCTTCGAGAACATTCAACAGCTGACAGCGCATGCGCCGTCGCGCTGTATATATACTCAAGGTCGGCGCTCGCTCGCTCAGTTGCCGCTCGTCGGTTGGTTTGTACGGCGCGTCGACGTCCAAGGTCGTGATGAAATGAATTCCAACGAATCCACAAACACAATTATCGACGTCCCTTCGACCAGCACCGCCCTTTCGCATACGTGTGTACGTGTTCACTCATTTAACACCCCCTCCTACAACCACGTAACCAATTTAGCCATCGACCCAAGTAAGTCGCAATTTAACACCCCATTTCAGAACCACGTTAACCAATTTAGCCATCGACCCAAGTAAGTCGCACTTTAACACCCCGTTAACCAATTATATGCTCCGCATCCTCCTCAGTGTTCCCCCGAGGGGAGCTGCGGGCAATTTTTTTGGGCTGTTGTTAAATTGCGTGAACCCTCAAGAACGCACAGGCGAGGCTGTGACGTGAGATTTTGTACTCCCGTGCAACAGCCCAGAAAGGAGTCTCCGTAAAAAAAGATCTATTGTTGTGAGGCCAAAAGAAGCTATTTTTACTCGCTGATTTGTTAGTGTGTCCAGCATGTTGTTCAGCCTCGATGGGAGGGGGGTGCATGTGGACATTCTGCAAATAGTTGCACGTGCTTTTTGTCTCCGCTCTGCTTTCAGCCTTGATTCGGTGCTTCTTTCAAGCGTCGGGTAGCAAACCTTAAGTATTTGTGCCTTATAACACCCTTGGCCGTGCCTCATTTTCTTACATGCGTATTTGATTAACCCATGTTCTAATCACTAATGCTCTAACGATACTCGCCGTGATTGCCTAGTTTTTATGGTGGTGGACTTCTGACTAGAAGGTCGTTGGATCGAATCCCGACCGTGACCGTCCGCATTTAATAGGAGGCAAATTGCTCGAGGCCTGTGTCTTTAGATATGAATGCACGTTAAAAAAGCCCACGAGGCCCAAACCTCCCGAGCCCTCTACTGCTGCGACTTCCATATAACGATAACGTGGCTTTCGGTATCAAAACCGAACCAATTATTATTATATCCTCTTCGATTGGGATCTATCTTACCAAAACAGCGCTGAATAGAGGGACACATGCATGCCTGTGTATGCTGCCCAGTGCACCTTCTCACTTCCGGCAGGTGTACAGCGTCCGCGCCGCGTCGCTGGTGCTGTACACGGAGGCGGCGCTGGTGGCCCGAGCCATGCAGCACGTGGTCGAGACCCGGGACACGCTGACCACGGTGCGCAGCTTCGGCGCCGTGGGCCGCTTCTGCCGACTCTACTGCCGCCTGGTGGACGCCGAGGCCAGGGCGTTCGGCGCGTACCTCGCCTCCTACCGCGTCACCCGCTGCCTGGCTGCACTAGCGGGGCTCGGCGTGGTGCTGGCCACCCTGGGATTCACGCTTGCCGCGAGTGACGGCTCTGCTAGCGCCGACATTGGACTAGCTCTCAGCTCGGCGCTGTCGGTAACTATACACACTCGTTATCAATCGAAAACCGGATATGTATCAAAAGCTAAATATAGTTTTCGCATTAATACTTCATTGTTGTTCTGGTGTTAACGCTCGCTCCCTAGGGCCAATACTACTGAGAGAGTGGAAGATCAAGATAGCTTGAATAACAATATAGTACGTGCACGCCGATATCATGCTTGAATAAAACGAATAAAGCAAAGAAGAAGTGAACGAAAAGACAGCGAAGATAGAGATATGCAACTATCATGTCAGAAAACCTGCTTAACGTTAGCCTAGTGAGAAAACCTTCCACTCTCGGGCGGAAAGTTTGGCTGGCTCCTCCTTGTGTAGACAAAATGGGTGACAATTGCAGACAAAATCTGAAGGCGGTGCGCTGCGCTCACACAGCAGCGCTTGACTCGTAGCGGGTGGTGCTGCTGCGCTAAGGCGTTATATGTATTTATATTTTCGAAGGTCGCACGTTCGGTTCCTGCTCACGGCAAGTTATCTTTTCACCCATTTTTCTTTCTTCACATTTACCTTGCAATTTGGTCTATTATTCTCCCCTATAGTTTCCTTGTCATTATTTTCCTTTAGATCTCATTAATACTGTGAAAACAAGGAAAAACGAGCCCTTAAGTTTACACTTCTTTACCATATATATATATATATATATATATATATATATATATATATATATATATATATATATATATATATATATATATATATATATTATATATATATATATATATATATATATATATATGACGCTAGATGCGGGAGACGTGGCCTGGCTCATACCCCATGTTTATTCTATTCTGCACTTCTTCTTTGTCTACCTCTACCAACCATCGCTTCATGCGTTACAGGATTCCCCCTCCCCCGAAAGAATGCTCGCGTTACATATTACAATACATGATGAACAAGCAAACGTGGAACACAAAAAAAAATGTCTAAGTGGGCTGTAGTTCCACATCACAATGAAGTTCAGTAAGATCGCACAGACTTCACAGGAGAGGCAGCGATCCAGGGTTATCAAGTACGGCTCTGGTGGGCGAGGTTGGCTGTTACGCTCTGGACGACATAAGCATGCTTTGGGCATGGAAACCGACGGAAACGCAGCCAGCGTTTTTTCGAGGAATGAAGGATGCTGGAATGCCTTGCAAAATCGACAGTTTTGTTGGCGTCGCATTTTTCGTCGTGAGTGACACAAATGCGGTGCATGCAGTTTGCATGCCCGTTGATCGTGGCTGATTGGGCACTGCTTGTGTTCCTGCAGATCACAAGCGGTTGCTTTGTGGCTTTTGGGGAGTTTTTTATGGTGATGACGCAGATGTTCGGACCGAAGGCGCAATCTTGAACGCTGGTGCGGAAAAGTTCCTTGGCTTTTCTTTCTGCAAAGATAGCTCAGATGGGGAATCAGTCTTTTCTTTAGTGTATGTAGATCATGACACTCTTCAGTCCGCAAGTATCCTTGCGATGTAGTTTTAGTTGTTCGTTGCCGATGTTAATGTGGGCGCTTTAGCTGCTGTGGTTCCTCTTGTTGCTTTTGATGGCATTGCTGATGTTGCACTGTCTGACGAGGTGGAGGAGGAGGAGGAAGAAGAAAGTTTAAGCGGAAAGACAGGGAGGTTAGCCAGTTCTTAGACCGCCTGGCTACCCTGTGCTGGGGAAAGGGGTGAGGGGAATGATAGATGTTAAAAAGAAATGTTGCGAAGAGAGGGAGAAATTACAAAAAAATAATAAAAAAATTTGCGACAGAGGAAAGGCAACATCAAAGAGTATAAGACACTAAAGTCTGTCTCTGAGGCCAGTTGTCCGCAAAAAGCGCAGCAAAGCTTTCAAAGCCTTCTGGGCTGAGGATGGGCTTGGCCAATGACCCAGAATCCTTTGTTCCGACAAAGGCCGATTGTCTAGTCTATCCAGAGCTGCAGTGAGTTCTTGTCTTTGCACGTTGAAATGGGTGCACTCACACAGAAGGTGCGCGATGGTTTCTTCGCAACTGCAGTAAGTGCATGTAGGAGAGCTGGCCATCCCGATGAGATAAGAGTATGCGTTCGTGAAGGCCACTCCAAGCCACAGGCGGCATAGAAGAGTCTCCTCAGCTCGTGATATCCTTGGGGGAAGACGAAGCTGCAGATCGGGATCCAAGTTATGCAGGCGCGCGTTTGTGAAGTCTGTCGAGTTCCACTGCGCCAGTGTGAGGTCACGTGCAAGCGAACGAAGTCTTGTAGCTGCGTCGGTTCTTGAGAACGGGATGGCTGTGTATTGGGTACCATCGTGTGCAGATCTAGCGGCCTCATCTGCGCGGTCATTGCCATATATACCGCAATGGCCTGATATCCACTGATACACTATGCTGTGCTGTTTTTCGGTTGCTTGGTGATGAAGAAGCCTTATTTCAGCTACAACCTGTTCATTAGGTCCATGGCGAAAGGGTGATATAAGACATTGAAGAGATGCCTTCGAGTCCGAGAAGATCGACCAAATTCCCGAAGGTTCTTTCACTATAAACTCCAGAGCTGCACGAATGGCTGCAAGTTCTGCAGCTGTCGACGACGTCAAATGCGATGTCATGAATTTAATTGTGATGTTCCTCGCGGGAATAACCACCGCCCCTGCCGAGCTTACTGAAGACACCGAGCCATCCGTGTAAATGTGAAGGCGTCCGTTGTGCTTCTCTTGCAGGAAAAGTAATGTGGCCTGTTTCAAGGCTAGATGCGACAACTTTTTCTTATTTTGGATGCCAGGAATTGTAAGAAGGGCTTTGAGTGGGTGTAGGCACCATAATGGTATCGGCGGCTGTGCTGCATGCGTGAAGTGCAATGGAAGCACTGCGCAATGCTGAGCTACAGTTGCGCTGAACGCTGAGTGGGGCCTGGAAGTTCGAAGTGAGGCTAGGTGATGAGATGGAAGCTGAGCGAAATGTCTTATGTGCATTCTCAAAGCGTCTACGCGGATGTATGCGTTGACTGGATAATCACGCGCAATGATGACTGTCGCTGCTGTAGACACGCATCTCGGGAGGCCAAGGCATATCCTCAGGGCTTGGGCTTGGATCGACTGGAGGACGCACAAGTTTGTTCTTCGGATCCCGCAAAGCACGGGTAAGCTGTATCGCATATAACCCAGGAACAGAACAGTGTAGAGTTGGAGCATTGCTTTTACCGATGCACCCCACGTTTTTCCAGCAAGGAACCTCAGTACGTGGGTGATCATGGTGAGTTTAGTTTTCATGTGGGCGATGTGAGGGCTCCAGGAGAGGTCGCGATCAACTATGACTCCGAGGAATCGGTGGGTCTTCACGTAGTTGATCGTGTGTCCGTTGATTTTAATAACATATGGGCTCATAGCCTTATGCGTGAATGCTATAAGCGAGCATTTCTCTGACGACAGCTCTAGTCCCCGTTCTTCCAGGTACTTTGTCGCTATTTTTGCCGCTCTCTGAAGCCGGGCACGCAAATGAAGGCGTGTTACGCCTGACGCCCAGATGCAGATGTCATCTGCATATATTGATAGATGGACACTGGAAGCGCATCAACTAGGCCGAGTAGCGCTAGATTGAAAAGTGTGGGGCTAAGAACGCCGCCTTGAGGCACACCTCGACGGTTGCAATGGTGCGTTGTTGTGCCATTCTCCGTCTGTACAAAGAAAGTTCTGCCTTTCAGATAGCTGTGGATCCATTGGTAAACCCGACCCCCTAATCCAACATTTTCCATGACACCCAGAATGGCTTCATGTGATACGTTATCGTATGCACCTTTCACGTCCAAGAACAACGCCGCAGATAAACGTTTCAGTCTTTTTTGATCCTGAACAGATGAGACGAGGTGGACTTCCTTTGGAATCATGAGCCCGCTTTTCTTTGTAGGTTGACGTGACCAGTAAATAGTT
>WOVY01001179.1:0-212500 GCA_013436015.1 Rhipicephalus annulatus | reverse complement strand
TATATGCTGTCGGACAATTTAAAAAAGCGTGTCTCCCTCATATGTCACATTCACATATACCAAGACACTGACATCGCGTAATAAAGTCACTATGTTGTCATATATTGCATGGATTATTTCATTCAATATATGCGATGAGCAGGTAGTGTGAAGAAGATTCGTGGTTTCCTTACTGCTGGCGGATTTCACGTACACCGTTCAATGGAAACTTAGTTAACAATGAAGAGGCTCCATGTAAAAACTAATTATTCTGAAAACCCGTACGAGACTTGGAAGTTCTGCATAATCATCAAACTTCGTCAATGATCGTAATTAACTTTACCACATGTCTTATCAGAAAAAGCTTCACAGAACCTTTGTACATGGTAATCAGCTTGAAGAAACAGAAAAAAAAATTACATCCGCGAAGCCTAACTAAATACGTATTCCATACATTTATTGTGTACATTAAAAAGTTCAGAACCCACTGACCAGTCAAAATGATTGCAACGTTGACGAATTTTATTCAATTTCATGAAGCATAATTTGAGCTAAGTGTTTTGTGTTCAATCCTCGGAATGCTTATTTGCGGGTCAAATATTCTTTCGTAGTTAATAATGGCTTGTTTATTATTTGTAGGAGCATGACCTAGAGCCGAAAAAGAGGCCCTCGCTGCGATTCCGGCGGCGCCGCAGCAACAGCATTCTCCTCGAGGAAGTGTGGCCGACGAGGGGCAGAATCGAGTTTCAGCGCTACACCGCATCTTACCGACCCGGCGTGCTGCCCAACGTTCTCATCAGGGTCAACTTCGTCATCGACGGCAGCGAAAAAGTGAGCACCGAAATGTCGCAGCGAGAAGCGTAACACGGGTGTTGATATAGGAGGACGCAAGAAAGAGTCGGTTGGCCTAATAGGTGGTTCATTGGTAACTAATAGTACTGACGCGACTTAATGTGGGCGTATCGGTCCCGATTCTGGCCTGAATCTCTTTGAGAATAACGAAGTGAAAGGGAAAAAAGTTAAGGCATCCTCGCAGTACTCGTTCCAAGCCTGACGGAAGTGCGGAGCTGTGTAGCCATATTTTTCTCTTCAGTGTTCTCTTTTTTCCTCCTTTCAATATTCATTGTTCCCTTTACCAGCAGTTGTGTCTTTTTTTTCTCTATTCCTTTTTATTTCCAATTTACTGCCCACTTATTTACATTTTTCTTCTTTCTATTTCTCGCTTGCTTACACTTTTATATATTTTTATACGTGTTTTTACCTGCGCTGCGCCAAGCGATGACAGCTCAGGTGGGTCCCTAAAGGGCTCCGTACTTGATATCATCTTCGAAGCACTCGAAAAACAAGAGGAAAACAACGTCGTCGTCGCGCGATGCGCGCTCATTATAATAGCTGCAGATGGCTATACTACATGTGGTCCTACCAGGCTTACGCCAAGCTGCACAGCACGATGATAGCATAGGACATCCAGGGCCCCTTAAGTGAATCGCACTTGTAAAATAGAAAGAATCGTTACCGGCGTCTTTGTTTCGCTTTCGTTCGGCGTCTGTACATAGAATTATGTAACGCCGTAAACTCGGCGCTCACTTGCTTTCGGTGTCGTAGCCTCCTGGTGCCTGCATTACATATCATCATCTCTATATTTACCCCTAATGCGTGAGCGTGTGTAAGTGCGAGCTTGCCGACGCACGCACGAACTGTTTTCTCTATTTGTGAAAAAAATGAATCGGGGAAAAGTAGACGCTACTGCTGCCAGCAGTTGCTGATCCTGACCACACGAACACTGCTGTAAGGGCAGCAGAACTAAAGTCATTAAAATGAGGTGAGCTGAATGCACCTTTAGATACTGATTGATTTTTCGTTCTTCACGGGCTCTTCAAATTATGATGGCAATGAGTGTTGTCTAAACAGAAACCTGTGTATGGACCAATTGAAGACATTGTCGTTGCTTGGACACTTCCAGACTCTGGAAAATGTACTTGCTTACCAGAATGTAGGGAGCAAGCAGTTTTTCACTTTTCCAGCACCATAATTGTTAAGGTGGTGAAAGATGCAAAATAGAATTTGTATTTGTTTTATCCTGGTGCACAGCACGTGCCTTCACTATAGACCACTTTTGCACCCTCAAAGCAACCTCAGGCCGCCAAAACACCCTTTTCACAAAGAAAACAAATTACAAAAAATGGATATGTAATGTTGTTTTCCTTCCTCGAATAGCCCTTTGGTTTCCTTGAGGTTTAAACCTGTACCTTGAGCAACCCAGATTAGTTAAGGGTGTTCATGTTCAACATACACTCAAGGAATAAAGAGTAGCCAGCGCGTTACTTGTAGGTCAACATCTCCTCATATATATAATATCCACAGAAAAAAATATAGAAACGTCTGTGCCCCGTACGAATTAACATCAGCTGATTATTGAAGCTTGTTTATTAGAAAAAAAACGTTGACTCTTAGGGGTTTAGGATTACAGATATACTGGCGTTAGAGAGGTCTTTAAGCCGCACATCTCTATACAGGTAAGATGTGGATGTTTATTGTTCTGTTACACATAACAGAATTATCCGCAGCGGCACCAAATCGAACCCATGCGATTGCAGATGTCCACGTCAAAACTGTGCGGAAATATTTTTTTACAACCTGTGTCCTGTGTCGAAGCGGGTTTCCATAGTAGAACCGTTGTTGTCATATGTAGTCACTTAACAATTGATGGGTCTTCAGCTAAAAAAAAAAACTCTATGTGGTGTTTTACATCATTACGTTCCTGGGTACTGCTGTGTGTGTAACTGTATTAAATGCGAAGCATTTTTAGCGAACTTCGGTGCCTTTGGGCGTATCTATCTATCTATCTATCTATCTATCTATCTATCTATCTATCTATCTATCTATCTATCTATCTATCTATCTATCTATCTATCTTTCTATCTATCTATCTATCTATCTATACTAAATTTGGTATCACGTGGCGTGAATAGATGATGAAGGTAAACGACACATCCAAACATGATAATCATGACACGGAAGTCGTGCACGGCATCATTTACTTCCACCTCATAATGTTGTGCTGATCTTAAAGGGACATATCAACCTTTTTCATTCGTGCTTCACATATATCGATTCCCTCTGTACGTGGGATCTGCCAATTATGGAGCATATGGACATCTTTTCAATTAGCAGCACTCACATTCTCTTTTTTAATGATAAGGGTATTTTGAGTATTGGAAGGCCACCATGTTATGGATATCTTGATTCTTTGGAATTTCTATTTTTTTCTAGGTTGTAACAGTGTCACAGACACAGCAAAATCCTTATATTCTATTTACCTATTTAACATACTGCAGCCTTGAAGGGCTATTGCAGAAGTAGAGGAAGAATACAAAAATTGCAATACAACACAAAGTGTACAGAGCATGAGGAATAACGAAAATTACTGTACAAAATGAATTCATTATGAGGTAATGATTTAACATGGCCGGGCGAAACATTCCACATTTCAATAGTGTGGACAAAAAAACTATATTTACACAGTTTTTTGTCCGCACTGCTAAAATCACCTTTAAAGATTCTATAGTGTCTTACTGTGTTCCCTTTTTTCTATAGATTTCGGTAGCATTTCAGTGGAGGCGAAATGGTAGAAGACCGTGTACTCGTGTACTGTGCGTTGTCACTGCTCGTTATAAAACACCAGATGGTGGAAATTTCGAAAGCGCCCCTCCCTCACAATCATATCGTGGTTTTTGCACGTAAAAGCCTACATATAAATAACATTTCGTCACCCATAAAGCGGTTCACGTCGTAATCTCCTTCTCGGTAAGCGTGCTTCCTTCGTCGCAGGTGGGCGTGGTGGGTCGCACGGGAGCCGGGAAGTCTTCGTTGGTGCAGGCGCTTCTTCGGGTGCTGGTGCCCACCGAAGGCCGCATCCTCATCGACGGAGTCGATATCTCTTCGCTGACGCTCAAGAAGCTGCGCTCCGCCATCACCGTCATACCGCAAGTTGGTAACGCACATGCGCCAATCACATTGATTCTTCATATTGCGAGATCAACGAGACTTGCATACATAGTTGCCTTCTGATTCACTCGGTCTCCGTTCTTCTTTAAATTCTAGACAGAAACAGGTACGAAACCGCACGCATCAGCTCAGAAGGCCACCACATTAAGGAATTCAGGGAAATGCTTTATTACTCTGCTGCTTTTATTTTGATGCCGTGTATCCTCATTGAATATAAGCTGGGCTCAGAATAAAAACAGGGAAGGATAAACTATACAAAATGACAGAAAAACAACATGCCTTCATGTTTTTTTAGTTTATCTAACTTATGTCATTAGTTTGTATAGCCTTTGTTACATCAATTCCCCTTTCTTTTTTATGCTTTACTTTGGCAATGATACATACTCTGCATGCTTTTTGTCAATAAATCCAGTTTTCAGAGAGCGCCTGTGCGTGCGTGTGTGCGTGTGTGTGTGTGCGTGTGCGTGTGTGCGTGTGTGTGTGTGTATGTGTATGTGTGTGTGTGTGTCTGTGTGTGTGCATGTGTGTGCATTCTGTCTGCACTTTCACTTCTACAATTCCCTTTTTGTTTGATGCATACAATAACATCAAAATATACAAAGTGTAAATTTTCAATTCGCCGCCGAAGTCTGCCAGATTTGATTACTGGGTTAGAGTTGCCAGCATTCGCTTTTTTTTGATACCTCAAGTTGGCAATCAGATTTTCGCTGGAGGAGGCTGGATTGTCCACAGGAGGAGGCTGAGTTTTCCACTTTAATTTTAATGCTCCCTTTAGCCTAAGCGTCTGCATAACCAATGATTAGCATGATAAGTGAGTTTCTTTAATGAATATAAGCAATTTTAATGTATTGTTAACACGTCTGCCACAACAGAAAAACTAATTGTGAAGACATTGAGTCAATATTTCATTACCTTTATATTTTACGATTCTCATTCCTAATTGATATGTATGTGGAGTTCAACGTACCAAAACCACCATATGATAATGAGAGATGCCGTAGTGGAGGGCTCCGAAAATTTCAACCACCTAGGGTTCTTTAACGTGCGCTTAAATCTGAGCACACGAGCCTACGGCATTTCCGCCTCCATCGAAAATGCAGCTGCCGCAGCTTGGATTCGATCCCGCGACCTGTGGGTCAGCAGCCGAGTACCTTAACCACTAGACCAGCGCGGTGGGGCTATTTTACGTTTATTAGATTTATTTGTGGGAACAAATATATGTGCGGGTTATACACAAAGGGCCGCGGCTACTCTTTTTTGTACTGAGAATTCAAGATAGTGAAATCACAGCACGAACTTGGATAACGTGATAAGTAATAACACTCAAGTTGACAAACTCTACGCTCATTAAGACTCCTATTAACGTGGTCACAAGGCCAGTAGCCAAAAAGTGTTTGGAGGAGGGGGAGGACACTTGTTGAAATCCCTATAAAAAGACCTATATATTGTTATTTGTTCTTGGTAATATAACCGAATTCCCGGTCACGGACCTGTCGGTCACACGCTGTCACGTACAACGCTGTTAAAGTGCGGCCACACACTATGTTATTGTTTAGAAAAGCTCCAGTCACGAGCACTAACGTTGACACCGAGCCTCGTTAGACGAACAGTGAATGCGTTGAAGCATAATCCGGCAAGGTCAGTTGAAAATATATATACGTACTAGGAGCGTGCGCCAGATATAAGACGTTGTAATTTTCAAAGATCTTCATTGCGTCTATAAAACCGTTCAGTACCAAATATTCCCGCAAATACGTAGCGTGCGTGTTGGTGATAGAACAACTTATCGGGATAGTACATCGAGTTTAACCAAGGCGTTCCCTTATTTTATTTTTGTAGAACTATTTTAGTGCGTACACTATCGCCATAACGATTCTATTGATGGGAATGCTGTCAGGACCCAACCCTCGTGACGGGAAGCCTGCGAGACAATCTGGACCCCACCCGCAGCCACACTGATGCCGACATCTGGGACGCGCTCAAGAAGTCTCACCTGAGCGAGTTCGTGTCCAGGAACCCTCACGGGCTGGACCTGGCCGCTGGAGAGGGCGGTGCAAACCTCAGGTGAGCACTGGCTGGCCAATCATGTTGCTGTAAGGCGTGACCCGACTAGAAGGGCAGAAAGTCTTCGCACTCTACATTCTCTCAGTTTTACACTTTGAATTATCAAAATTATAGACCATCTCCCAAAGGGAACCGTGATGGGATGCGAAGCAGCACCGGTGTGTACGCCGTCAAACCGGCTGCAATTGGCGTTGACGCGGGTGCTGGAAGTACGGTTCGAAGCGAAACTCGGTGTAGCCTTTACTTGAGTAAGCGTTTCTTTGCAAAGAAAACACATGGGAGACTGGTTAGGTTTCGTGCAAGTCACATTGCAGACAAACTAGCCGAAAGAATGTTTCCTCTCGACGTGCGGTCGAGCGTTGCGGGTGGTGGAGAGGGCGAAGCGAAAGAGAAGTGTGTTACCAGTGAGCGGAGAAGCAACACCGCGTAGTTGTGTTGGGAGGAGCCGGCAGCTGCTGCGGGTGACGGAGAGAGGAACGTCAACGTGCAATATGCGACTTGACCTACTTGACATTGTTCCAACCACTGCGGCGGGGGAACATGGTGCGGCGCGTTGGCATGGAGACACGGAGGGACAGCGTTACACAGGCTGCTCAAAGAGCTCTTTCGCTGATAAAAAGTTTTTCTACTCGCACCACAGTCAGTTGTCAAAGATCCATCAGCAAAAAAAGTGCAAAGCGTACAGACGCAGAAACGGGAGAAAATGAGAGCTTGGTTTGTTTAGCTCTCTTCTCATGCGTTCGTGGCTCAACAACTCCTTTCATAATGACCTGACTACGTAGGGTCAAGCCAATTTGAACTCTACAGGCTCCCTGTACAGAGCGGGGCACCTTGCTTTCATTCTTGTGTAAGATAAATCCAGAGGAAATGGGCAAAATAATTGTCCTCTATATAAGGAGCGCTCTGTCCCGACACAGCTGGTGTGGATTAAGCGCATTATTACTGTCAATTTTTTGCCAATGATGACGTTGATTTGGTCTACACCACATAGTGCATTCAATGACAACCAAAATCGACCATGAAGTGTTCTTTCTGAACATCGCATGTTACAAAAACTTATAATGCAGCGCCCACACGCAAGCTTACGACGCCATTTTACAAGACAACGGTGTGTTTGTGCCAATAAAAGTACGTTTTACTAGGAGAGAACCGAGCAGGTGGCTCAATCTTTTTTGTGCATAGGAGGAGCTCCTGCTTTTTGAACCTAACTGCGACATTTTATTAAGAAATGCGTTTTCTATGCTGGTGGTGTGTCATCCTGCAATGATAACTAAATCGAAGAGCAGTTATGTCCACATCTACTATTCGGACTCTCGAGTATTATAGCATGAGTGTGGGAAGTGATCAAAATAGTAAACCAGATGCACTCAAAGGAAATGTTGCACGAACTGCGGAACATTGATTTTTTTGTGCTTCCTTGTGTTTATTATGTCTTTGTCGACTTTTTTTCTCCTCGTTTTGATGTGCTGCGTTATTTTGTGAGTGTGTATTTTCTGTGCCATGGTCTTCCTTCTATTGTGCTTCTGTTGTTTTCTGCTCCAAGCGAGGGGTGACTAGCCCCCGGTGCTGGGTGCTCCGCTGTCGCTCCGCTGGCTCGGACAGACTAATCAAAGCCTAACCGCAAGGGAGCCTTCATCTTCTCGCCGCCTGAGGCACGCACATGATGGCTCCCTAGCTTGCAGACTCGGCTTCGCGCCCTCTTTCTACAAAGAAAGGACTCGCAGATCTGGGCTTCGAACACACCTGTGGTTTTATTACTCCTTTTTTTACTCTTGTTTTCGAATAAAATAATAGACTGTTTTGAACTTTGTGAGCCGATTTGATTTATGACCATAAAAAGGTCAAGGCGGTGTAGCGTAACTGCTATACCTTCGCTCAACTTTCTCTTGTGGCAAAGTGTATTCAGGCCATGCGGACCCGAACTGAGCCGAAAGAACGACTAGACAAATCTTTACACAACCAATCGATGCCAGAGTTATTCAATCCTACGAGTTGCGAAACTCTCCACAGGCACCATGTATCAAATCCGGACATGTGATTAGCCGAAATGGCTGGAGTGTACAGATTGTCGCGACACCTTTCGATGAATAAGCCAACTATTAAACATATTATATTGTGTTTTGCGCTGCCGGTCCCAGATGGAACGACAGCCTGCGAATTCTCGCAGAACCGGCCAATCGCGTGTTCGCGTTTCGAAACGCATTTTCGCAACAAGTTTGATTGAATAACTCTGCATCATCTCTATGCTGGCTGAAGCGCCGCGTGTTGCAACTCCCATAAATACTAGCGCCAGAGTTGCCTCTAGTGTATTTATGAGAAACTTTATGCGTGTGGTAATGGCCTCCGAGAGGGCGGGCGCGTGGCGTACCATCTCGGGGGCCTCGGTGTGGTACGCGTGGTGATGCTTTTAGCCTTTCAACGACGCTGGCACTAGCGGGATAAGCGTGCGCTAGCGTTTCAAACGTGCAGCCTACTTAGCTTATGTGTAACAAGCGTGGGACCTGCAAGTCGCCTACCCTGCAAGTCGCCTACCTAAGAAGCGACGATAGAGGAGTACCGTAAGCCGCTGCTCAGTTAAGAAAATCATGGGCGATGGCGCTGTTATCTTCGCAGTGTCGGCCAGCGGCAACTGGTGTGCCTCGCGCGGGCCCTCCTGCGACGTCCCAAGATGCTCGTCCTGGATGAGGCCACGTCGCAGATGGACGGCGACACGGACCGGCTCATACAGAGCACGCTGCGACAGTGCTTCGCCGGGTGCACACTGCTGGCCATCGCGCACCGGGTTCACACCGTGCTCGACTACGACAAGTGAGCCACACGCGCACATGGCAACTGTGCACTGCTTCTGTCGAAAGCGAAATTTCAAAAACGGAAACAGACTTGAATAGGTGCTGAACACAACTAAGCAGCAGTCAGTTTAGCTTCATCTTCAATAACTGCGGTCTGGGAGTATAGTGGCGTTCCTTTGAATCTCTGTTGTCAGTTATCTGATAAATAAGGGCCGAGTATTAACTGAGTAAGTGAATTCTCCATTTCTCTTTCTTTATTTCTTTCTTTATTTCTTTCTTCCTTTCTTTCTTTCTCTCTTTTTTTCTTTTTTTTCTTTCCTTTTTTACCTTGATTTTCGTTAGTTTACTTGAACCGAATCAAAGATGACAATATACACATTTGCAGCATGAAAATTAGCTTGTTCTAGAAGGCCCGGTGCGACGTCCTTAACCTACGAACACATTCTCGTTAAGTCACCATCCCGTTTACTCTCGTTTGTGAACAGTGACATATTGTTTTTGTTTTTTTTGTTTTTGCGGAAGAAACGTCCTACATCTGCTTATATTCCTTCCACCTGTTCTAATGAGTGCTCGCCTTAGTGTTAATAAATAGCTAAGGTAAAAATAATCACGACAGTTTTACAAAGCAATTACATTCTGGTCATATATTATAGCAGATATTCCGGCACAATTGCAGTGTTTGAATAGATTGCTGTCATAAAAAAGAAACACAGGATATTAGTAAGGCGGTAAGTTGGGCCAGTTGGTTAGGATCCATCGTGAACTTTCTTACAGCGCAACACCAGGAAAAAATACAGGACAGGTCTTTTCTTTCTGTTCTACTCCTTCCCTGTCCTGTATTTTTTCCTGGTGTTGCGCTGTAAGAAAGTACAGGATATTAGTTTTACTTGCAAAGCGAGGATAACAAATATGTATCATGGCGTAATGAGAAACTCCAGATTTGATTTTGACCACCAGCTGTTTTTTAACTAACGCGCACCTACTATCACGGGCATTCATGCATGTCTCGCCCTAAAAATGCGGCCGCCTTGGCCGAAAATGGAGCCCATGTCCTTGAAGTTGACAGCAATACATATTTGTTTCTACACTACACGGCGGCTGTAGTATGCCATATACCCGATTCCATTCTTGATTCATAGGTGCCGCCATCTTGAAGTGATAAGTTGGTTGTCCATGTAGTAATACGAAATGTTACCATAGTCACGAAACGTTCAATGTACCAGCTCAAGCGTTTCTGTGCGTGGCAGTTCACTTTAGCGCTGTTTGTTCATTTTATACAGACACAAGAATGCAATGTTATCATTCGAAAATGGTGGCACTTGAGAGCATCCGGAAAATGGTGTATAGTCTCTCTATGTTGTCACTGTTCCCCCAAGGGCAAAGGGGAACGCATTGAGGTAGTTAGTGTTGACTGTTGACGAAGTCAAAAGAGTAAGAAGCGGGGTTGATCAGAGCACGTGTACTTTTTACTTTGTTCATACCAAATTCGCTCTTTCATCATTCGATCGTTAAAACATCCTGAAAATTACATGTCATGAAGGAGACAGCTCAGCGAGCTGTCATCTGGCAGGTTTTATGTAATGTTGAAGCGACAGACAACTTTATAACGAGATTCGAGCTTTGTGCATGTGCATTGGTGCCTTATGCAAGCCTATTAAGGGTAGTGCAGGTTGCATGGAAAATTAGACTTTACAAACAAGTACCGAGGTAATACAAGTACGTTAGGCTCTCAGACTCCGTTTGGAATCTTCCACTTAGTACTGAAACTGCGGCATTGAAAAACACTTTGAGGCTATGCCTAGTGCGCATACGATGCTGAGGAAATTGCACATTTTTATAAAGCGGGTTTGTTTCTTCCGTACAAGCGGTTGTTATTTGCAAAATTTCAGTTTATTTATTTAGCATTTCATATTTTGGATCCATATAATTAAACAACCGTTCCAATGTTTATTTTATGTTGCCTTCTTTTATTACGACTGACAAACAGCTCACTTTTCTGTTACCCTCTTTAGATTGTTACATCAGTCACTCAGTTGCATTTAATATATACTCTGTCCTACACGTCCTAATATTAGTTGTTCATTTTTATGCTGTTCGCCATACCGATGTCGCTTTACCATTCACGCAGTTGTCAGATTTTCATTTCACCTCCCCTTGCCTTGCAAACGAAACAGACCGACACTGCAATGACGTCTTTCCTTCTCGCGTCACTTTTGCTCTAGAATCCTGGTGATGGCGGCAGGCGAGGTGGCCGAGTTCGGTCCCACCAGGCATCTTCTCGAGGATCCGAGTTCGCTGTTCCACGAGATCGCCAGGGACGCCGGTGCCATACCTCCAAACGGGCTCCACAGCCCCATCGCTGGAACAGCCGTCTCTGTCCCGCGACCACGTACCAGCTTTGTCGCGGCTCGTATCTTGAGCAGTGTCCCGCAGGCATAATCGCCGCCATTCCTCCGAACGGGGCGTCCTGCCGCACCTGACAGCCGGAGGGAGTGTTACGTAAACACGAGAAAGAAAGAAAAAAACTAGGCGGTAGCGTCCACGCGGTTTTCATAGCCCCGGCGGTCCAACTTCTTTGGAAACCACCTCTCACAACCAGCGTGTGATGCATCCTGAGTAGGATTGGGCCAACCACAGCAGACGCAACGAAATCGAGCCGGCCAATAGCAGTGCTTGACTAACGCGTGACCAAGACTTGTCCCCCCCCCCCCCTTTTTTTGTTTAAATAGTATTAGAGAAGATCACGTAACACTCCCTCATAATGTTTCTTTCACCCACGCGTAAAGCAGCCCGCCAAGAGCATTGCCCGTATAAGCGCTCTGATTGGATGTCATATCAGATTGGATCGGTTACGGTGGGTTTACCTGTGTGCCAGCCCTGGAGCTCTATCAAATCAGCGTGCGCCAATATGGGCTGCGCAGTAAGCGGACCCTCACATAATAAGATGCTCATACGCGTATGGTACCAAAGGTGTGTGGTTACGCAAAAATATCTAACAACGAATTCATGATGTTCTGCGGAAAGCGGATCCTTACAGAATACCACTGGTTAAAATGTAGTGCACAATGCGTGCGTAAGTAAACAAAATTATTCAAGAACAAATCGACCTTATGTGTCCTTACAAGGAAAAACGTTGAGTTAGTTGGTACGAATTCCTCATAGAAAATTATCTACTCTTGGAAAACGCTGTCAAAGTGAGCTTCTCGCAGCCTCTGGGCTTGTACTTGAGATGCCTCACTTTTAGAGTAATGCCTAGGAAAGGCAAGAAAATGTGGCTAACTTTACCATCTCATTTTGAATACGATTTCTTGCCGAGTCATGATTGGTAAACAATATCGCTAACTGATCCGGATGCTCTATTTTCACAAAAAATTACCTGAAACTTGATGACAGAAGCTGACCGACACTTCAGTAAGGTATGATGAAAGAGACAACTTTAAAAAAAAACTGTGAAAATCATTGCATTGTTTCTTTTTTCGGAAAATTTCGTGCCCCACTTTGTCGTTGTTTTGTTGTCATCGTGGCGTTATGCAATTCGTAATCGATCAAGGCTTTATATGACACTTCCCACATCCCTGGTGTACTATGTATACACAGAATGAATTCGGCGTGCCCAGTCTCTGTGCTTGACAAAGTGGATGTAAATTTAATGAAGGCTGTACTCACTCTCTGCGTTGGCCATGTTTCTCAAGTGCCTTAAAGCAAAGCTCTGAGTTGACGGTGAACATGTCTCGCCATTGTGCCGGAATCAACTCGAATCATATACCATGTGGCTACTGACATACATCACAGCATGATCCTGCTTTGCGATGCAAAGCTGCGCTTCATGTAGAATAATGCTGCTGGAATGCCGGTGTCTTAATCGTTAGCACGTGGAAAGCGTGCCATATACAGAAGATAACCGTGTTAATTGAATGACAGATGGACTTGTTATCAATAAAAGGTGTTTCGTAATGCAAAGAGTGTACAGCTTGGTTTTTTTATTGAATGGGGTGTACGTGATCGAGTTTGTTTCGGTCGAATAAGTGTACGAGCCGATGGCATGGGTCAACAACAACTTTATTGCCGATAGTGACGAGTGTAAGTAGGCCAGGCGGGTGACGTCACGCTTACGTAGGAGCGGCAGCTTGCGCTCGCTATCGCGGCCGTGCCAACTCGGTTACATCTTCCTTTCCCTGGGGAAATAATGGTGGCTCTGGCATTCGGCACCGACGAGGCTCACGACGTTCCCGAGTGCTTCTCCGTGGTAGTGGCGGCTCTGGAACGAGACCCGAGCCTGGCAAGCCTGATGAAGGTGTTGTGGAAGTGTCGGGGCATGGTAGCTCTGGAACCTCCCGGAGATGTTCCCGTGTGTGGCGCATTTCTCGGCCATCTTCTGTTTTTACCAGTACGAAGCGTGGAGCTCCCGCTGATCCCAGCACAACGACCCGTGACTATGTCCGTGTGTGCGTGTCGTACAACGAGGCCCTCTGACCGGGTGAGAAGGAGCGCAGGTCCCGAGCACCTCGATTGTAGTAGACCTTCTGCCTGTGGCGAATCTCCTGGAGACGGAGTGCACCTTTCTGCTGGGCAATGGTGACGGCTTCAGGTGGCTGGAGGGAACCGGGAGCAGTGTTCTCGTCTGTCGACCCATCAGCCTCTGCACAGGTGACTTCAGAACAAGGAGCTTCTATACTATGCCTTTTGGAGTGGAGGTTCGCCCCGATAAGTGACGCCAGTCGCCGTCATGTTGGAAAAGGAAAGACTCGGAAACAGACGACAAAGTGCGCTTCGTAGCTCCGCCCTCGCTATGGCGTTCGGAGACCGTGACATGCTTTTCTAAAGCAGTTAAATATTTTACAAGGCCATGGTGACTTCGTGCGTCGCTTATGGCTGCACAAATTGCATCAATAATACGCCTGTAATCACTTTTCACGTGTAAGTATTCTTTCTTCCTTCGCTGACGATCGCCTGTTTTTTCGCGTATTCCGTTAAATCAGAAACAATGTTACAGGTAACTTAATTAATAAATTGAATACGATCCACCGTGCTCGGCGAACAAGATGGCGACAGTTCACCAACAACCAGCCACCAACGTCGTTGTGATGGTTACGGACGTTCGTCACTATGTTTGCTTATAGCGGACGAGAAAGGATTAACATGAACAATTTATTTTATGGCACGGGTGTTGTGTTCAGTTTCGGTTTCGAATTGACATGTGAGGATGCCAGGGGGCGCCGCTCTGGCATCCGAGATTTCAAGGCGACTGTAAAATAAAAGAGAGTGTGTGTTAGGTAACCGTAGAGTGCGGTTGTGTGCTTTCTTCGGCGCGTCGCGCCAAACCGCGTGTTCGGGCTGATTGGTGTCCCCGCCGGCCGCGTACGTCTCCGCCGGCCGTCTTCTTCTTCTTCTGCTTCGTTGGGACCAGCCAGCCCTCAACACAGCAATGGCGACGAGGACCTGTAAGAACCCGTTTCGTTCTCCGTGTTCTTTTTCTTGCTTCTAATGGACCTACCCGGCTAACCCTAGACGCTCTTTATTCCCTGCAAGGTGGCTACTGCGTGCTGCGTCGCTTCATTTCTTCATTCAGCTACGCCACCTCTGCCTTCATCTTCAAATAGTGTACTGGCGTCATTTTCTTCTCGTCTGCACCTATCCATTCTTATTGCTTGAAATGGCATCTCCTATTCCACCTCCCCTATTTCTTCATTCGCCGGAGACCCGCCACTTCCGTGGGCGGACTGGAAGTTAGTGTTTAAAGCCTACGCAGACACGGTCGGGGAGGAGGCCAGCAAGCCCGAGCGTCGCAAGGCCCTGCTGCTCAACGCGTTGGGCCCTGCTGGGTTAAAGCTTTTCTATACTTTGGAAGCCACCAACGCGTCACCGACGCCAGCGTCGGGCGATGCCTTCAAGGATGCTGTTGCTCTTTTCGATGAGCATTTCAAAGATGTTTCGTGCGATTATCTCGCACGCGTGAAATTCCAAGAAAGGCGACAATTGCCTGGTGAGCCAGTCGCCGAGTTCATTACTTCTCTTCGAACGCTCGCCGCGTCATGCGGCTTCGGCGCGCTCGAGGACGATATGATCCGCCATCAGCTTTTCATCGGTGTAGCCTCGCAAAACGTCCGCTGCCGCATGCTTCAAAAGGGCTCCTCGAATTCATTATCCGAAGCCCTCTCGATTGCGCGAGAGGACGAGCTTATTCGCTCCCAGTTGGAGCAATTTGCTCTGCATTCAGTGCAGCAACTTTCTGCTGCCGGGGGCCAAGGCGGCGGCTCTTCGTTTCACGAGACGCGTCAACATGGCGGCCCTTCACCTTCGTCTCGGCGCGGCGGCCAACATGGACGCCCGCCTGCACAGTCCTTCCGTGGCGGCCAACATGGCGACCTCTCTACGTCGCGGGGGCGAGGAAGCCGACAATATGGCGACCCCATTCTGCCAAATTCGGGTGTTCAGGAACAGCACCGAGCTCCTAATTCGCGTTCGCAATTTTCTTCTCCAAGCGCAACCACGCATTGCTTTCGTTGTGGATCGGCTCGGCATTTAGCCAATTTCGCGCAGTGTCCCGCGAGAAAACGCACTTGTCTTGCGTGCGGAAAAATCGGACATTTTCAGTCCGTATGCAATTCCCGTCCAGCAAATCTTCCGGAACCAGTTTCTTCGTCCGCTCCTTCGAGCACTGCACAAACCAATACGGTCACTGTTTTAAATGTGGATGGCCTCCACACTACGCCCGAGCCCAGCATCATAGTTTCAGTGGGCCATGTGCCCTTGTCATTTCTCGTGGACACTGGTGCCTCAGTCTCTTTAATCAGTGCCGCTGACTTCCATAGTCATTTTTCCAACATTCGGCTTTTGCCTTCACACGTCGTTCTACAGACATATTCCAAGGGAACGATTGATAATTTAGGTCAATTTACAGCTCAGGTTTCCTATCGCAGTCGCACTGCTTCCATTACTTTTTATGTAACAGCCAATGGCAGCTCACTTTTGGGACGTGAAGCCATCAGGGCTTTGTCCATCAACATCATTGGTGCGTCTATGACGTGTGCTCAAGTCGACGTCCAAGATGATCTTCCGGCCAACGCGCCTTCTGAATTCCACCACCTGTTCACCCGTGAACTGGGTTGTGTGCGCGGTTTTGTGCATTAAGTGATGCGTCGACCAGGTGTGTGCCCTGTGCGTGCCAAGCTGCGCCGCATTCCTCTTGTTCTCCGTGAGCAAGTCTCTGCGGAATTGTCTCGCCTTCAAGCCAGCGGAATCATCGAGCCTGTCTCTGCTTCCGAATGGGTTTCTCCACTGGTCGTCGTCAAGAAAAAAGATGGATCCCTTCGACTATGCGTCGACTTACGAGAACCAAACAAGGCAATCGTCGTAGACGGGTTTCCACTTCCTCACATTGAAGAACTGCTTCATCAGCTCTCCGGAGCGGTGTGTTTCTCCAAGCTGGACCTCGCGTCCGCTTATCACCAAGTGGAACTTTCTGAGTGCAGTAGAGACTTGACCACATTCGTATCGCACGAAGGCTTGTTTCGGTTTCGCCGCGTGTGTTTCGGGCTTGCATCTGCCCCTGCAGTGTTTCAGAAAATGATGTCAATTATTCTTAAGGGTTGTAATGGCGCCCTTTGTTACTTGGATGACATTTTAGTGTGCGGACGTACTCGCGAAGAGCATGATGCTAATTTGCATACTGTTCTCAACCGCATCAGTGAATGTGGTATGAAACTTAATAACAAGTGCATTTTTTCTGTGAATGAGTTACAATTTCTAGGACATAATGTCAGTTCCCGCGGCTTGACACCTGTTGAATCTAAAGTTCAGGCCATTGTCAATGCCCCACGGCCTACTGATGTTAAAACCTTGCAATCTTTTTTGGGTCTTGTGGGTTATTATGCCAAGTTTGTTCCTCACTATGCTGATGTTGTTGAAGCACTGCGTACTCTACTTCGTCAAGCACAGCCTTTTAACTGGTCAGCTGAAGCTGAGCAGAGTTTCATTCATGTTAAGTCAATACTGGCCTTAAAGCCAGCTGTTAGTATTTTCAATGAGAAGCTTCCCATCATCATCACGACAGATGCGTCCGATGTTGGACTAGGAGCAGTGTTTCAACAACTCGGAGATAATCAGCTGATCACTATTGCTTTTGCATCTCGTACATTGACCCCTGCTGAACGCAGATATTCAGTAGGAGAGCGTGAAGCTCTCGCTTGTCTTTTTGCCTGTGAGAAATGGCATGTTTACTTGTGGGGCCGGCACTTCACATTACGTACCGATCACCAAGCACTAGTTGCTCTTCTTTCTGCAGGATCCGAAGGCCGCCGCCCCATTCGCATTTCCCGTTGGTGTGCCAAACTCATGTATTATAATTTCAGTGTTCAATATTGTAAGGGTTCTAATAACGTGGTTGCTGATGCACTGTCGCGCCTTCCTCTTCAGATACCGGTTACCGAAGAGCGGGATGAGGAAGTTGTTTCGTTAGTTACTTCCTGCATTACTAAAGCTGAGCTTCAGGCAGCTACAGCTGCAGATTCCACTTTGTCTCAAGTTCTCAAATATTTACGTGAAGGATGGCCTTCCAAATGTGCTCTTGCTTCTGAATTCCTGCCTTACTTCGCAGTCCGACAGGAACTGTCTTGTGTCGAGGACTTGCTTTTCCGCGATGAACGCATGATTCCCCCTGCTTCTTTCCATAACAAGCTAATACAGCTTGCCCATGAGGCCCATCCTGGCATTGTCCGCACCAAACAGAATCTCAGAGACAGGTACTGGTGGCCAGCCTTAGATAAGCAGGTCGAGCATGCAGTATACAACTGCCATAGATGTCAGGCAGCTGACAAGTCTGCCAAACCTGCATTTTCTCCGTTGCAGCCAGTCCAGTGGCCTGATCGGCCTTGGCAGAAACTCGGCATGGACATTATCGGTCCTTTGCATAATGTTCCGCAAAATGCCCGGTTCATTGTTTCTCTCATCGACTACCATTCCAAATGGCCAGAACTTTGTTTCACACATACGGTTACTTCTGAGGTCATCATTGAGTTTCTGTCTTCAATCTTCAGCCGGGAAGGTTTTCCTGATGCCATAGTTACGGACAATGGTCCACAGTGTCAGTCCCAACATTTCGAGGCTTTTCTTTCACAACGAGGAATTCAGCACTTGAGGTCATCAGTTTTCTATCCCCAATCAAATGGGCAAATCGAGCGCTTTAATCGCGTTCTGAAGGAACATATCCAGATCGCCCAATTAGAGCACCGTCCCCTCAAGCAAGTCTTGACGGAATGTTTAGCTTCGTACAGGTTCACACCACAAGGCACCACTGGAGTGTCTCCTGCTCAACTTCTCCACGGTAGGCAACCGCGAGTTGCTCTCGACATAGTCTCTTTGCCTCGTAACATACCAGTGTCTTCTTCTGATCAAATCCGCACCAGGATTTTTTCTCGTCAACAAGCAATGAAAAAGTATGTCGACACCCGTCGAGGTGCAAGGCAGTCCCAAGTTCGCACTGGCGATTTAGTCAAGGTTCGTGTGCCAGGAAAGCGGCCCAAGTATCGCGGTCCTTACAAAGTCTTGGGTCAGGTTAGCCCCACTTCTTTTCGCTTAAGTGATGGTAACATCTGGAATTCTTCGCGCCTTGTTATTTTTCATACGGATTCGCCTTCAACACCTAAAAGTCTTCCTCATCACGTTCCGTCCACGCCTTTCAACTACGCATCAGATTATTACTTGTGGCCTCCATGTACAGGCATTTCTTCTTCAAGGGGGGAGGAATTACCAGTCAGTGTCGCTGGTTCAAGTACACTAAGTCATACGGTTCACTTCGAACCTTCAAATTCGGCTGAGACCGTTGAACCGGACTCCGGTCCGCAAAATTCTTCCGAAGTTCATGCTGCGAGCTCTGATGAGACCGCAAATTTTAACGCTCATTCAGAGCCTTCACAATCTTCCACTGCTCTTGATGTGTCACATCAGAGCAGAAGTGACCAAGGTGCAGAGACACCCGATTCGACACCCAAAAGGGCCCGCCCTAAGCGGAAGCGGCAGAAGCCGCGTCGGTTCGAAGACTACGTCACGTAGAACTACAAATCTATATTGTACTGAGTTGTATACAATTTTTGATGCATTTTCAGGACTTCCAATGTACATATTTTCAATGCATTTTCAGGACTTGTAGTGTGTGAGTTCGGTGTGCCGTGTTTTGAATTTCATACGTTATAACGTTCATACCTTGTATATACTTTTGTATCGATTATGTATAAATGTAAACAGTGTATAGGTGCGCTTTTTTCGAGGAGGGGATGGTTGTTGTGTTCAGTTTCGGTTTCGAATTGAGATGTGAGGATGCCAGGGGGCGCCGCTCTGGCATCCGAGATTTCAAGGCGACTGTAAAATAAAAGAGAGTGTGTGTTAGGTAACCGTAGAGTGCGGTTGTGTGCTTTCTTCGGCGCGTCGCGCCAAACCGCGTGTTCGGGCTGATTGGTGTCCCCGCCGGCCGCGTACGTCTCCGCCGGCCGTCTTCTTCTTCTTCTGCTTCGTTGGGACCAGCCAGCCCTCAACACAGCAACGGGTGGAACAGCTGACGGCGCACGGATATGCTACCGTGTGCAGCGCCGTTGAGTCGGACGTCGCGGCAAACCCAGCAGTCAGGGTCGCAACTCCGGAGGTCCAGGATCAGGCCACGGCTCACGAGGACCACACCCGGTAGGCCTCGTCCACGAACCTGCTCCCGGCCACTGCACCCAGGCAGGAGCCGTTCGGCAGGCAGGTCTCGGCCTTGGACCTTGTACAGGCCGACGGACTTGCCCTCGAACGGACACACCGGGGCTCGACCTGAACGACACGTACGGGTCCCACGTCCGGCTCAGGAACGCTGCCAGGAACTCGTCCTCTCGAGCGGCGCACCACTTCGTCTGCCTTCGTGGCCTCAACCCTCGAGCTCTCTTTCCCACGTTCCTTCTTCTTGGCCAGGGCACCGCCAGGTACCCTCGGGTGCAGACTGCAGCTCTTGAGCTCGCGGCCCACGTCCTAGTCTGGCGCGTCGCTCGGTACGGCTCGGCACCGCTCGGTGATCCTTGATTCAGCCAGAACTCCCCTGGCAGCTGGATCCTCGGCCACCCTGAACCTCGCCCGGCTCCGTGGTCCTCCGTACACACGTCCGCGTATCGCCCGGCAGAACGTCTTGCTCGTCCCTTGCCTATGTGCGACGCCCTGGTGACGCCGGCGCTTGATGGCATGAGTGTGACTAATGGCATGAGTGTGACTACAGAGCAGTCAACCCGCATCGGAGACGCGATGCTCCATGCGGGGAATGGCCAGCCCGTCCAGCGAACAGCTTGCGTCGAGACGCGATGCTCGGCGCAACCGTGACCATTTGCCAGGCCACGTTCATCGCTGTGTCGAACGGCTGACCGTGGAGACGCCTCGCCGAGATCCGCGATGTCCTCAGCAAGGAAGAGAACAGCAGGCCAGGCCACGCCCCGAGATGCAGTACTCGTGCCGGCAACGTCACTCCAGCTGGTAGTTGGACGGCAGTAGCGTGGACAGCCGCGTTCCCTGGCCGGAACCTGGATCGCCTGCGTCCGACGCTTCGGCCCGCTGTCTCCCGTCTGCCGCTACTCCGGCTCGTCCCCAGCCACAAATCCTACCGCCACGTGATGGTCATACGTGGCCCAATCGTGGCACGCCACCTCTTTAGGCCACCACAGGTCATCAGCTGATTCGCTGACACTCACGCGCACATTACACGCGCCTTGCTTGTTTGTTTGTTTGTATCCTCAAATACATGGCTCGTAGCCACTCTGGGGGATTGGCCAAGAGAACATATAGTCTAAGGACGATAACTGCATTGTTGCTTACAACGAAAAAAAAGAGGGGGGGGAGTTGTAAAGTGGAGACAGTATGTTAAAAAAAGAAAGAAACCAAACATTTAGATAGTGAGAAAAAAGAATCAACGAAAAAGTGGACACTGATAGCTACAACTTGATTTTGGGAGCCGACCAGACAGCTTGTTTTGCCAAACCCGATTAATTTGGTATGTCACAAATTTATCCAGAATGGAAAATTACTTTTCAACCCGTTTTTTTAGTATTTGTTAACGTGGGCTTTATGTTCAAAAACGTTTAGAGTCTTGAATAATATTACACACCGCATCGAATGCATCTCTGTGGCAATTTCCCAAAACAGAGGCACCAAAACTTAGAACATTTTCTGTGGTTAAATTTAAACCTAGCTTCGCAAAGGGAATATCTAAAAGTCGTTTCCTAATTAATGCATAGTTACGACATTAGCCAAAATAATGTTCAATAGTTTCTTATTCTTCGCAGAACGGACAAAGGGGGGAAAGTGTCAGACCAGCTCTGTGTAAATAAAAATTTAATGGGGGGACGCGGCACCGGAATCAGGAGATTATAATTTCAAGTTTCTTTGACGGACTCCACTGCGCTTTCCATGGAAATTTGAGGTGCTGATAATCTGTCCATTGTGTGATATTTTCTAAACTATCTGTAAAAATAGCGAATTTCCTATATCTAACACCTGATATGTATTCTAACTCGGGAAGTACTGAAATTGCAGGTCCATCGAGTGATGCTTGTGCCAAAGCATCTGCCAATTCATTTAATTGTAATCCGCAGTGACCTGGGACCCACACTAATTTGAGGAGTTTTAAATGCAACGGTGCTAATGTGTGGAACGCTGCTAGAACACGAGATTGTTCAGAGGTTGTCAGAGCTGCACACACCGAAAGTGAGTCTGTTAGAATGATTGCACTGGTCTCGGTCGTAGGAATTTTACGAGGAGCTAAAATAATAGCTACTAGCTCGGCTTCAAATATAGGAGTGAAATCTGGAAGCCTTACTGAAAAAGACCAGCCGAGGAAATCAGACGCAATTTCTACGCCTTCCTTTTCATTGTTGACAGAAGCATCTGTAGCTATTACATTTTTTGTTTCTTCATGTACCAAGTAATCGTTTAATGTAGTCGTCAAAAATCTAAGAGGTTGCACCTTGGCTTGTGGGGGAAAGATTTCATCGTACTCTATTCTAATGTTGATGGTTGAGGAATTAGTTTCAATTACTGTGCTAATATCTACATTTATGCAATCCAGTTTCTTTTTAACGAAAATTATCTGAGGGGTATGAAATCGAGGCCAATGTGCAAGAAAGAAACAGTCAGGGTCGCTGATAAATGCGTACTCTGATCTTCGCGCCGGTAAACTGTAGAACTTTAAGAAGGTTTGAACCGTCAGAATGCGGAATCAACAGAGGAGTGTTGGCAATCGCGCTTCTTGATACAATATATTATTCGCCACGAACCTGAGAAGTCCCAGGCATATTCGCAGGGCTTCTCGCTCTAACATTACTAGCGGTTTAATTTTATAACCAGCGGCCCCCGAGAATAATACACACCCAAATTCCAATATTGGTCGCACATACATTTTATATATCATTAACATCGTGTGTCTGCGCGGCCCGTATTTTCTGTTGCTTAACCTGCGTAATAAACCTAACGTCCGTTGTGCCTTTGCTGTTATATATTCAATGTGTGGGCTCCAATTCAGCTTTTCATTATATATCATTCCTAAGTACTTGACTGAATCAACTTTTGGAATAGGTTCCTGATTATACAATACAGAAATCGAAAATGTATCTGCTATAGGAAACACCAAGAGCCCACTTTTACTAATGTTCAATGACAATGAAATGGATTGCAACCAAATTTCCAGTGTAATAATATATCTTTGCAGTTTTTGATGTAGTGAGTAAATGTCGCTCTCTGTAGCGAAGAACGCGATATCATCTGCATAAATGTAGACACTGACATCCTGAACAATTGGAATAGAGCTCATCAGTATATTGAATAATACTGGAGATAGTACGGACCCTTGGGGAACACCACGTTTCTGTTTGTATTTGTGCGAACAACAGCCATTCTTCACGCAATACAATTCCCTTGATTTGAGGAATTCTGCTATTCACTCAGTAATATACTGAGGAAACTTTAAACTTTGCAAGGTGTTCAGTAGAATAGAGTGCTCGACACTGTCGTACGCTTTAGCTATGTCGAGAGTTACTAAGGCGGCGTACTGTTTCCTTTTACGAGCAAGCTGTATTCGACTAACTAAATCCGCATGGGTGCACCAAATTGAGCATTCACAACACAAACCAATTTGATTTGGTTTTAATATGACCTTATTCGTCATCCAGGAGTTTATTCAGCCCTTCAGAACCCTCTCTACGAGTTTCATCATGTTCGAAGTTAGCGAGATGGGCCTGATATTTTCTATGGTAAAACCTAATCCTTGCTTTTTTATTAATGGGATTACCTTAGCTATTTTCCAGTCATACGGTATCCAGGCATTCTTTAAAGAGTATTTTATAAGATTGAGGACGTCACCGGGGGATAGCTTGAATAAAATTTTAATCATAGGCACTGTGATTCCATATGGACCAGGGGCCGACGATGGTAGATCTCGAATGACTTTTGATGCTTCAGACAGTGTTACATTTTCGAAGTCAGTGCTTATGCTAGACTTTTGCCAGTTGAAAGCCATAATCGAAGAAAATCTAATTTCTAGACCTCTGCCAATTGATTCTAAAGAGTACTTCGTATCTTCTAATGATAGTTTTTCATAATCAGTATTTAATAAAGATGGCAGGATTTGCGAGATCGCATATATTGAAATAAACCTTTCTTATTATTGGATTTCGAGAGAAAATCGAAATGTCTTTTATCATATTCTTCTTTAGCTTCGGCCACCGTGTGTTTAAATACAGCGGAAAGAAATTTATAATCTGACCAGTTCTTAGGGGGCTGAATATGTATTAGCTTCATCCAAGCTGCCTGTCTTCGTCTGTGATCTCATGAACAGTTGGAATTCCACCAGGGGCTATAGGGTGTTTTCTTCGCCAATTTAACAGCAAATTCAGCGTTTTTGTATGCCCTTTTGATTACTGCGCTTATTTTCATAGCTTTAGTGTCATCTCCATCCTGAGAAGGAGCGTCTAAAGCAGTTTTTAGGTCGTGTTGAAATTTTGCATAATTTATATAGGTTCGGGCATGGAAGCATGATGGTTTGACGGGGCAAGCGATCTCGAACATTATTGGAAAGCGGTCAATGTTGGAGGCGCAAGCAAGGGCTGTCCACGATGTACTAGCAATGACCGAGCTTACAAAGCTTAAATCTAAGGCGGAGCGTGAATGACCTCGAATAAATGTGGGAGTGCTAGCGTTAAGGCACAATAAGTTGTTGTCTGCCAACCAGTCACACCACCGTTGTCCACACTGATCTGTTCTAAAACCCCAGCAGGTATGGTGAGAGTTGAAGTAACCAACTATAATTTTTTCTTTACAGCCTGAATTAGCAGCCATATCTAACAGTCTCGAGTCTTGAACGCCTACAGGAAAGTAGACGTTTATTAGCGAGAAAGGCAAGTATCCTGGCAAGGTAATATCTAACGCGAAAATTTCGCATTCAGAAGACATACATTTGTATGAGTTTTTTTACTTTTAAACTAATTTTATTGTTTATAAAGAAAGCTAAACCTCCACCTTTGGATGGACGGTCTAGACGAAAGGTTTGGAAGTTGGGTAGGTGAAATACATGATGTGTGGATAGCCAAGTTTCTTGTAATGCAATAATAGCCGGATCGAATTTGGAAGACAGGTATAACAGATCTGTTATGGTTGAGTGAAGAGAGCGTCAATTCCAATGTATAATTTTAAGAGACCCTATGATTTCGTTAAAATGGCTTCGGCAATCACCTTATCTAAAATACTTTCATTTAGAAAATCGGTTTTTGAAAGGTTGTCTTTCTGGTATTTCTTGCTTTTTACATGTTTCGGCGAGCTAGGTTTTTTCGATGCAGGGGATCTAGAACGCTTTAGGCATTTGAGATCTATGTCCATATCTTGTGTGTCCTGAGAAGCTTCCTGTGCGCTCTCGCTTTGCCCCTGAACGCCTTCTCCTGAGGGCTCTGCAGACTGTGCATCAGGTGGAGTTATCTCAGATTCTGCCTCACTTGTCGGGTTAGCAGACTCAGAATTTTTTACAGTCGTACTTATATATATCTGTGCTCCATAGACTTGTGCGATTTGGTTATTCACAATGTGTGACAGCGACTCACACAAGGTGGCGGTAGCAAGGCGTTGCATAGCCTTATCCACAGCCTTCTCGATCATGTCCGCAATTGATAGGGAAAAGGATGCTTCCATTGCTATGTTATGGTGGGCAGCTGCTCCTGCATACCCTTGAGTTCGGGCTTGGATTTCAGGAATGGCATCCTTTCGGGAGCATCGCCTTCTGTCTACAATTTCAAGGATTTGGATTTCACGTGCCTTGGCTGAGCAGTTTGGGTTATCAGCGCAGTGTGCTTCATAGCAAGGACAGCACTTTTCTTCATTACTTTTACAGTCGTTAGAGTTGTGCGTCTCACCACATTCTGCATCTAGGTACTGACCTGCACCCTTTCACTGTGTGCCCATAACGCCAACACTTAATACACTGTAGGGGTCGAGGTGATAGTGGCTCCGCTCTGTATATTAAAGGCCACGCTTTGATTTCGGTTGGGCGATTCGACCCGGCAAATGTAGCAATCACGGACTCCGTTGGGACCTTGTTCTTGTCCACAACTCGACTACATCTATAGATAGCTATCACACCTGCTTCTGAAAACATATCTAATATCTCAGTTGGGGTCAAGTTGACATCTACACCCCGAACGAGGCCTTTGACGCAAGCTAGGTGAGGTGTAATGAATGCGCTCACCGGGTTCGTAGCGAATACCGAGCATTTTAGTAGGTCTCGAACACAGAGCTGGTCAGACGAGAAGCAAAAAATGCCACCCTTGCCGAACTGCATGACCTCTGTGATGCTTTGGTAGTGAGTTGTAGCGGCTCTCAACTCCGTCTGAATTATTTTTGGATTCTTCATCCGTATAATACCATCGTTGCTTGGGACCAATGCCACAGGAACGGATGAGATGCCATTGCGTAAAAACAGGTCAACTGGCCATTCCTGCGAAGGAAGAGAAGCAGACCAGAGAAAAGCCCCTGGTCCAGGTGAGGAAAACGGCATCTTCTTGGTCGTACTATCTGAAAATACACTCGCTAATCAATTCGGACACTATAGAAATGCCTACGAAAAAAAGAATTAAAAAAATCAATCACAACTACTGAAATCTTGCCCAAACCCTCAGAGCAGGCAAACGTCAGTCGCTGATCCGAGCACGCGATCCCATCCGGATACCCGAGCGCTACGAAAAGGGCAAACTCTTGCTTCCCTTACCCCGCACTTCCGTCGTTGTCGTTTTCTTCACTCATCACAGTCGTCTTTCTCTTTCTTGCTGACAGGCTGTGCCGGCTGTTGCGTATCATAACCCCCCGACGGTAGAAGCACCGTCTCGGTGCTTGAGCAACTCGGATGCGGCAAGAGGAGGGTGATAAGGCTTGAGTCGAGCTATGTGCACGATGTCACTCAAAGGTGACGATGATGACGTTGAATCGGCTGGAACGATCTCGTATGTAACGTCAGTAACCTGGTGAACCACGCGGTATGGTCCAGTGTAGCGTGACAGCAGTTTTTCAGAAACCCCTACACGCCGAGTGGGGGACCAGAGGAGGACAAGGGAACCCGGTGAAAAGTGCACGTTTCGATGATGGGAATCGTAGAGCTGTCTTTGGTGCTCCTGTGAAGCCTGCAGGTGGCTGCGGGCGAGTTGGCGTGCGTGGTCGGCTCGCGCGATAGCTTCGCCGGCATACTCAGTGACCGAGGGCAGCAAGGCGTCAAATGGTAGGGCGGGTTCTCGGCCGTATAGAAGGTAGAATGGTGAATAGCCGGCAGTGTCGTGACGTGACGAATTATATGCGAACGTCACAAATGGCAAATGAACATCCCAGTCCTGGTGGTCGGCCGCTACGTATATAGAAACCATCTCGGTTATGGTGCGGTTGAGGCGCTCCGTAAGACCGTTCATTTGCGGATGGTACGAAGTGGCAAACTTGTGCTTGGCAGAGCAAGAGCGCAAGATTTCATCAACGACAGCTGACAGGAGGATCCGGCCCCGGTCAGGGAGAAGTTGGCGTGGAGCTCCGTGTACTAAAATAATATCATATACCAGAAAGTCCGCCACATCGGTTGCGCAACTCGTCGAAAGTGCTCGTGTGATAGCGTACCGTGTCGCATAGTCAGTGGCGACAGCGATCCATTTGTTGCCTGAGCTGGAGATAGGGAATGGGCCAAGCAGGTCGAGGCCAACTCGAAAAAAAGGTTCAATGGGAATGTCGATCGGCTGAAGGAATCCAGCTGGTAGGGAAGATGGCTTTTTGCGGTGCTGGCAGGGCTCACAAGCGGCGACGTAGCATCGAACAGAGCGGGCAAGACCAGGCCAAAAAAAACGACGACGTACACGGTCGTATGTACGAGAGACGCCCAAGTGGCCCGCCAAAGGAGTGTCATGAAGTTGGTTGAGAACAGTCGCACGAAGGTGTGCTGGTATGACAGGGAGCGAGTCATGGTCATATGGATCGAGGTTACTGCGATACAGGATGCCGTCTTTTACCAGGAACATTTGTAGAGATGCGTCGCGAGGCATTAAATCAAGCTTGTCAATGATGGTTCGCAGGGAAGCATCCCGGCGTTGTTCGTGGACAAGGTTGAGTAGCTGCGTAACAGACAGAAGGTCCTGAAAGGTGTCAGTATGGGCAGCCTCTTCCACAGGGTAGCGTGATAAAAAATCAGCATCTTGATGTGACCACCCTGTTTTGTAAGTTACGGTGAACGTGTATTCTTGTAATCGTAGGTACCAACGAGGGAGGCGTCCTGTGGGATCCTTGAGTGAGGCCAGCCAGCAGAGCACGTGGTGGTCGGTGACTACCCGGAATGGACGCCCGTATAAGTATGGGCGAAACTTGGCGACTGCCCACACAAGAGCGAGACACTCAGGTTCCGTGATTGAATAGTTGCGCTCAGTTGTAGATAGCAGGCGGCTTGCATATGCTATAACACGGTCATGTCCTCGTTGATATTGCATTAGTATTGCCCCGATGCGATGCCCACTAGCGTCAGTGTGAACCTCGGTTGGAGCTGATGGATCGAAATGGGCTAAAATCGGCGGTGTTGTAAGGAGCGTCGTTAGCTGGGAAAAAGATGAGGCTTTATCAGCGCCCCAGAAAAACGGGGTGCCCTTCTTCAGGAAGTTTGTGAGTGGGCGTGCAATAATGGCGAAGTCCTTAAGAAACTGTCGAAAGTAGGAGCACAAGCCCACAAAACTGCGAACGTCCTTTGTTGACTTCGGAACAGGAAAGTCCGTGACGGCACGAATTTTCTCGGAATCCGGGCGGACTCCTGCGGCATCGACGATGTGGCCAAGTACGGTAATTTGACGACGAGTAAAGTGGCATTTCGACGAGTTCAGTTAAAGTCCGGCTCGACGAAAAACTTCAAGAATCGCCGATAAACGCTTGAGATGGTAGTCGAATGTGGGCGAGAAAACGATAACGTCGTCTTAATAACATGAGCAGGCTGACCATTTAAACCCTTTGAGCATTAAGTTCATCATTCTTACAAATGTGGCCGGCGCATTGCAGAGACCAAAGGACATAACTTCGAAGTGATAAAGCCCGTCAGGAGTGACGAATGTGGTCTTCTCACGGACCATCTCATCCACAGCGATTTGCCAAGAGCCAGATCGAAGGTCGATAGGGGAAAAATACGTAGCACCGTAAAGACAGTCTAAGGTATCGTCGATTCTAGCAAACGGATAAACATCTTTCTTCGTAATTTTGTTGATATGCCTATAATCTACACAAAAGCGCCATGTTCCATCCTTCTTTCTGATCAGGACGACAGGAGAAGCCCAAGGGCTACAAGAGGGTTCAATTATTATCTTTTGCAAGCATCTTTTTGACTTCCTGTTGTATGACTGTGCGCTCGGACGTGGAAACACGGTATGGACGTCGGTGAATGGGACTCGCGTCACCAGTATTGATGCGATGAGTAACAACACTCGTTCGGCTTAAAGCCGTGCTGGTGAAGGCGAAAATACCACTATAGGACTCCAGGACGTGACGAAGGGCTTCCGCTTGATCAGGAGCGAGGTCTGATGGTACCATGTGGTCAACGTCGACGCCCGATGAACGTGATATAGTTGGTTCATGGTCTGGGGTGCAGCAATCATCAACTCTGAAGGGTTCAGCCGTATGGTCTTGTAGAGCAGTAATTTCGGCCAGGGAGATACCTTGTGGAAGAATTTTGGCAGTGAGAGCAAAACTTACAATAGGAAGGCATGTGCGGTTTTCAACAATTGTCAAAATGGTGTGCGAACAGCGACGCCATGCGTAAGCATCACGGCATGAATTGGTGCCACCATGTAATCGCCGTCAGGTACAGGTGGTGTAGAGAAGAGGTCGATATGTGTGACACAGTTAGGCGGAAGGCGTGCGAAACCAATGCAGCAAAGGCGACATTGGGGTGGGTTGGTCAGATCAGAATTTCAAGGTCAAGACAGCCGGCTGAACAGTCTATAAGGGCCGAGTGAGCGGTTAGAAAATCCACGCCTAGAATTGTTTCATGAGGGCAATTTTCTATAACAGTGAAAAGAACAGCAGTGCTTCTATCGGCGATAGTCCCACGGGCAGAGCACATGCCAATAATCGCGGCAATTTTCCCGTCGGCGACTCGAACGGCTCGATTAAAGGCGGGTGTGACAACTTTCTTTAGGCGGCGACGAAGAGCAGCACTCATTATGGGCACATGTGTGCCGGTATCGATGAACGCGCGCACAGGTACATTGTCTAAAGTAACGTTCAACAGATTCCGGGTGGTCGGTAATGTTAGACGAGGATTTCTTGCAGAAGTCGTCGTCAATGCAGCTTCGCCTCCAGAAGCTGCACTGCCTAGTTTTCCGGTCGGGGGCGCTGCGAATAGGTCGGAGAGGCAGGACGGCGTTGTGGGGGCGAACGAGATTGACGGCAAGCAGGGGATGGTGAGCGGGCGTAGCGAGGTCTCGTCAGAGGTGCGGCGGAATCAGAGGATGTGGTCGGCATAGGGGAATCAAAATAAAATGTTGAGGACGATTGATGGTCAGAAGTGGCCTAAGTAGGAGGCCCATAGCGTGCCCGCGGAGCCCAGTGATGGCGGCAGTGGCGAGTAATATGACCGACACGTCAGCAGTTGAAGCATATGGGCTTGTCATCCAGTGTACGCCATTCGGACAAATTGCGCTGTCGAGAGTAGTTAGAACCAAATCGAGGAGCGGAGGGACGACGATAAAAAGGCTCGGCAGAGTAGACTGGTTGAGTGGAATGTAGGCCGACGTTCGATAATTCTTGACGAACGACGGCTTGTATCAGTGAGATAGTGGTCGGTGAAGGATCAGGCGTTGGAAATGGAGTAGCTACTGGTTGGGCTGCCTCAACCTCACGATGAATGATGCTGGTGAGGTTGTCACATCGGGGAATTGGGCGGACGGAGTCATCACAAGAGGATGTGGCAGCAGCGTTCGGCAGGCGCGTGATGCCGTGGGTGACGCGGCGGGCTTTAGCCTGTTCTAGATGGCGGCATTCTGTCAGTATCGTGTCGATGCTCGTGACATTATGAAAAACCAGCAGGTTGAAGGCAGCGTCAGCAATCCCTTTGAAGACGTGATTAACTTTTTTTTTCTGACATGCGCTGGTCGACCTTGCCACAAAGCGCCAAGACGTCAAGAATGTATGAGACATACGATTCAGTAGACGTCTAGGCGCGAGTGGCGAGTGTCTTCTTGGCAGCGAGCTGACGACCAGATGAATCGCCGAAAAGATCACGGATCTTCGATTTGAAAAGATCCCAGCTTGTGATTTCGACTTCGTTGGTTTCGAACCATGTCCGCGGCGTGCCGTCGAAGTAGAACACAACATTGGCGAGCATGAGCGTGGGATCCCAGCGGTGGGTAGCACTGACTCGCTCGTACCGGTGCAGCCAGGAGTCAACGTTCAAGCCAGGTGCGGGAGTCGTCCACCTCCACCAATAATGTTACGGGTAACTTATTTAATAAATTGAATACGATGCACCGTGCTCGGCGAGAACATGGCGACAGTTCAACAACCAGTCACCAACGTCGTCTTTCTCTTTCTTGCAGACAGGCTGTGCCGGTTGTTGCGTATCAATATCAAAGGTGCGCATGCGTGTAATACATGCGTATAGCTGTATGGAAGATAACTTGAAGCTTTAAATGCTCGCTGACACGACGTTGTCCCCGGCTTAAGGTTTATGGACGAAGGACTTGCTCTGTGGCTCCACGTATCAAACATTCGAAGGAGTAGGACGTTTGAATGCCCATTTGAATCCCAAGTTTTCTGATGTTGTTTTACTATACAATACTGATGGCGTGCATGCATATTTTTTGGCGAGTGAATATCGAATTTGGTGCATTTCTATCGAGGAATTTGCAAACGTAGAAAACAATTTCATGCCTTGATTATCCGTGTTACAGGTTTCCGAAAGACAGTGCACGCGCTGCGTTCTGCCTGGGAACGTGCTGTTCGAAAAAATAGTTGGAGGGCTACGGACGCTGACCACCTCTGTTCTATTCACTTCGAAGAATGCGATTTCGGCAGAACGGGGCAGACAACCAGACTGCGGCCTGGCAGTGCACCTTCAATTTTTCCTGCTTTCCAAGCGCATCTGCAAAAACCTGTTAGTTTCTACCTCCTTGACGTAGCTCCAATAGAATGTAGTCACAAAAATAAGCAATTGCGTCTAAAACAAGATGAGACACGTACCTTTCAAATTCGTTCTATATTTGCCGACGAAACCTAAACCAAAACACCCATAGATGAAGTTGCCAAAATGAGTGAGTGGCGTTACGTCAAACATCGAGATACCTCGTTTCTAGGCTTAGAAGGCTGCGTTTGTCATGGCAAGACACGTCGCCAACGGAAGTTCATAAATATTATGCGTAACTAACGCCACTGCAATCGTTCTTATAAACGGTTCATTTGGGGGACGTCTCCTGGAGTTTGTCACTTGCACGTGACATCGGTGCTTCTGTTTTGGTTCCGCCTGTAAATTGGTTAGAATTCGATAACTCTAGAAAAATTACCGGTGTCACACATGTCCTGTTATTAGGGAGGCGATCGCCGGGCTAATTCCAAGAGCCAAAGTATCGGCCCCCCGAACCGCACCACGAAAGCGTGGACAATTTAGAAGTGGTCCTTTTTGGCGCGCCAGCGGACGCCGGCTGTGGCCCAAAGAACAAGTCAGAGCCGAGAGTTGATAAACAAACAAATTATATTCTCAATAACGGCAGATCAAAAACAATACACAAAAATGCACACTCCACAATAGTTGCATACAATATGTCACCAATCAAACCAATCAATCAACGTACTACACAATACAATCAGCCACACTTGAAACAACGGACACGGACAACAATACGCACTACAATGCAGTCGCATGCATTGAACAACCAAGACACTTAAAGACTAAAGAGATAGAAAACCTATTCAGTCCAAAGTTCTTGGAACCAAAGTCTAGATAATACTCTTCCGAGAATCACTCACTCAAAGTCCAGCGTTGTTGTCGTTCCGCAGCCCTCGAAGTTTCTCTTCCAGGAAACCTCGCCGGAGTTTCTCTTCCAGGAAAACTCCCGTCTACAATAGGCCACTCTCCAAGCTTCAAACTTCTTCGCCGGAAACACGTCGGCTCCACACCCGCAGCTGTTGCCACGCGTCTTCGCTCGATAGCGGTAAACACACACTCTTGCCTGTAGCTCCAGTCGTCACCCCTCAGGTGGAAATCCTCTTCATCTCCGGCTTCGTCCCTACGGACCAAAAACCTTCACCGACTACACGGCGGAATCCCTACGCGCTCTGGCGCTCACTTCCGTCTCCTCCTGATCTCTCATCTCGGCTGCTCGGTTAAATACCTTGCGCGCGACATTCCAGACGGTTCTCGTCATTTCGTCGGCGCGATACGCAGCGAAAGCTGGGGAGAGGCGCGAGACGGTTCGACTGCCCTCCCCGGAGGATGATTCAACTCGGTCTGACCCCGCCCCTTTCGTTCTAGAAAAATCGCGGGCTTGCTGGGCCGCCGATGTGGGGTGAGGAGGTTCGTCGGCGAAGCCACCCTTCTGCTGGGAGAGCGCGCGCCCGGGGAGCCTTGGATGTTTATTTTCTTTTTTTTCTTTTGACCTCGCGGCGTTTCTCCCGCCCGTTATCTCAAGAATTTGGCGGCGCGCTCATTTTTAGCGCTCGTTCTGTGACACTGCCCCCCACTTTAAGAATATTATCTCATAATATTCAAAACCACACAAACGAGCGCGAACAGTCACCACTCACTCTCAAAGACTGTAACATAGTCCGTCGCTCGTGACACGTCACATTCACAATATATCACTCAATACAATTGGACATTACAATTTCAAACTCGCACACATGAAATATAACCGCAGGTACATGAGTACAACGCTTCATCACACATTCCAAACAATACAAATGTGCAAAGTTCTGTCCTTACAACAATTATACAACACTATACATCACATCGCCGCACAGACACTTCGACACTTGTGACACAGGATAACACAACATTAACACAACATATGGCACTCAGCACTGGCAAACACATTCTGATTTTACCTCAGCTCTTATCCTGGGTACTTTTAGCTGCGCTTGCGTCCTTTCTTCGGTGCTCGCTCGATCTCTCCTTGTTTTTCCTCGTTCTTTTTCGGCGAGCCCTTTCCAACGACGATATCTGAGGCGGCATCTCAGCCATCGTTGTCACTTCCGACACCGTTAACGCGTCATTACATTCGACGGGTCCTGTCTGTTTATCTACCCGCTTGATCATGCCTCTACATTTTGCCCGGCTGGCCAACTCCGTCTCCTTTACACTGCCGGTCGGTTGAGGTCGTGCCGACGTAAGTCCAGTTGCTCGGCCCGTGAACTTATTGAACACGATCATCTTCTCATTCGCTGTCTCTTGGGCTGCGGCTTCACCTTGGGCTCTAGTGAGATCCGTCACGGGCTGCTCCTCCGCTGTATCTCGCGGTCGCTGGGTTGGCGAGGGCTCTATCTTCGGGTCTTCTTCCAAACATTCTGGATCACTTGGCCCTCGCGCCCCGTCGATGTTTCCGATGACAAGGTCATACAGGGGGGTCGTCATGCATAAAGCAGTAACCTTCCCGCTGAAGTACGGGGTTTCAACCTCAATTTCTGCTTCGGGAAGCATCCGAACTGTACGGTCAATTAGGCAAACCGGTTTCGTTCTGCCTGTCAACTCACTTTCCCGTACCAAATTTCTCCGCACGATAACCGTGGAGCTACCGGTGTCTCTTAGAACCGTAATCTTCTTGCCCGCAACCTTTCCAGGCAGTGTTGGCATTCGCTTCGTAACACCGGTCGACGGTTTTGACATTACAGCACCAACAATAGGAATTTTCTCCCCATTTTTCAATTCTACAAATCCGTCGGTGACGGCATTATTATCGGATTTCGGTGCTGCTTCCACACAGGATACCTGGTGAGTTTGACTCGCTCCGTTTCGACATGCATCTGCTTTGTGCCCAGTCTGACCACACTTAAAACATTTTACTACCGTGGGGCTCGTAAAGATCGTTCGACAGTTTTTCGCGCGATGACCCACTCGGTTACACAGAAAACATCGCTGAATGCTCTCTGGTGCACGCTTCTTTTCTTCGGGAGCCAATTTCTTCGAATCATCGGGACACTCCTTCTTGACCTTGGCCAAATTAGTTCCACCTTGCGCTTCCAAGAATTGATCAGCCAATTCAAGCATTCTTTCGAGTGATTCAGCCTTCCTCTCTTTCAAGTACAGCGACAGGCTTGGGTGGCAACTAGTAAGTAATTGTTCTCTAATTAGGAGCTCTCTAAGCTCATCGTACTCCTGTGCTGTCCCTGAAAGTTCAATCCATCTGTCGAAATAATGGCAAAGTCGGGCGGCATACTGCGTAGCCGTCTCCCCATCAGCTGGCTTTCCTGTCCGAAATCTGTCCCGGAATCCTTCCACGGTAAATCTAAATCGCTTCAGCAAAGCAGCTTTCACCTTTGCATAGTTGGCTGCATCGGTCGGCGTCAGCCTACCGTACACACTGAGCGCTTCACCACTCAAGCAAGTACTCAAAGCAGTTGCCCATTGATGTTCCGGCCAATTCTGGCTCTTCGCAATCGTCTCAAATCTGTGGAGGTACGCGTCTAGGTCGTCCTTCCTTTCATCAAACGCTACGAGCAGCTTGCTTGGGTTCTAGCGGAAGCCGTGATCTTCCCGTTCGCTGCTTTCAACTCTAGCTTGGACGGGAGTTTCACTTCGCTGTTGACAACGGAGCCGCTCGAGTTCCATCTCGTGCTGCCGCTGCCGCTTCCTTTCCTCTCTTTCTTCTTTCAGCTGTCGCTCCTTTGCCTCTCTTTCTTCCTTCAGCTGTCGCTCCTTTGCCTCTCTTTCTTCCTTCAGCTGTCGCTCCCTCGCTTCTCTTTCTTCTCTCGCCCTTTCGGCTGCCAACTTCTCTCTCTCCAGCTCCAACTTCAATTGCTGCTCTCTTTCTTCCTTCACTCTCTCAGCTGCCAACCTCTCTCGTTCCAACTCAGCTGCTTTTTCTTCCTTGGCCCTCTCAGCTGCCAACCTCTCTCTCTCTCCACCGCCTCTTTCTCCTTCTGGCTTACCCATTTCCGTAGTTCGGCGCCGGAAAGACCCATCTTCTCACCAAGCGCAACTAACTTTTCGAGATCCATTGTGTCTCGCAACTCGCAAATAAAGCCTTGCCGCGTGCAAAAAGTATCTGCCTAAATCAGTCTATCGGAACACTCCCCTGCCCTCGTTATTGAGAACACTGAACAACACACAAAATCGTTCCGATAGTACTATCAACAACTCGAGGCTCTTTCTCACTACTTTGGACACACTGTGCACCAAAAGGTCCTGTATCGCGGACGCCAGATTAATTCTCACACATGTCCCGTTATTAGGGAGGCGATCGCCGGGCTAATTCCCAGAGCCGAAGTATCGGCTCCCCGAACCGCACCACGAAAGCGTGGACAATTTAGAAGTCGTCCTTTTTGGCGCGCCAGCGGACGCCGGCTGTGGCCCAAAGAACAAGTCAGAGCCGAGAGTTGATAAACAAACAAATTATATTCTCAATAACGGCAGATCAAAAACAATACACAAAAATGCACACTCCACAATAGTTGCATACAATATGTCACCAATCAAACCAATCAATCAACGTACTACACAATACAATCAGCCACACTTGAAACAACGGACACGGACAACAATACGCACTACAATGCAGTCGCATGCATTGAACAACCAAGACACTTAAAGACTAAAGAGATAGAAAACCTATTCAGTCCAAAGTTCTTGGAACCAAAGTCTAGATAATACTCTTCCGAGAATCACTCACTCAAAGTCCAGCGTTGTTGTCGTTCCGCAGCCCTCGAAGTTTCTCTTCCAGGAAACCTCGCCGGAGTTTCTCTTCCAGGAAAACTCCCGTCTACAATAGGCCACTCTCCAAGCTTCAAACTTCTTCGCCGGAAACACGTCGGCTCCACACCCGCAGCTGTTGCCACGCGTCTTCGCTCGATAGCGGTAAACACACACTCTTGCCTGTAGCTCCAGTCGTCACCCCTCAGGTGGAAATCCTCTTCATCTCCGGCTTCGTCTCTACGGACCAAAAACCTTCGCCGACTACACGGCGGAATCCCTACGCGCTCTGGCGCTCACTTCCGTCTCCTCCTGATCTCTCATCTCGGCTGCTCGGTTAAATACCTTGCGCGCGACATTCCAGACGGTTCTCGTCATTTCGTCGGCGCGATACGCAGCGAAAGCTGGGGAGAGGCGCGAGACGGTTCGACTGCCCTCCCCGGAGGATGATTTCAACTCGGTCTGACCCCGCCCCTTTCGTTCTAGAAAAATCGCGGGCTTGCTGGGCCGCCGATGTGGGGTGAGGAGGTTCGTCGGCGAAGCCACCCTTCTGCGGGGAGAGCGCGCGCCCGGGGAGCCTTGGATGTTTGTTTTCTTTTTTTTTCTTTTGACCTCGCGGCGTTTCTCCCGCCCGTTGTCGCAAGAATTTGGCGGCGCGCTCATTTTTAGCGCTCGTTCTGTGACAATTGGTACCTCTCAGTTTACTTAATTACCTCGCTTTTCTAACTTTAGATTTATATTTCAACTTTCTTATATATTGCTACGGTATGAGCCGGGCTGTAGTATATGTCGGGTAGGTAAAAGAGGAAGACGACGTTGTCTGGTGCGGCCTGAGGAATCCATCTTACGAAATTACTTCGTGGCATGGGTTTACTCCATTCTAAAAGATAGAGAATTCTATTGCTCTCAATCTGGCATGTCGTCTTCAAATTATAAACAAACTAGAGGTCTCCCCCAAGGATTGGTTCTCTAACCATTATTATTCAATATTTTATTGCGCACAATTCCAGTACAACAGGATGTACGTGTGTATGTATACGCTGACGACATAGCATTTTTTGCCACAGCTACAGATATACATACATTATATCAGATGTTACAGTTTTATATGAACGCTCTGGACACATGGTTAGACGACATTAATCTATCATTAAACATCAGGAAAAGTGCAGTCGTAGGTTTTCCTATAAGTGTTCCAGTGCAGATTTCTGTACTTTACAGACAGGACTTCATCCCGCAGGTGGCATCCATTAAACACTTAGGAGTGACTTATACTGAAAACCTCAATTGGAGTCCACACATAGAAAGTATGGCAGCTAAAGGAGCACAGGTGCTTGGAATGCTTCGTAGACTCAACAATAAACGTTGTGGTTTACGTCGTGAGGTGCTAGTAATGATGTATGTATATTCGCCCAATATTGGGGTTTGGCTGTGTCTTGTTTTCTGGAGCACCCGCCTACAAAATGAGACCACTGGTACTACTAGAACGCGAAGCGCTACGTTTTTGTATTGGGCTCACATAATTTGTCGCAAATTTTCCTTATATATTTTATATAAGGAAGCGTGCCTGCCTTCTCTTTGTGCTAGGTTCCAAACACTAGCACTCCGTACCTTTCTTAAAATATACGCATCCCCACATAGGAGGTCACAATATGTTTTCATTAATGAGCCGACATCTTTGTTTAACCAACAGAGGTCTAGATTAAAATGTCCACAAGTCATCGTCGTACAGAAGCTCTTGGAAACATTACAAGTTAACCTTCGTGAAGAACGGGTACTAAGAATACCTATTCAAACAATGAAAATAGAATTTGACAATATTTTTTCTAATAATTGCAAAACTCTTCCCAGTAGATATCTAAATGCCATTTTGAAAGACCACCTGGCAAAATTAGAGATAAAGATTGTAATAGCAACGGATGCTTCAGTTCGCGAAGAGAAGGCAGGAGTCGGAATTGCATCTTCGGTGTTGGATTGGTCTTTTTCGATTCGTTTGCCTGATTTGACACCTATTTATCTAGCGAAATTACTGGCAATCTTCTTAGCGTTACGAAAGTTACCTCAAGTAATAACAGATGCTATTATTCTTTCAGACTGCTTGTCTGTGTGTAGTTCATTAACTGCGCCTATTATGTCGAATGCTTTAAAAGTATTTTACGACCTTGCCCCAAAACAGTTACGAATCATTCGCTTAGTGTGGACGCCAGGGCATAAAAGTTTAACCTTCATTGAATATGCAGATGCACTCGCAGTGGCCTCACATAATTATCCCATAATTTCTGTATTGCCGACGCTAGCATTTATCGCTGTGGCACGCTTTGAAAAACTTGTCAGATCAGTTTGAAAATTCTCGCTTGGCAACATTAGATTTTTTCCATCTTAAGAGCCCTTGAAAAAATTGATGGTGCTCCTCTAGAACGGCGGAGATATCAATTACCAGACTAAGATGCCGAGTCCCCCCCCCCCTGAACTTTTATCTACACAGGTCTAGTCAGGCACACTCTCCCCGTTTCCTCCACTGCAACGAGAGTGAATCCCTTCACCATTTCCTCTTAACATGCAGGTTATGCACAAACCAACGGAGGAGACTGTTAGAAGAACCTCTCCGTAGGTTGGCCCTAAATTTATCCCTTCCTGTGGTCCTCTCCTTTGGAGCAACTGAGAAGAGATTTAGCCCCATGAATGTTTGCGAGGCCGTATGCGATTTTCTAAAGGCAACAAAACGATAAGAATGTTAAGCTGAGACATGAATTCACTTTATTTCAAATCATATTAGGCTGTTCGTTCTTTTTATTACCTCTACTTTATTTTTAATGTATCGTTTTCCAATTGGTTCTTTGTTTAAACATCGTTATCTAAATAATCAGGGTGGTAAAACAACTCCACCTCACAAATGAGGCACCGTCCGTTTCATGGCCGATCCCCCGTGGTGGGTTGCGCCAGGACTCTGAGGACCAACCAACCAACCAACCAACCAACCAACCAACCAACCAACCAACCAACCAACCAACCAACCAACCAACCAACCAACCAACCATCTTTACCGTGCTAGTGAACGCTAACCTTTAAGATCTTTAGTTTATAATTCGCAGCTATGTCTATCAAAAACAAGAGATGGTTTGACTGCTTGCTCAGCAAACATTTTTGTTTTTTGGTAGTATTATTTTTAAACTACTTTTTCAGATTGGCTTCATTTTCATTTTAGTTTCATTTTATCCTGCCGCCCGGTTCTTGGCCCATCCCCCTCTGTGGGTGAGTGCCATCCATCAGAGGTCATCAGCATCAGCATCAGCATCTTTACCGCGACTGCTGAACTTCATCCTCGCCCTGTGAATAAATCTACCTATCCTTTAATTCAACCGTATCAGTTTTGTGGTGGAGGTGCTGGGTGATCAACCAAGCAACACGACGCTTCAAGCGCCTGATCTACGACGAAGCCGCCGCCTTGCTGGACTGCCCCCGTTACCACTGGCAGCTGAGATGTCTCACAGCGAAGAACGAAACTGGATCCCCGCCGCTGCAGACCTTCTACCAGTCCCAGCAGCACCGCTAGTGCCAGGTTCACGTGCGGCTGGTTCCTGGTTGCGTCAGGATTTGATAATGCCTCGCACATTCGGTGGCACATCTGGCGAGGACGTGGACTCCTGGCTCACACACTACAAATGTGTGAGCAAATACTACCAGTGGGACGCGGCGACTCAGATGACCAATGTACTGTTTTTGTTAACGGACACAAGAACCGCGAAGATGCCCTCACGTCATGGGATCGCTTCGTTTCCGAAATAAGAGCGTGCTTCGGAGACTCCGTAGCTAAGAGAAAGCAGGCGGAACAAACGGTACTGCAGAGAGCTCAGATCCCAGGAGAGATGTGCACGACATATTTCGAGGCAATTTTGAAGCTCTGCAAGATTGTCAACCCTTCTATGTCAGAGAAAGACAAAGTTGGTCACCTGTTGAAAGGCATTGCCGAGGACGTGTATCAGTTCCTCATCAGCAAAGACAGCCTTGTTACGGTAACCGACGTCACAAGCCACTGTCACACATTCGAGACCCTGAAGATGCGACGTATCACCCCCAAGTTCGGCCGCTTACCGAATGTAACCACCGTGGCAAGTGTTGACGAATACACGCCGCTTGATCTCGCGTCGACAATACGCCAGATCGTTCGAGAAGAGCTCACTCGACATGCTCGCCCGACGCCGTACGAAGCTACACCCGCATCGCCTCCCTCTCGCGCTCCCGTGTCAATTGCCGCAGCAAACATTGATGAATGCAACTACAGGCCACCCTCACCACCGAGGTCACAGCGCAATAACTACCCGCTGCCGAGGTACGAAGACCGGTTCAGTTACCCCCATCAGCCAGCCAACACCTGTTACGACCCGAACGAAGATGTACCTGTACCACCACCACGTCAGCGCAATGCCTTCCAGGAGTACAATGCATACTGCCAAGCCCCTGTGTGCAACCGTTGTGGTATGGCCGGGCATATAGCTCGGTTGTGTCGTCGACAGAGAGAGCCGACATCCCGATGCCATTCCCCATAAGAGTTTCTGCCAGCGGACAATGGTCACAACAACGGTCATTGGCTCGCCTATTCCAGAAGTACCTCCCAGCGGGGAAATCACCGTGGCAGTTCTCCCGCTTCTGACCGTAGTTTGACGCCTCCATCTGGCCGACTGCATCGTTCCCTTCACCAGGACGACGCCTGTCATCACCGCCACCGCCGGGAAACTAGCCAGCGCGACCGATGGAGGTGAGGTCGCACAACAGGATTTGGCTCAGATGTTTCCGCCAGTTATATTGTCCAAGAACAAGATATGTGTGGAAATAGATGGCTTTTGTACAAGTGCTTTGGTGGACACTGGTGCTACGATATCAATTATGAGTCTTTCTTTCAAAAGTCACATTGGTCGCAAAGTTATGTTTCTTGGGGCGAATCAACAAGGTTTCGTGGTGTTGGTGGGGAAGTACTTCATCCTGTCGGAGTTTGTGCCGCCAATGTCTTATTAGCAGGAAAGGTATTCCCAACAGAGTTTCTTGTGCTGCAACGTTGTACCCACGATGTGATTCTCGGTCTTGACTTTCTCCAAGGACGTGGTGCTTTCGTCGACTGTGGAAGCGGTGAACTTTCCGTCAGCGGTAACATTGTTCCTGCCCTCGTCGATGAGGCGCCGCAGGCCGCGAAGGACGCTCTGATTGTTTCCGACGAGCTGACAGTGCCGCCATGGTCAATGAGGTCAGTTGCGGTGTTCGCCCCAGAATCTCCCACATTTTTTGACGCCATCGTTGAACCTGCCTTCGTTCAATGTGCTAAGAATGGCATACTCGTCCCTCGTTGTTTGGTATCTGTTGATATATTCTCTGGTAATCTGCCGACGCACACACACAGGCACATATATAAAAGAGGCTAGCAAATGTCGCGTTCCCCTTGATCTTGAGTGTCTGCAGGCCCATTTCTTAAAACCCCATTATATACTACAACCCTTTTGTACCGCAATAGTGCGCCACAAGGTCGATATGCGAAGCATCCCTTGACAACAGATTGATCTGAAAACGTGCAGCTGACAATGAGTGCATGAAATAATTTGTTTATGAAACAAGGGGCATTTATTCGTCGGTGCAACCTAAAAGTGGGTTTCATTTCATTTTTTTTCATCGTAGAACTGCCAACGGACGTGCGAAACGTGCGTATTCCATTGCGGTCTAAGGTGGTTCCGCCCTGTTCTTCCTCTAGCAATATGGCCACCAGCGGCTTCACTTGCTCTCGTTGCTGGTGACCGCGATTGCCACTCCAGAGGTTCTATAGAACCTCCTTGTTTCAGAATAGCATCACGTGGAGTATTGCGCAATTCAAGCAGAGCTAAATGGAAGTGTGAGCTGTTATACGAACACTTCTTCAGCAGCGTTTTCGCTTCTTGAACTGCCCCTTCGGTCATGCCATTTGCGCGAGGGTGATAAGGGCTTGACATCACGACGTTGACTCCTAGTTCATGCAGGAATTCGCTGAACTGTTGGCTATTAAAAGGGGGCCCGATGTCGCTACAGAACTTCACTGGTAAGCCATGGAATGAAAACTTTCGCACACCACTCCTTCAAGTGCCAGGCTGTTGTGTATCGAAACTCCTTTATTTCAAAATAAAAGGAGTAGGAGTCTACAATTAAGGCAAGCACTTTACCACCGGCATACAATAAGTCCATGCCAATCATTGCCTATGGCAGACTGGGGACAGGTTTCGACTACTCTTTGGTAAGAAGAGTTTTCAGAAATTAACTTCTTTTGCAGTCTCTTGTACCGTGTACCGAGTATGATGTGGCTACGAAGCATGCGCTCTTCTAAGTCTCCAGAATCGCAGTGTTCGGCTAGCGTTCCCAATTCGACAAGCCAGTCATTGAAACTTTCGTCCTCCTTCTGGTCTCGGGAACCGAAGCAAAACTCGTGGTAAGTGAGGTTCTTCGCGGGCTGGTAGAAATCTTCAAATATTTTAATTATAAGGGTTACATCGGTTGTGTCCTCTCCTGGCTCAAACCTAACGAAGCGAACACTTTTCTAGCCTCTTCCCTATTGGTCACTAAAAGCGTTGCCGCCTGAACTTCTTTTGGTTGCTTGTTCAGCTGAGTTGCCGTGGAAAACAGTTCAAACTCACTCTTCCAGGTCTTCCGCCCAAGCCAAGCGTCTCGCGATGTGTCGAGGGGCTTTGGAGGTGGCAGCAGCGTTGTCGGCAATGCAGGCGGTGTCGAAAACGTAGGAGGTGTCGTAATGCTGGCTGTTTTCCGCTGCCACCATGTGTACAATCCGATGGCATTGGTCGAACAACAACTTTATTGCCGATAGTGACGAGTTTAAGTAGGCCAGGTGGGTGACGACTCGCTTACGTAGGAGCGACAGCTTGCGCTCACTATCGTGGCCGTGCCAACTCGGTTACAGTATGTTCGCTGCAAAGACAAAAATATGCTTTCGAACTTGGACAACCTCTTAGATGCTCTGAGTGGTAAACTGGTGTTTTGAACGAAACAAGGTCCGCTGCTCCCTTGTATAAAGAACTCGTTTCTGTTACACCACCTAACTCAATCTTCAAGAAATAAGCATTGTAAGTCCTATGGGAAATCATTGGTACTGCAACTCTAGCCTATTAGTTGTGACGGAAATGAAAAAAATAATTGGCAGATCCCACGTACCTGGGAATTGACGTCATGCGAAGCATGCGGAGGGAAGGTGACCGTGTTTGAATATTTTTATTGAGCGACATGTCATAAAATGACGCTTATTATATGTACTAATGTTGCACGCACAGAAATATGTAGAAGAGTTGCAAATTTTTATATAATCAGTTGTTTGCACTTACAGAATAATGCCAACATGAACATGCGTATTAGCAACACCAGAAACTGACATGAAGCGCTGAAGCTCGCGAAGATGCTGGCCCTTCACACTGCTACAGAAATCAACTTGAGCGCATGGCAATTAACCACAATTGACGTTATTCCGACGTGACGGCTCTATCAAAGGAGTATATATGTAATGTTTACAAAACTGAGTAGGCAGCACTGCCATCACTATTGACGTTTCGCGAAGATTAGCGTCTATTTGAAAAATAGCTCTGAGACCTGGCGTAGCTCTGTGGTACAATGCTTCATTGCCACGCAGAATGCTTGGGTTCGATTACAGCTGGGACCCTGACATTTATTATTTACAATCGTCAGGTCGGCGCTACCAATGTCGGGTATTTCTTGAAGCTCGCACATTAAAATTGTTCATGTCTGTTCCCGTCGTTCCTGAGTAGATACTAAAGGTCAATTACTTGTGGCACATACCCGCATACCAGTGGCACATACCCGCCCCTGGGTATGTGCCACTGTCTGGCAGGAAGTGTTTGACGACGTACGCGACGGGATTGTTACATTATTCATGTCTTGACCTGCGCGCCATATTTGTCAAACCATCGTACTCTCCCATGCTAATTTTGGTTCACGCCAAGTTAAGAGGGTGACCACGAGAGCACCGAAACGTAAGCGGCTAGAAAGATAGATACGCTCAAAGTCGCCGAAGTTCGCTAAGAAATGCTTCACATTTTAAAAGACCTAAATGGACGATGAAGCAGCAGTGCCACAGTTATAAGAAGCGAGCCTGCAGCCTTCGGATAACGCGTCTCTTTCTCTATCAACTGATCTACGGCGGCAGTTGCTCTGCCATCTACTTCCCTGGGGCACTGGCTAAAGCACCCAACTTTACAGGCCGATAAACACCCAGTAAAGTGGATGGGGTATATCCGCCACAGCCGCTGTTTACTTGGAAAAGCATCGGATGCGTTATTCTGAGTTTGTAGGTTCACTTCCTTACGGCAGCTAAGTTGCTTTTTCATCCACGTGGACTCCTTTCTACATATATGTCACATTAACTACGCTCAATACTTAAAACCAGAGATGATGTTCCCTGTACTTTCCATGGCTTCGTTGTCTGTTGGTTTCATTATGTTTTGCCCAAGCTGGATTTCTGTATCTTTTATCTGTGTTCCACTGATTCTTTGAGGATAGATGCTATACAAAGGTTCAATCGCCCAGGAATCGTTCAATGGCCTCCATCCTTCGGCAAGAGGCCAGCAGAAAATACAGCCGACATGGTAAGAAAACCCAAAGCGTGCACTTAAAAAAAGAAAACACTGCATATCTACGAGGTGAATGATGACGAGTGGGGCGAAGCACGGACGGGCGGATGGATGCGAGGATGAATGGACAGACAGACAGACAGACGCATAGACGGATGCATGGACGGACGGAAGCAGGCGTGGACGGACGTGTCCAGTGAACACTCCAAGTACCGCAGTCTCGCATCTTTTCACCATATATTCAGCATTTACAAGTACCACCATTCAACGAACATTCTAAGGACTAAACTAGAGATGGCTACTATACGACGACGACGACGACAACGACGACGACAACATGGGACATACGACCAAAGGCATGAGGAGCTTCACCCCTAAAGAACTCCACACTTTGAAACAAATGCGAAAGACATGGCACAAAATAAGAGGACAGAAACGTGCATATTTCATTAATCACTGAACGAATAGCTGACAATGGGCACAGGCATAAGCACGGGCCCTGTATCTGTTTTCTTTGGCTGAGCACTAAAGCTCTCACCCTTATTTATGAAACACTAATTTTAATTTTCGAGCTTATAGTTCTTAACCTTGCCTCGCTTCTTATTTTCATTTTTGTCGTGTACGCACATCTCATGCAACATACAACCTGAACCCTGCTTGGTCCACACGACGTGCAGTTCAATGTAAATGAATAAATAAATAAATAAATAAATAAATTTGTCAACCAGCTACTATACTACCTGGGTATAGGAAACATTTCATCTGATGATTTAGGCTGGAGTGGCTCTCACAGGAGCTATTGTGTGTGCTTGCGGATAGGTGGAAGACGGCCAAGGAACGCGCCCTAACTGCTGTAGCTTTTTAGCAAATGAAAATTCTGGACAGAAGTCTTGGGTGCACCAACAGAACATGGTCTATCCGGCTAAACATATTAGTGAAGGCTGAACTGACGCCAGACCTCCCTGTCAAACACAACAGAGGCCGAGATCTTAGCGTTGCTTTAGCAGTTCTTCCAAGAAGAATAGCAAAAGCGTTTATTCAATTTCATTTTCGTATTCAATTCAGAATATTTTTCGAATCACGAAATTCCTGCGTGCATGAGAACATGCATACGTCACAGCAGACGGCATGATGTACTTATATAGTCCGTGCTAGATTATGGAACGTTTCATTATGCTCCGAAGTTTGGCCGCTAGTCAGCTACCATTGTCGAATAGCTAGCCATCGCAGCACCGAGAAGCAATGTTCGAGGACAGAACAAAGAGCAAACGTGTCCGACAATCTGCCCCAGGGCTGATTGATTAAGTAGATTGGAATGTACGAATTGTTCATTCATTTTCTGAAATGCATCTATTGTCAGTGCACGTTTTTGCTGTTCCATCAATCACCTTCGCCTGTTGTTTTTTCTTGAAGTCATCTGCTCGATTTTTATAATGTTACTTTACTTTCTAGATTTTGTAAGAAACTTGATGGTCTTAATGGAGAGAAGACGAACACGTACTGAGCACGCAGATTTTGAAGATAAGTATTTGGTTATTTAGGATTATGTAGCTGCAGGGCACGAGAGTCCTTCATTGTCTGGCAAAAAAATCTCATTACCTAGAAGCGCACCCGTCAAGATTGTGTTGCGAATTCCGTACATTAACGCATTTCCACGAAGCGAATCGTCAACATCCCTACCTGCCAACGCCCCTGTCTCTTACCATCCCTGCATGTTAACATTCCTGCCAAACCGGTTAACAACCCTCCAATCAGGGCCCAAGTAAAATTCATTGCCTGTCTGTCAGTTCCTCTCGTTTTTCTTCCTTTCTGGCACGGGCATGAACGTCGCTAAGTTCGACAAAACTCCGTGTCCATGGGATTTGGTCGGATGCCCGAATGATGTTAACTTATGACGATAACTTATACACTGCCACATCTATTGAATAAATTTACAGATAACGCTATTGATATATATCGCCTGCCAAATAACCATTTGCAAGGCGTATTTTTGTGGCCTGATTGTGTTATTTCTGAAATTTTATATATTTCGCCCACCAAACAACTGTTTACTAAGCATATGTTCTGCCGCCTGACTATGATATTTCTAATTGTGTGCGATTCGTATATTGTTATTATTTGTGTTGATGTACACTTTTGAAATAAATTTGACCATGAACTGTCTCATCTGAGAGGACTTTTTGATTGTAGATATCAGTGTTTCTTGGTGGTGTTGATTTTTTGGTATTTTCGTGGGTCATTGGCGATCATCTCTGCGTTGAGTACTGCTATTTCTGTTTAGTTTGTGCCATTGATGACTCTGTAATTATTTGGTGTGTTTTCCAAAGCTGTCAATTCAGGGGCGTCCGCCTCGTCAAGCTAATACTCACAGTAGGTTTTTGAGGCCACTCCATCCTTTTCTCGAAAAGGAAAATAAAGATTTGATTTGATTTGATTTGATTTTATGAACGTGGATAGAGCTACAGCATATAAATAAACCAACATGACTTTCCACTGGGTGCCACAGAACCAATCCATAAGCTCGAAGTGGCTTAGTGCCGTGCCTAGAGATCTATCGCGATAATTTTCTATGGTCGTTATTGATGCTGTGGATCGCTAGTTTCGCAATCATGCTACTCCACTGCTGTTGGTGGTCAACCAAAGCTGTGGCTTCGGCTGCCGGACTGTAAAAGCGGGCAACGTTGGGCAAGGCATCTATTACACCAGAGGGCCTCGTCAGGCGGAGTATTCGAAATGCTCTAACAATGTGCGGACCATTAAATTGTGATTTTCTTTCTAAATAAGCATTTCTTTGGCCTGAAAGAAGCACTGCGACGTGTATGGAAAGTTATTTCAACAATGAGCTTCGACTTAGCATTTGCCATTGGAGCCTCTTCAATCTTGCAGAGAAATTTAAGTAATGAAACGATGTCATTAAAGGAACATGATGATCAGCGCATCGATAACGATGAACAAGAGAACAACAACCGCAAGAAGTGAATCACGCAAAGATTCGAGCATTCTTATTTTCTTTACCCCGTCTTTTCCTTTACTCACAGCTTACATCGATTGCCAGAATTTTCGCCGATATCCCATTGTGGTTATTAATCATGGGGCAAACAGGCAAGCAATCACCGGGGTCTCACTGCCGACGACGACGAAGTGCAGCACGCGGCTTAGGGGTTGAGCCGGCCGGCAGCTAACGGCGTTCTGATGGTGAGTGACACTATTTGTTTTGATTAGCCGAAGTGGCTACACAATTTTAACTATTTGCCGAAACCTCGAAACGCGTCGGTAGAGCTGTCACTAATCACTACGGCACCTCGCTGAAGTGGAGACAACATATGCCATCGTTGCCGCCGTCAGCTTGTTCCACAAAGCCTCACAGATCTACTCATCAGCGACACCTGACATTATAAAAAGTCTTCGTTATTGTCACAAAAGAACAGATAAACTTCAGCGCGTTCAATGCAAATGCACCCTGCGCGTACTATATGGCGCGAAGGTACCCCACCGCGGTGTTTGAGGTGCTTGACTGGTGACCGCGGGACTGAATCCCGCTCAAGGCGGCCGCTTTTTCAATGAAAGCATGATGATGAAGGTCCTTGCGATTAGGGCGAAAGCCACTGGTAGATCCGAATCAGCCACCTAATTTCTGGAGTGAGCATTCGGATTCCTCCAAGCCATATCTGCGAGTGGAACACGAGAAGGCCCCGAGTGAGGTCATTGCGCAAGTTGTTTACGCGTATACGTCACTAAACCGCTACCGGAAACCTTCTCGACGTAGTCGATTATCCTCGGCCGTGCACTCGGTGGGCCAGCAACTGTTTGCTCACACATAATTTCGTATAGCACCTATGGCTCGTCGCGCTCGCTGCTGCTACAGCAAGCAGAAGTAGCGCTCTCGCTGTCGCTTAAAGCGAGAAGCAAACCGGCAGCAGCACGACCAGCAGAGTTAAACGACGCCATTTTAGGAACGTAAACAAGGGCACAGGGTAGACTAGAAACTACCTCGAAAAATGCCGAAGACGACCTAGCAGCCAGACTGTATCGCAAACGCCAACCACGCAGTCTCGCAGTTCCAGCAAAATTTGTGTCTGCAAAATGAAGCGTGCGGAACGCTCCGTCGCAGCGTGGGTTGCTCCAAATCTGCCAGAGGAAAACGCGAACTTGCTGCAAATCTACTAGCGAAATAGATTCTCGGCCGCACAGCAACGAAACTTGTTCCCACTCGGCGAGTGAAATTCGCCATTTCATTGAAGTGCACGTTAAAAAACATCAGATGGTCAAAATTTCTGGAGCACCCAACTGTGGCGTTTTCAATAATCATGTTGCTTCAGGACATAAAATGTCGATATTTATGTGTCGTGGCAGTAGTTTTCCTCTCCTTCCCGCTGTGCGCAAGCTCGCGAAATAATTTCCTTCGTTTGACGTGTCAAAACCACGATATGATGATTATGCGAAATGCCGTAGTGGAAGAGTCAGTATTAACTTTTACCACCTGTTCACCTTAGCGCACACCTGAATTTAAGTACACGGATGTTCATGCACCTTGGCCTCAACGACACGTGACCATTACTGTCCGTGAATCGAACCCGTGTCCTCAAGCTTAGCACTGCATCGCCGTGCCTGCTAATCTACCAAGGTGCATGTACCCGGGTTTAAGAACACTGAGAAGAATGCCTTTGGTGGATCGTTATAGTGAGCCAGAGGTGGTGAACGTGGGTTGCTGTTGTATCACTCGTAGGACCCGACGCGACGGAAAACAAAGGCCGGCACCCGGAACACCAGCCGATACAGCTAAGACCCAGGCGGAAACTCGTTATTCTTACCGTCATAGAGTTTATATATATCAGTATAATAACTCTATGATTACCATGGCATAATATTGTATACGTCCGGAAAGCGCTACCCGAAGGCTACATACCAAAAACGAAACCAGAACCGAAACTGGCTCGATACCACAGTTTGGTTTGTTCACGACAAACGGCATACTCATTGTGGAATCGGGTGCGTTTCACCGCTACGCTTGTTGATCGCGACAGCTCAGAAAATATGCAACCACATCTATGTATTTGACAATGCTCTTTTTACACCTCAATCTCGTGACTACAGCACATACAGTCAGCACCACAGTAGTGTGAGTGTGAGTGTCATGCACCACGGCAGTGTCAGTGTATAAGCGCAGACGAACTTGCTCGATAAACCATAGCTACCTTGTATACTGCCAGGCTACGAAACAACCAGCAGGCCACCACTGCATGGTACGCTTACTCTCGGTGACCACTGTATTGTACTCCTTACATCTGCCGCCAACTGTATATGTCTTACAGTTAGCGACACAAGGAGACAATAGAGTACAGTGGCCACCGCGAGTAAGCGTACCACGCAATCGTGAAATTCATCCACCGTATGTACGATGCTGTAACTTCTTGCGGGAGCAGTGCAGTCCAAGTTTCTTTTCATACCAACTGAACGACATACTCATTCGAACGTCCGTTGTGCAGGCGGTGCCCATGCAGTACGTCCAGCAGGATGCGTACGGCCAGCAGGCACCGTACGCGCCGGGTGTCTATCCACCTGGCGGCACCTACGCGGCACCGCAGGCTGCCGGGCAGTTCGCAGATCCTTCCTACGCGGCCACTCCGGCCGCCGTGCCGTACGGGCCACAGCCGTACGCCACCGACGCGTACGGCCAACCAGTCATCCCCACTCCCTCCAGTCCCGCCTTGGCACGTAAGTATCTGTAGACGCGCTCTGTTATTTGATGCGAAGCAGCTTTTGCTCGAGGCTGTGTCCATCCCTCAGTGACCATCCACTCCCCCACTGCCCATGCGCTAACTCTACCCCCTCTCCTCGGACGAGGTGGGTTAGAGGAGGTGGCAGAACGCTGCCTCCGCTTCGTTTCTTCCCTTCCGTTGATCTCTCCCTCACTACTGGGCGGCGTGCCCTCGTACGAAATACTGTGCGCTCTCACTTCGTAGCACTCCGGTGTTCACTTAGCGAATAATTACTTAGCGGGTACGTGGTAATACACACCTATGGGAGGGGTGTAACATAAGCGGTACACAGCATGCACAAAACACACACAAATAAAACATACACAGAGACATACAAATGGAAACAACAAATATAAACACAAGTGAACGGCGGCGCTGCTTCGCATTTCCACATGGTTCCATTTAGTGGAAGATATGATTTTTTTTAACCTCGTTGCTTTGAACGCACACGTTTGTGGACATGTCTTCTCAAACAACTTACGCAGTAGAAAACTGCTCTGTGTCATTGAAAAATCTCGCCATCGTCTCCCACAGTATCCCACAGTATAGACGTAAAACCGTCGTTATTGACTGCTCCTGTGCAAAAGGCATTGCTAAGTTTATCATTGGCGGTAAGTTCAGCTTTCTCTGACACCAAACTCATTTCTTATTTTGAAAGGGTATCTCCGAGTACAATCTACGTAATTTGATATTTGTTTGCCATATCTTAAATATCCGCACCACAGTCTTGTGCTTCGTTCCAAATAGTTGCGTGATCCGCGTAACTACAAAAGTACAAAAAGTTCACAGCGTTTCCTCGGAGATAATGATGGTGATTGAGGCGAAGCGTTCGTTCGTTGGTTCGTCTGTTTGTCTTTCTGTCCGCCGATGCGTCCGTCCGTCCGCTTCTATCACACTAGAGCAGACATCGGATGGAGGCACGGATGCGTCGCCCCACTCATCGTCATTCATTCCGTGAATATACTGTCGATTTCTTGTTATAACAGCACCATCTTTTCTCTCTTATCGTCAACTATTCGAAAACCATTAACGCTATCTTGGAATAATATTTCCAAGAACATCTAGTCGACAATGCTATCCAGTGAGAAATTCATAGGCTAGGGGTGGATACGCACATACTACATACAAACGGGCGAGGGAACTACCCGTACCCTGAAGAGCCCCCCCCCCCCCCCACAAAGAAACGCTGCTACACACATAATACATACAAACGAATGAGGGAACTACCCGCACACTAAAGAACTCCCCCCCCCAAAAAAAAAACATTGCTGCACACATACTACATACAAACACAGAAGAAAACTACCCCACACCCTTAGGAGCTTGCCTTCCTCCTAATAAAAAACGTTGCTACACGCATACTACATAAAAACGGAGGAGGGAACTACCCACACGCTAAGGAGCTTGCCTCGATCCCAATAAAAACGTTGCTACACGCATACTACATACAAACGGAGAAGGGAACTACCAACACCCTGAGAAGCTCTTCCCCCCCCCCCCCCAAAAAAAACGTTGCTACACACATACTACATACAAACAGAGGAGGAAACTACCCACACCCTAAGGAGCTTCTGCCTCCCCCCAAAAACATTGCTACGCACATACTACATACAAAGGAACGAGGGAACTACCCGCACACTAAAGAATTTCCCCCTTCCCCCCCCAAAAAAAAAACGTCGCTACACACAAGCTAAAAACAAACGTAGGAAGACACTACCCACACCCTTAGGAGCATCCCCCCCCCAAAAAAAAGTAAAAACATGCTAGAGCATTCGAACGTACACAAAAAATGCGCCTAGGTGACCGCCATCAATCGCAGTGCTGGGAGTCGTGCCTCCTGAGTGGCTGACACCTAATATATCCATTCCTTAAAGATAAGTGATGCATGCCGAAATTTTGACTTCCGTTCACCACTGGCTGAATTTAACTGCTTTGGCAGTAAAATCTCACTCCATGTACCAATGTTAAATAAGCAACATTCTTACGCCATGCTACGATTCCACCCCGGAGCTGTGTAACGTTTGCATGATGTCACTGAATATGAAAACTTCTGGTGAACGTGTATATGCCTGGTTCGTACGACATCGATAACGATGAGAAATGTAGTGCTTTTCCAAAAGCTGTCTCCTATATTTTGCAGCTATGTACGATCCGGGATACCCTAACTACATGTACGGGATGCCGCCACCACGAAGTCCCAGACGATAGTAAGATCACTCCTCCTGTAAGATGCGTAATCTATCTATCTATCTATCTATCTATCTATATGTATGTATGTATGTATGTATGTATGTATGTATGTATGTATGTATGTATGTATGTATGTACTGTATGTATGTATGTACTGTATGTATGTATGTATGTATGTATGTATGTATGTATGTATGTATGTATGTATGTACGTACGTATGTATGTATGTATGTATGTATGTATGTATGTATGTATGTATGTATGTATGTATGTATGTATGTATGTATGTATGTATGTATGTATGTATGTATGTATGTATGTATGTATGTATGTATGTATGTATGTATGGCTGTCTGTCTGGCTCTCTCAATTTCGAAAGTAGGCATGTAGATAGATTTATAGATTTTCGGATGTACGTCACCATTGGAGATGTGAGCATTGACTTGTTTGGCTGCCTACACAGATACCTGAAAGTGTTCTCATATACCATGCGAACCAACAATTCGTTGAAAGAAACCGCTTTTTTTTGTTCATTTAAATACCATGTGTAGACACAGAAGGACGTCTGCGTACGTCTATCATGATTATAAAGGGATCAGAAATTGTTGGACAGAGAACTCCACTCAATAGAGCTTAAAGAAGTAAACTCTTATGCGCCTTGATAAAGCCAAAACCACTTGCCGGAACGATGGTTTCGGTGGAATTCCCTGTTCAACGATCTCTCATCACATAGAGCCGCCATGTTGCCCTCAACTTAGGTCGTTTTTGGAGCAGCATGAAACTAAGAACGAACAACGAATACTGCAGAAGCTTAGTCATTCTAACGCAATCATTTCGAACTTATAGTTAGTTTGAACAGGTACCCGGCCTTGGTCCGAACAAAATTGTCTGCCACAAACGTGTACTATTACCTTATTTGGGGAAGCAAGCCCTCAGGTGGCTTGTTTGGGTTCTTTCCGCGCGATGTCTGTTCATTCTAGAGTCTGCCCGCTTATGCGAACTCTGCTTAATTCAAACAATTTTATAGTCTTTTTCAACTTTGAATTAACAAGCTGTTACTCTATTTAGACTAATTCTTGTCGCATATTCATCGTCTAATGCTTGTCGCACCTAGGTGGCTCGTTCACAACACACGCTCAATGTTTCTGTAGATTCGCAGTACTTGAAGCGCACTTCAGATTCCGTTTGGTCGCGTGACTCGATATATCGGCCAAGTAGAAGTTATATTTCTCGTCCTATTTCATTTTCGCCTTTGTGATCCCGACCTCCGAGAAGCGTATTCTGTGAGAATAGATTGAAATGTCTATGCGTCGAAAACTGTCTTGAATTGAAGCCCGTCGTGTTTACTTGTCGCAGCATAATCCAAGTTCCGCCAAGGCGCAAGGCCACGTTCAACACGGACAACCTCCTCACCATACTCATTGTGTGCGGCACGCTGTTCCTCGTGCTAATCGCCATGCTCATCATCGTAACCACCGTCGTACCCAGGTGTGAGTACCGCGTCGCAGGCTCCATCCTCCTTCGCACCGCAGCTGTCGGTTATCCCTTAGAGTTGCCTACAATATCAGATGGAACTTTAACATTGTAATCGATCAGCTGCCATGCATGGCAATGATGAGTACATAGATGGATACAGCCACTCATTCAAAGCGGGGGGGGGGGGAGGTATTTGAACTAACACCAGAGAGGAGGCGTGGTCGTAACTTCTTGTTTTTACTAGCAGGATAACCCCTTCATGCTTCTCCAATTGCTCCATCGAGCAGCAACACTATAAAGAAATAAACTTGCGTAATGTGATCATCATATTCAGGCATCGTAGCATTAGGGCAAGGCTAGAATTTTTCTAAAATATTAGGAGTACACTAATTAGGGCTTAAACATAACTAGCACTTCGAATCATGAATCTGTGAACAGTCGTTGAATCTTTTCATAACCCTTCATTTACCTCGCGGCGTTCTGCGTAGCTTGCGCACCACAAAGTTAATACATTACCGAGACATTTCTCTGGCAGGAATTACAGCACGCCTTGTCTCGCTTCTCGTATACGCAGTCACAAGAAAGCAGCACTCGGGTCACAAGGCGAGGAAGCACGAGTTCCCCAATGAGTTCGACAACCGTGAGTATCACAGATTGTCAAGTTACCGTGAGGAAGACTCCAGTACGACTCGGATATACGGAAACTTTTTTCATTTGAGCGAAGTTGTGCCCGGCCCCGCCGCGGTGGTCTAGTGGTTAAGGTACTCGGCTGCTGACCCGCAGGTCGCGGAATCAAATCCCGGCTGTAGCCGCTGCATATTCGATGGAGGCGGAAATGTTGTAGGCCCGTGTGCTCAGATTTGGGTACACGTTAAAGAACCCCAGGTGATCGCAATTTCCAGAGCTCTTCACTACGCCGTCTCTCATAATCATGTGGTGGTTTTGGGACGTTAAATCCCACATATCAAATCATCAAGTTGTGCCCGAAAAATCGGAAGGTAGAGTAGAAGCTATGCACGCTATACAGTCGTCAACACACATGCCTGGAACGACGAAGCGTAGCACTCAAAACAAGCGCGAGAGACATTCGCAGTTTCAAATGGGCCACGCCTGAGCATGCGCGTCGCCAACGGTGTGCCAGTGTTGCAGTTTCCGTCCTTCTTATTGGCCATGGCCTCAATTATTGTTTGTCTATCAAAATAGTTGTCAACTGCAAAATCGCCGAAAAAATGTGCCATCGCCTGGATCGGTGCATTTTATACTGTGAACTAATCCTCGATCCTTCGTATACCATATACTACCGAGAACGGTTCATTCTTTTCTCTTCTGTCTTATCTTTTTTCTTTTGTTTTTCACTAAGCCGTTTACAGCACTTTCGAGGGCCTAAGCGGTGGTAGTACTCACATGGATAAACATGGGCGAAAAACGCAACGGAAGTGCATTGCTGGCACCGCAAATGCTCAGATGTTTTAAATCTATGGCTGCAGATGTCGCTCGTGCAGTTCTGAACACGACACTTCGTTGTTCCAGACCCGATAGTTGATCAATGTAAACTCATAGCAGGGAACAAAGCATCAGTGGCCACTAATCCGCTAAGTAGTAAATGCATAAAATGCTTCGTCTTTTATCGATGCGCTATTGAATATTCCAGCGCCACGACTGGTGGCCGTCTAAGCTCTCGAATAAGCTAGACTAATTGCATCCAGCGAGTAATCTTTGCTCAGTGGTCTCAAAAAATTTTGAAACTTTTCAAACAGTGTCGCACGGTTTGCACTGAGCGTTGCTAAGTCTTTGAAAATGAAATCCCGATATATCAAAATAAAAAGCGCATGGCAGTGTTCGTGGCCTATTTGGTTGTTGCTTTGTGATATGATACTCGTTAAAAATACACAGAAACACTGGAAAGAAAAACCAGCATGAAAACCCAGGCCGCAAAACTTCGCTCCAGCGTTTGTCCTTATAGCTCATGGGCAATGAATCTCCCGGTGTCATGGTGACAGGAGGGAGCTCCGCCTTCGATACAATGCTATAACGCTATGCTCGATGTTACAGGGCTGAATATGTCGTGTAATATGACGAGGAAACGCCGTGTCGCTTCATTTTACTGTCCATGTCTAACCGTGCCACCTGTAACGTTTCCGTTATTCATCATTGATTTAGATAACGCGCATTAAAAGCAAGACTAAAAAAAGTCTCAGCTTTGCCGCAAAGGTGAAACAGTGAACGCAATAGCAACAATTCGAAAAGTCACACGCAGAATGGAAAGCAGATCGATACGTGCCCCGCGTTTTTCGCGCACAAATTACGCACGAGACGTACTCACAGGTATGGATGTGCGCGAATAAGCGTGTCATTTACTTCACTGAGTCTGAAAAGGGCGCGCTTTTCGCGAACGGAGAATGCAATAATTGCAGTGATCTTTGCGCGCCCGGTAAGTACAGCAGAATAGTTCCGCGTAAAGCCCGAGGCCACCCATGGCGTACGATCCTCTCTCCTTGCCACCGCGATATAAGGGTGCGTTAGGAGGGTAGCTCTCCTACTCTAAGCCGGACAATCTACGCGTATAGGAGATAAGAGCGGGCGCCCCTGCGTGATGTGGCGACGTGCGCTCAATGCGCCATCTTTCTGACAATGCCGAAAACACAGCAGCGGTAAGTGTTAGATATAAATAGTTTGCCGTTTGAGATGTAAAGAACGTTCTCCGGGGTGGCTCAGTGGTTAACGCCATGCTTCCGTGACGCAGAGGTCCCATGTTCAATTCCGCGCGGCAGAGTGTTTTTTTTCTGGATTTTATTTTCTTTCTTGCGTTTTCACATATATAGATACGTATACATATACGGTGCATGACATCTATGCTGACGCCGGCGGCAAAATTCAGCCGAGAGTGTCCATGTAAATTCTATCACAATAAAACGAACGGCACACATACTATACGTTTTTCCTTTAGTTTTTTTTGTATATTGTTAAAATTCCCTCATAACCAGTACTAGCTTTCCCAAGCATTGCAGTTTTCGGTGGGTACGTGAATGTTGTCCAACTATGCTATCATGCTTTAGCATGTGTGCAGTGTAATTCGGTTCAATATGGGGTAAACGGGTAAGCATAGAAGCATTCTGTTGCGAATTTCGGCTTCAACGTGGGCGTTTAACATCTTCGCTGGGCATCAAAGGCGAAAAATTTCGTAACACTGCTGTGGAAAATATCGCTTAAGATAACAAAGGATCATGTTTGTGCGACATTTTCCTCAGGCAAAGTGCGCATTATCGTTATTATTAAAGAGCGCCACAGAAAAAGACGAGGAGGAGACACGCGAGCGCAAGTGCCGACAGTATAAAGGCGCAGATACGCTTGTGGTGTGAAACTGAGGTCATCTAAAAAATTATGCAATTCATAGTAGTGCTAAGGAAATAAAACTGGCCACCGTGGTGGGATCATGCATTACCGTCTGTGGTAGACTCGATAGTTCTGCAGTATTCTCTCTTTTACTAACGTCTTTACAAAATCTTGCCAGCGCATTCTTTTTAATAGGTGCACTGGACTTTCATAACCCTTTTTTAACGCTATGCGTATGGCTTCAGATGAGCCTCGTTGGTAAATGCAGAAAAAAGTCACAGCTTTGCCGCAAAGGCGAAGCAATGAACGCGATAGCAACAAATTGGAAGGTCACGCGCAGAATAGCAAGCAGATTGAAACGTGCCGAGCATTTTTCACAAACAAATGGCGCACGAAATGTACTCACAGGTACAGATGAAAGCGAAAAGGCGTCTCAGTTGTTACTTCGCTGTGTCTGAAAAGCGCGCCTTTTTCACAAACGGAGGCTGTGGAACGATTGCAGTGACTTTTCTGCACCCCGTAACTACAACAGAATTGTTCCAGTGCAAGCCCAACGCCAGCCAAGACGTATGATCCTCATCACAGGGAGATAAGGGAGCGCGAGAGATCATCTACTCCCCTCTTCTCTGCGGGCAAAAGTACGCGTGAGAGATGAGAGCCGCCATGCGCTCATTGCGTCATCTTGCTAATAATGCTGAAAACATGTTAGTCCCCCCCCCCCCCGAGACGCCCGCCAACCGCGGTAAGTGGTAGATATAAATAGCTTGCCGTTTGAACGTTTAAAGAGGCGCCCCGCGGTGGCTCAGTGTCTAACGCCTCCAATTCATGACGCGGAGGTCCCACGTTCAATTCCGCGCGCCAGAGTCTTCTTCTGGAGTTCTTTCTTTCTTGCGTTTTCATGTATTTAAATGCGTGTACATATATGGTGAGGGATGCTGGCGGCCAAATTCTGCTGAGAGTGTCCATAAAATAGCTATTGTAATAAAAAGGTACAGCTGCATATTCGAACAATGTTTCAGTATTATTCTTCTTTGGGCTGCTTCTTCCCGTGCCAGTCAAGTTATTGGCATTCTTAGGTACTAAATGAGCATGGTATAGTGAAACGAAGCCACGTACCTTATCTGACTACATGACTCTCGCAGTGGCCGATTCCGACTTAGCCCTGGATGCGCCCCAGATGAGTCCCGGGGCCAAGACTGAGAAGACCGAGTCCAAGCTACACACCAGTGGCGCCGATCAGGGTTCCAAGCACGGAAAGAAGGACCCCCAGATGGCCAGCCACGTCAAGAGCCACTCGAAAGGATAGCAGCCCTGCGTCAGTTGCGAAAGAACAAACGCGACGGCTTCAAAGTAATTCTAAATAACTTTATAGCCCTGCTGTTAGTTCTGTAGTTGCTGTATAGTATCAAGTGCACTGCCGCACAGGCACCTGTGTACTCGGTGCTAAAGAATTCTCCTTTGGAGTTTCCAAGCTTTTCCTTTCTTCTTGAGGCAGATGAAGTATTCGTGCAGCTCGCTGTTTCGGATATACGTATTTGACGTTGCCTTTCACTATATACTTGCTGTTCAAGTGATAACAATTGTGATCATGGCGATCACCATAACCATGATAAAAATGTTGACGACAATGACGCGAGGGTTTTTAAATATTAAATGATACAGTATCCAATGTTCGCACGAATATTGCGTCCCATTTCTTTCTTTTCTCTTAGCTCTCTGCTTCGTGTTTCACAATCCCGTGAGCCACCAGATTTTATACAGCTCACTTCGATCAAGCCAACTGGTTTCCCGAATATTCATACCGATTCGTAAATAATCTTGGCATTGGATGGGCAAGTTTAGGCACATGGCCTGCACGAGGCCTCCAGGGTCGTTTGTCACTTCCTGCATGAGTTCTTATATAAAGGTCACAGTATTAAGGCGAGCTTTAGACATTCATGTTGGAAATTGAAAATATACATGATTTAACCCTGTACAGTCGTCAGCAAGCTTAAAAGGAATGCTCCGACGCATGATCTGTAACAGTTCAATGCCGGCCGTGAAGCGCTGGGTATTCTTGTTGATATATTACTTCGGTATGGATGGTAAGACCTCACCAAGAGAAACCAAAGCTACGCAGCGCTAACGTTATTCAAACTGTTTAAGAACACGCTGCAGAGCTTTTGTGTAAAGCTTGCTGATGAATGTACGCTATCGTTCATTCACCGTTATTTTTTTTCTTCTGCCTGCAAAGCCCCCCCCCCCTCCCCGTCTACTGTCTTTTGGTTAATATGTGGGGTTCAACGTCCAAAAACCATTAAATGATTATGAGAGACGCCGTAGTGGAGGGCTCCGGAAATTTCGACCACCTGGTGTTCTTTATTGTGCACCCAAATCTGAGCACACGGGCCTACAAAATTTCCGCCTCTATCGGAAACGAAGCCGCCGCAGCCGGGATTCGAACCTGCGACCTTCGGGTCAGTAGCCGAGTGCCTTAGCCACTAGACTACCGCGGCGGGCCGTCTCCTTTCTTTTGTTGTCCACCCCCAGCCGCTCCACTTTCATGCGCTCCGGCCCTTCGCCTCTCAAGGTTGCCGGCTCGAGTTCTATAGAGCTCCCCAGAGTTCCATAGAGTTCTATATAGGTGCACGTTTGCGCAGATTCTGAGCCTGGTTCTCTCCATTCCTTTATGCTTGCGATACTCTAAATGTCAATCACTTATCTTTGTGGCGCTAACTGGCGGTAATCGTTCGACAGATGGTTAAAATTTAATGACCGCACAAACACGGACTGCAAACATAGACAAAACGCACTGAGGATTTCCAACAATCCAGTAACTCTTCATCCAGCCTGCTCTCAAAGTGGTATTAACAGTCAGATTAGAGTCGACAGTTCTTCCACTCGTTCATACGGTACAATAGATGCTTTCCAGCCTTCTTTCCAACGTCATTCACTCAAACAAAAAAAAAGGTGAGTCATCTGGCTCTTCATTTAGTATTCTGACATCGCCCCGCTGCGTTGGTCTAGTGGCTAAGGTACTCGGCTGCTGACCCGCAAGTCGCGGGATCGAATCCCAGCTGCGGCGGCTGCATTTCAGATGGAGGCGGAAATGTTGTAGGCCCGTGTGCTCAGATTCGGGCACACGTTAATGAACCCCAGGTGGTCCAAATTTACGGAGCCCTCCACTACGGCGTCTCTAATAATCTTATCGTGGTTTTGGGACGTTAAACCCCACAAATCAAATCATCAATCAAATCAATCGTATTCTGACATCTGAATTCTTGGAAATGCACTGAAAGATGATCACAAAAGAAATTTGATAAACACAGGACTGCGCGATACCAACAATGGAAATGAATATGAGCCAACTCGTCCAACTTCCAGTCATCCCGACATTCCACGTTATGACTCTCCTTTAAGAGTCGCATGAACTCTCTTTCGAGGCTGCTGCACTCACGTCAAAGAGTTGTGGGTCCCAGAAAAAGTTGGCAAAACGTACTTTCTTTTTTAAGTGCTGGTGTACCAAACAGGAAGCACTATGGTTTGAGTAGACATCTAGAACTGAAGTGAGGTCACACCAAATGCAGGTCACACTGCTCATGCTGTTCCCACTGTATTCGTAGCTTTGTTATGACAGTTCTTTTGTTGAAAAGGATATCCTGAACTGCAGTCGTATCGTAGCCAAATGTTGCTAAAAACTGAAAACTGCCGGTTACCACGCTGCTTTACCTCTCACAGTAGCAGACCATGGTGAATTGCAGTAATTTTCCCTTGATGCTCAATAATTTTAGCGTAATGAGCGAACGAACTGACAATACTTTTCCCCATCAACGTCAGCAACAATGAAGTTAAAAGTTATCGGTAGAGCGTGGCCCACTGAATTGCATTGAACTGTGTTTTCTTTTTCTTTATTTTTTCCGGTGTAGTTCTGGATAATCTATAATTGCGTATTTGTTATTTGGCCACGGCATTGAACCACGTTATTTTTCTATCGGTTTGCGAAAGCGAACTATTTCGCTTTTCGTTCAAGCTTGCCCACATCTTCGCGATGTAAGTACACTTTGATTTGATTTGACTCGATATACCCTTAATGTACCCTTGATTTACTATACCTTTTATTCGCCATCATTTTTCGTCGTTTCTTCCGGAACAGGTGGCAAGGCTTGACTCCGGAAACCATTGGATGAATTGTAATCCAAGCAGCACCGGCCAAAGAAAAACACTGAGCATTTCCCCAGTTGGATGAATATACGAGATTCCCTCAATCTACATAACTGCTTGTCTTTTGTTACACCATCTTCATCATCATCATCATCATCATCATCATCATCATCATCAGCCTGACTACGTCCACTGCAAGACAAAGGCCTCTCTTATGTTCCGCCAGTTACTTCTACCATAATCAAGTACTGGGGAACAGCGCTGTTAAGAAACCTTATTTATTTTCTATGCATTAAAGACAAGGTTTCGTAATGAGGTTAACGTAGTTTTTTCTTTTTTTTTCAAGAAAGCCAAGGAGGACGAACCGTGACCCGGTACAGCTCAAGCTTAAGGATGAATGTCGAGAAGCAGGTGTGCGCAGCATGAATGCAGTGTAAATAGCGTTGCCATAGCGTTGTAAATAGCTACCGTTGATTATTTCTACTGTAAACTGATGATCTGACGACATATGTATTCAGCATAGCTGTTAACCTCAACCAAAAGTATCCGTTTTTGCCAGTTTTACAGCAAAGATACTATGCTGAACGTTGGCCGTATGTCGTAGATAAAAAAAAATATTCTCATCGTGAACCAGTGCACGCTCTCTTCATTGTCGTTTTAAGCTTCGCTTTAAGAATACGCACAGCGCAAAACGCACAGCGCAATACGCACAGCGCAAAACTACAAGTAGTTACTACGTAACTACTCATAGTCTTGTGCTGTGAAAATGTGTTGATTCCCAATCACTAACTGGCCCAAGCATCTGTCTTATGAAGTTAGAAAGGGTTCGTTCTTTCCTTCGAAACAAAACCGAAGCACAGCAGTAAGCGAAGCCACAAGTGCGATTCTAGGCCCGCAAGTGCGAAGATTCAGCAATCCATGTACTGCCCATGATTCTCATGGTCGCTGAGCCATCGCAGTGCCAAAGCCCCCTCTAGTGAATTTTAGAAAATTATGGGGTAAGCATAGCCGTGTATAGTATAGTATAGCGAGGGGAGGGAAAGAGGAAGGTTATGGGGTCAATACCAATCCAATACAGGAGCAGCTAGGTACCCACCAGCTCTACCGTGATTATGCAGGAAAGAAAATGGAGGGAGGTTGCACTACGTCACGCTGCCAGCCTTGGCAAGCCAGGCCGATTTGAAGCCAGCTATGTCGGCCCAACACATGACATTTTGCGTTAAGATCACGCAAGCAGTGAGACTGGTAGGCGCCTGGTTGCTCGTAATCGAAGCACCCTTATTCGGCGCAGACAAGCCGACTCACGGAGGAAGTTCAAAAACAGAACACCACCAAAAGTGCTAAAGACAACCACATGCTCTGACTTAAAACACGATACTGTCCTTTTTGGGATACTTGAACGTGAGAATTTCCGTCAATTCGTCTGCCTGTGTTTTTTTCTGTCTGTCACATGATTCAGCAACCCGGCCAAAGTTTAAGTACTTGCTGAACGCTAAGCCATCTTGATCTGGTGGTGGCGTCCAAACTTGTGACACTGTCGATCAAAAAGCAAATAATACGAGCACATAATACGCATATCTAAGACGCAACATCAATACGCAAGTATTAGTTGAGTGTTAATTTAATAATAAAAACTACGATACATGCAATTCGAAATACCCTAGTGCGACGCTATACACGAAAGAAGGCTGGCAATAGATTTTCAACAAAATTTGCAGTGAAGCAGGCAGGTGCGCGGCCAAATTTTTGAACACGTGTTGGTCCAGCCCGGTGAACTTGAATGGTGTGACGTGGTCCTCCCTCTTTTATTTTCCTTTCTTCCATGACTGTAACCCAGCCTTGCAATCTGCGCTACATCTTAGGCGCGAAGCACCTTAGGGGCTTGGCCTGTCGGTGCCTCCTGTCGTCAGTGTGGGTCATGCAGGCATGATCTATCATAGAAATGGGTACGCGCGACCATGAGCAAATCCCCCCAGTCGCCACCGGTTCACCGAAAATGGAGAGGCTCAGTTACCCCAACGAACAGCCGATCATGTTATTGAAACTGATACATCCTTCCCTACGTGCAGCAGGTAAGAACAAGAAGAAGCACCAGCTTGATTTTTGAAATATTTCATTGCCAATATTTCTTACCTCAATTCTATTGTTGACTATAGCTTCACGGAGTAATACATTAGAGAAATTATTAGAAAAATCATCTACTACTCGGCTAATCCATGGCAATGGGTATGAGCCAAGCTCCGAAGAGAAGAACAAGAAGAGGCTGCAATTTGACGAAGTTTGCTTACGTCTTGAGTGAAATGAAAACACCCCTTCCTACGCGCCTGGTTTTAGGCCTAGCACCAGTAGTGCCCCACCTATGAAATCTCTCGAAACACCACACGCTTCGCACCTCCCCAAGTGTAACCTTAGCAGAGCTGGAACGCCCACCTCTACATGCTTGGGCCCTCTCAAATGTTTTAGGAATATTTTCGGTCAATGTTGCAAAAACAGGAGGAGGAGATGTAGAAGAAAGTGAAAGACGCGATTTCTACTGCCCTAATTGGGAGCACGTCTCAGCTGCGAAATAGGGAACATGAGGTAAGCTCGCCTGGAAGTGCCTAAAAAAGAAAGAGGAGTACCAGTAAAAGGTGAGAACACCTTTTAGTTTCCTAAAGTTTCCTAAAATTAACTAGAGAGGACTCTGGTGCTGCGATAGTTCTGCGACCATGGGAATGATAGGTAGTACATGGATTATATTCTAGTCTTCATACATGCGGGCATCAAACGCACTTGTGGCTCCATTTAATCCCGTGTTTTCATTTTATTGCAAATGAAAGAACCGATCGTTTCGAACTTTGCGACCTGATTTAAAAGGGTGAGCCTAAAAGTTCAAGTTCATGAAGTACAACTGTTGAAAAGTTACCGATTTTTTTTTTTCGTGGCAAAGCAGCTTCGAGCCACGCAAAGCCAAAATGAACGTAAAGCGTGAATACTAGGAAAATCCATGCACTACCCATAATTCGCGTACTCGCTGAAGCGCCATGCAGTTCCCATAGACACTAGCGCAAGAGTTCCCTCTAGTGTATATATAGGAAACTTTATGGGTACACAGGATGAGCCTTCAACGTTCGTAGCCATTCTTCGCGTGTTTCGCGCCTGCTGCAGGAGTGCGATCATATATTAACGCAAGAGCGTTGAAGAGCACGTATCGCAGAGGTTGTGGTGTCGGCATCGGCGTCGTTGGTTGTGAGCGAAAAATCATCTGTGCCTGACCCCTAAAAATCTAGAAAGATGCAAATAAAGTAAATAATAAAAAATTGTGGGTCTGAGTGGGGGACTGAACCCGGGTTGATTGCGTGGCAAGCGGGTGTTCTGCTTATTTTCTCTTTCTTTCATGATACTTTCTCAAATGTGTTGCAAAATGAACATAAAGTGACACTAACGGTGTGTATCATTACACAGCGACAATAAACGCTGTAGCGAAACACTCGGTAATTAACAAAGTTCAGTAGAGCTGCGGCAGCCCTTCAAATCGTGTGGTACAGAAAAAAAATGACGAGGGCAAGCATATAATCAAGATGGGATAAGTTCAATTTAAAGTCCGGCTCATAACAACTGTCTTTTAGATGAAAAGCCATTCTGATGGAAAGCACGCTCGAAGAAATTGTGGGTTCTGCGTTGCGGTTTTGCATACGCGTCTTTTGTGCGCTGTGCATACCCACACGACCGCGCGTCTGCTTCTGAATAGAGCGAAAAAAAACTTCCTCTGTTTGCAAATGCAGCAAAATAACTTGAGTGCTTTAAAAACACATGTGTCCTGTATACATGCTTCACAATACAACACGAAATACTGCAGTATTAACGCGTGGTACAAACGTACATTGCCATCGGGAATTACGACATGTGATTTGCATAATGGCTTCATGGTTTTAAGCCAGTTGCCCACTACAAAAGACACAGTCGCTACTGCGCCTATTTCCTTAAGGCAATTTACCGGTGCATAGAAAGTTCGAAGATTTTATGCATAAGGTGTTTGAAGTACTCACTAGGGACAGGATATAGTTATCTCGTTCAACTCTTGAAGGCGAAGCTTAAGGGTACCCTATTTTTTTATCGGCTCGTATTGCTGTTACAGGATCCTTCCTCCCTAGAAATATTTAACGTCATGCATGACACGTTCTACAATCTTGCGTGGCCACGCGAGAATACATAAAAGAGGTCATATGATCTTTTTTGTCGGGTGGGATTTTTAAAGATTTCACATGGCAGAACACAAGCGTATAACATGAACCGAAAGGTTCCTTGAACTTATCGTATATTGTTATAGTGAAATATGGTAATTAACGTCGTTCTGCGGGAATTCACGTGATTTATGGCAGAGAAAACATTGTCGCGCACTTCATTACTTACCAGCCTCATGCACACATGCAGTTGCTTCTATAAGCAGTGCAGTCAGGGCGGAAACAGGTGGCTGCCAATAAAAATACTGCTTCACGCTTACCATCCCTATATGCATACCCCAGCGACACGTGTTCGTCGTATGGACACACCGTGACGCTCGCACGCATGCTTCGGTAGTGTAGAAACGCCGATTCCGACTCTACCTGAAACAGGTGGGAGAGGTCCCAGAAAAACTCACTTCTCGCCGGCCAGCCATGGGCCGTTCTGCAGGCCGACGAAACGGCAGCCAGGTGTACTCACTGTTAGCCCCAACCTGGGAGACGCCCGCTACGCGCTAAGCGCGTCATGCAGGACAAAAATAAAGTTGTCCCGTTTAATTTACACACCCTGTGCACGAGGGTATACGGAATTCCAAAGAGTGAGGATAACGAAATTCATCATTCAAATTGTGAAATATTTCAACATTCATCGTTTTCTTCCCGATTTCAAGGACACCACAGCGCAACAACTCTTCACTGTCACGCAAGAGAAATAGACCAATACACTGTCGTTTTCCACCATGCTCTAAAGTATACCAGTACAAACGTAACCAGACATAGCGAAGACGCAAGACAGTACTCTGTACTCTGTTTTCTTTCTGTCTCAGTGTCACCTAATGAAATGGCTGACTGGGCTAGTTGATTGTTCAAATGCCCACATATACCCTATAAAGTGGGCGGGGAAATGACGGCCACTGAAGCTCAGTGGTAGAGCAACGGACGCGCTATTAGTAGGTCACATGTTCGAGTTTTGTTTGTGGCAAGTTATTTTTTCGTCCAAATTTCTATCTCCACCTTTAAGTTACAATTGCCTTTACCGGCATCCTCTATATTTTCCCAGACATTATTGCCAGTTTGTTCTCATTATTGTTGTACTTTTTAGAGAATGTTTTAATGAGTAACTAGAGGGGGTGTAGGAGGTTCTGACATCGCCCCAAAATTTCTTAATAGTATAACTTTTCGAGTGAACTTAATGTATTTACACACCTTCACATCGATCACTAGTTGCAAAAGTTAGCTGTTCTACAAACACTCCCACCGAAAGAAAAAAGTTACTGGAGAAAAGATCCTCGAAAAATTAACATGTATGCTATAGCTTTTTTCGTCACATGTGATTTTTTGCCAATTTTTTGTTTATTCTGTAACGGCAGGCCACTACTGTCCGCTATGAGAGGTCACGCTACGTGCACAAGTCCCCAAATTCCGGTCACGTAGACATACGTAACTAGTAATTGAGAAAAACTTTGTCGAACCATTGGCATTAACTGAGTGTTGGTACAAACAATGTGGCCACACAATTCAGCGTAGCTGAACCAACTGTAGGGAGTATTTATGTGGTACGCATAACTAAAGAATTCTCAATATTCATTGACTGTCGCACCACCAAGCGGAATTCGGGAGCGTCGTCTCAAGGATAGTCAGTAAGCAGATGCTCCCTTGTTTGGCTGGGCTAGCTTCAATGTTGACGCGTTATCAAGGAACGAAGACTAACCACTTTACATGTTTCGTGCATCAGTGAATAAACCAGACCACTCGTGACACACCAAATATGATTTCTTCTAGCAAGACGTGAAGTTTTCGTGAGAATGGTTGCTGACTCGCACTTTCGATGATAGCCCACAGAGTGCACATATCAGCTTCGCAATATTTTTTTTTGGGAGCCACGTAAGTTGGTTTATTGTTATTGTTGGACCTTTGCAGCTGAAACTCACGTTGTTTCACGTGTGAATAAAATACGTCAGTGCTTTTGTAGTGCACGAATCTTAACATTCATTGTATGTGGAAAAGTTCGCGGGATAACAATTTGCAATCCAAAACATGGCCAACTCTGCGCCACTTGTTCTTGTCCACTTGTTTATAGATGGCAGCACACTGCAAGCGATACTGTTGTTGACGGGTTTTAGAGCGAAATGTTCTCCGCGCCTAGATAAACGAGATAAGTGACGCGGTGTTGGTGTTGTCGAAGTCGTTCGGTGGAGGCAATTCCTTAGATTGCTTTGAGCAGTGGTGTTTGAACAAACCATCTTGACGACGAAGACTTTTTGCGGGACCGGGGGGGGGGGGGGGTACTGGACCTGGGGGGTTGTCAACGCACCGAGAGTGATAGCAGCGATGAATGATCACTGTAACTAACTAGGAGCGAGATGCAATTCACGTCTCCTCGTGCGTTATTGTTTTTTCACGCTCGTAAGTCCCTTTTGATTACATTTATAGTATAACACCTTTAAGCGAGATCAAAATAAAAGCGTAGTTTTTTCTTGGACATTGCTTGTAGCCAAACAATTGTGAATATTATGGAGCACCACATATAGCCAAGACACTCGAGCTCGACCAACAAAGCTAAATGGTTAGAGCGATGAAACATGCAGTTAAGAAAAAAAATGCACGTCTCTCTGCTAACTTTTGTTCTTTACCGGTACCTTCCGGACAGCGCTGTTGTTCGAAAAATTTTTGCAATTTCGGCGTTGCGAAAAACATGCGTGTGACGATCGCGCTTATGAAACCTGCAACATCGGAGTGCAGTGAATTGCGCACACGTGCGCTACTTAACGGGATGCAAAGTGCTCGTTTTCCGTTGAAGAGGCATCTCCAACTTTCTGACAACGCAAGTAACGACGACATCGTAATATGTTTGCAAACCATCGCCATGTTAAACATTCGGTCCCGTGCAGCCGCGATGGCGCAACTCGCTAGCGGCCTACTACTGCGGCAAATTCGTCGTGCAAATTCGTCGTGCAAATTCGTCGTACATACTACCTCGGAGTACCATTCAGTTCAAACGTCACTTATAATTCGCGCAGTTTCATGTAGCACACATAGGGTTTTGCAGAGCGTCGTTCATGTACGGTAACTTGGCTGAAATATAACCTTTCACACCACGATAAATATCAGGGTGGCGAGCTTCCATGCTATCGTAAAGTATTTTGGTCCCGTATACATTTCAGTGCATCTCATGACTTCGTCCGGTCAAAGTGGCACGCTCCGTACGTCCGCGCTATCTGTTCCTATGCTAGCAAATGGGATGACCCTCTTCCAGGCGCCATCTTGAAATGTACAGTGCGCCACCTATAGTTCGTGTAGCGTATAGTTGGTATAGCGCCAGCTATAGAGAGAGAGAAGGAAAACATTTTAATTAATATATACAATCAAAGCTTTTGAAAGAGAACCATAGTCTGGGTTACTATGATAGATCTATGAAATGTTCGAACACGTGGACTCTCTGTAGATTGAACATTCGTGTCGTGTCTGTGGCTGTCTGTTGTTTACCTAGAACACCTTCGCGCTGATAAGCAACCTATAAACAACCTGAAGAACTCCTAGCTAAGGCACAGCAACAACCTGGGAGCAACCAGATCAGACTTGAGGATCGCCCAGCTTCGCTGTTTCAAACCTCACATAACTTAGTGCAAACGTAACAAATTTTATTTTGGTCACCAGTACAGGCTACACCCACTTGCACAGGTCTGCTATGCCTGAACAGGTGTATTCATTGCCCGCTGTTACCTCGACCCATGAAGTTGAAACAAGAAAATGGTTTCCGTTCGAAAATGTTTTCCAGCAAATTGCGAGCGACCACCTCAGTATATTTCATGCCACATGGATAATCAAAAAGAATGTTTGCAACTGCATCCTCACTCACTATCAGCAGTATTGTGCAATTGTGATGGTGTGCCATTGCGCATCCTTCCTTCCCCTCTTCCTTTCGCTCATTTTTCATGTGTAATACAGTTCTTCAGCAACTCCACTTGTCGTACAGCGTGTAACACATGATGCTTACGTCTGTTATTCCCCACCCCCTTAATGTATTCTTTGCCTTTCGCACGAACGCATGATGACTCAACTGGAGTACCATTAGTTACGGAATCGTAAAATAAAGTACGCGCGGAGGAGTTAAAAACCAAGCAATGTGCGAGGTAATTCAGAACAAAAAGGCACAAAATCAAAAGATCTGAAGACAGCAGAGTAGATCAAGTTACAAGCAAGAATAGTAGATATACCGGTACTTAACGCTAAGAGACAAATATGAACCTGGAGAGGCCACGTAATGAGAAGCCCAGATAACTGATGGTCAATCAGAGCAATGGAATAGATATGTAGCGAAAGACGCCGGAAAATGTCTAGGTGACCGATGGTCCGGGTCATCACGGCCGCGCGTTACCACTGAAGCGAGGGAGACGTGAGAAGTAACGTCTGAGCGGCTGACATTACCGAGCCCTGTTTTCGCCACTTTATTTCTGGGCAGAATGGCAGAAGCGGGGCGGTGGCGGTGGCTGCAGCGTCCAAGGCGCCAGGAGCGTGAGCTCGTTCTCCCTCTTGCTTGCACCTCGAGCTCAAGCACGAGCTGCGCGAGGGTTGCGGCGAGGTAACAGCGGTGGCTTGAAAATGACAATGATGGTGAATGGCGATGATAATGAACCTAAAGATACCATGCTGAAATTAGGAAATTTGGAGGCATACAATTGAATCAGTTCGTGCAAGGCCGGACAAACTTGAAATCATTAGGAGGAGTCTTCGTCCCGCAGTGCACTTGCCTATTTATGCTTCCACTGTGCACAGATATGTTCCCGAGTAGATATTTGTTTGGAAAGCACGTTCAAATATCTGTCCACAAAGAAGGGCAGTACTTGCATACATGTTGCTTGTGACAGTCCACCTGTTATTGCGCTTCAACAAATCGCACTGGACATGCCAGTATTGCACCTGCTAGTGCAAACAGCAAGAAATGTCTTGAGTGACACGCAATTCCACCTTGTATGCTAAAGCATAGATATGAGTTTTACTTCCATCAGGCCTCTCACTCGATTTTCAAACGATGACATGAAACAATATTGTCACGTCCCTCCAGGGGTCCAAAGAAGGTTTATTGAAGTCTGTGTAATCACCAAGTGCATCAGTTGGGCTTGCTCGCCAGAGTAGGGCCACGCGCGCACTTCTTTCTTTCGTAGTCTGAGACTTCACCTTGGCATATGACCCACTACTAGGAGCAGATGGCAATATGGGGTGGTATGACATCTTAAGGTCATCATCATCATCAGTCCAATTACGTCCACTGCAAGGCAAACATGTCTCTCTTGTTCCGCCAATCAACACCGTCTCCCACACACGCGATTCCCTTCTATTAGAATCAAGTCAGTTTCCCTTAATAGTCAACAGTTACCACGTCAACGGCTCATGTCAATTTCTTCTTCTTGATATCAAGTATGCTTTCCTTGACACCCGTTTGTTTCCTGACCCACTCTATACACTCTTACGGTCTCTTAAGGTTACACCTGTCATTTTTTTTCCGTCGCTTGCTGCGTCACCCTCAATTTACGTTGCAGCCTCTTTGTAAGCTTTCAGGTTTCTGCTTCGGAGGTAAGTGCCGGGAAGGTATAGCTGTTATATAGCATGCTCTTGAGAGATAGTGATAGACTACCATTCGTCGTTGGAGAACGCTTGCCGAATGCAATCCACCCAATTCTTAGTCTACTAGTTATCTCACTCCTACGATTCGGCTCTGCGGTTACTACCCGTCTTGAGTAGACATATTTCTTTACAACTTTCAGTGTCTCACCACCTATCGCAAAGCGCTGTTCTGTGCTGAAACAGCCGCACGTTACTTTAGTTTTATTGATAATAATTTTCCGACCTACTCTACTGCTTTCCGCGTTCATTTCAGTAACCATTAGCTGTATTTTCCCTGATTTATTCGGTACTGCAATGTCATCACCTAATCACAGGTTACTAGGATACTTACTCTCCTTTAACTCTTATCCGTAACTCTTCCCAATCTAGGGCCTTGAAAACCCCTTGTAAACACACGGTGAATAGCATTGCAGATATTGTGTCTCCCTGCCTTACTTTGATTTTCATTGAGATTCTGTGTTTTTTTTTTTATGGAGGACTGTGGTGGTGGTGAATTCGCTGTAGATTTCCTTCCAAGTATGTTTATGTAGGTTTCCTCGATGCCCTGATCCCGCAGTGCCAGCAAGACTGTTCAGTTCTCCACAGAATCAAATACCTTCTCGTAATCTATAAAGACTGTGTATAGGGGTTGAATATCCTCTGCGCATTTCTCTATCGCATGATTGATAGTATGAATATGGTGTATTGTTGAGTGACCTATACGAAATCCGGTTTGGTGTTTTGGTTTACTGAACTACAACGTCATCCTAATTGTATTTGCGATTATTTTTGTAAATAGCTTGTGGACAATGAGCATTAAGTGCCTTAAAAGATTAATTATAAGTGTTTCATGCTGTACATGTATTTGGCCCTCAAGACTCACATGGCTTGGTAGAGAAATAAATCTGCCTTAATCGATTAAGAAACTAACCGACATCTATCAAAACAAGTGGAGTCGTTTGACTGTCCCTCCTCAATTTTAAAATATACTGTGTTTCGCGTAAGTATTTCACCGGATTAACACTGTAGATAGTGATTGAAAAAATCTCTAAAATTCTGTTAACAGTTGCAGCCATTTTGAGCCATATAAACACTCCATCGGAATCTAGAGGCAGCACGTGTGAAACTGCTTCAGGAACAAAGTATTTACATTCAGAAACAAAGTATTTACATTAGATAGAAGATATAGATCTAAGCACCGTAGGAGAATACTCTTCGTATCAGCGTGCAAAAAAAAAATGCCTGTGGTGCGGCCTCTTTGGCAATCACAGCCGGGAACGCTCTCTCTCACCAGAGCAGGATTGGCCACCCTGGCTAAGCAAGTAACCACGGCGGCGGACAGACCAGCGACGCAGCGAAGGGTGCTAAGAATCTCTAGGTCCGGACAGACACCTTTGAAACCTCAACATGGTGGCGTTTAGCGTAACAACTTTGCCTAGTGAGGCGAGTCTATTTCTTGTAATCAAGGAATCAGAGGGTGTTAGGAGGGGTGTAATAAGGCTCAACGAAGTTAAGCATGACTAGGATTTGGAGACCTGTGTATGTAGCGCCATCTCTCGTAGACCACACTGGTGTCCTGCCAGAACTGAACGCAAGATAGACGGAAGAAATAATATCTGACGTAAAAAGTTACTTATCGAAAACACCTCCCGGTTTTACACAGCAGAAATTTACTTGAACAATCTGGCAAAGTTACACTGCCGCACTACAAGCCATCTAGCTTCTCACAGCGTTCGATATTGAACAGTGCATTCCCAAGTGTTTCTACGAGCGGTATTTAGTCTTCCTTGGAAGCCACAGGCTTTGTAGTGCGACAATGGAATTTTGCCAAAGTGTATGAGTGGGCCTCTACTACATATAACCCGGAGTCAGTTTTTACGACTAACTTTTTCAACATAAATAATTTTTCGCACATATTTTTCATTCAGCTATGGCAGGCCGCCATTTCTGCTGAAGAAAGATGGTGCCACGTCCAGATGTGATCAATTGTTGAAAATGAGGACCCGGGAGCCTTATAGCGCTGAAGAACAGACACGTCCTATGCTATTGTGGCTTAGTAGACAGAAGACAACTAGTGGTGGTGTTCCTTATCCATAAAAAAAACTGGGCCTGTGCGGAACACGCAGCACTCTCAGAACGAAAGCACCAAGATTGTCCTTTAAGGGCCTTTATTGAACACTCTGTCGGTAACTGCTACAAGCACACTTGCTTGGTACCCACCATGTGATTAACAATCGTAATTTTGATGTTGTAGGCAGGCATTCACTATGCTATCCTTCGTCATTCTTCGAAGAAGCTGACGAAATAAAGCTGACGCCCCAGATCTGTTTTTTTCTATGGCATTTGATGCTTTCGTGGTTTGACATCTTTTAATGAGCTACGTCAGCTCTATCTTATCTGTTGTATTTGAGTCTTAGATGCTTTGACATCTTTTAATGTTTTTTTTTTCTTTTCTTCTGGAACCACTTTTTATTTTCCGGTATAATCACTGTACCTGCGATTCGCGTTGAACATTGCTCAATAATACTAGTCGATTATCGATCACTTCGTCAACGCTAACATCGGTTACCTCGGTTAGAGTCACGAGTCAGTTCCGATGCGAAGCTCTAAATTTCTGTACTTTCCCTCTCAGCGCTAGCTCAGTATTTGGCTTCATGCAGTGCTTTCGAAGTTAGTCATACGGCCTGAGGTAGCCGACATAGAAACTATTGCACGGAGAGAATTATTCATGTCCTAATGATGAGAATACACCTAAAAGGTGTGAAGGTAAAGCTGTGCATAGAAAAAATTAGAAGCATGCATTAGGAGACAAGGAAGGCAAAGTCACTGCCAATATGGATAGAATGAGGTAGCAGAGAAGTTCTACAAAGATACTTACAGCAGCTATTACAGTCAGGATAATAATGTAGAAGCAGTAAGAACCTAAGAGAATCGGACATCCTACCAGTAACGATATGAGAAGTAAAGGAATTTCGAGAGGGAATGCAAAGAGACAAAGCCGCTGGTGAGGACAAGGTAATAACAGACCTTTTGAACGATGGTAGAGAGTATTAGAAGAACTGGCTACCCTGTATACGAAATTTCTCCTGACGGTAAGAGTACCAGAATCTTGGGAGAATGCAAAGATCCTACAAACGCAGAAGAGAAGGGACGTCAAGGAATTGAAAAATTACATGCCGATCATTTTTGAAGATCTACATAGTATCACATTTGAGTTGTCTAATCATACGCTTTTCCGCAGCTTCCAAGAACGTTTGCGCTAACTTGGTGTGCACCATATAATGTCATTGCAGGTAGAAGCCGTCACGAAGTTCGGTCATGCCACAAGATGTAACATAACTCGAGACGCGAAATCAATGTGGTGACAGCGTACAATCTTCGTCGCTGCGTTCAGTTGAAGCAAAAAGACTTCCATCATAATTGACCAGCGCAGAAAACTTTTTTACCTTCAACGACATTGATGCTGAATACTAACCATAGTATTGAAACAAAATAACCGATCTTCATTCACGCAATCTACATATATCACGACATAAATCCTCGAACTCAATGTAGCTATAAAAAAGCCATACATCAGCCATTTTGTTGTTATGGTCTTCAAACTAAAACTTTCTTATATTAATGAAGTAGTGCGTGCTAAGAGCTCCAAACAACGAAGAAAAAAAAACACTGTCTTGTTTTGTCGCCCATAGGAAAAACTGGCTCATAGACACAAGGGTGATTCGCCATACCGTCAATTATAAGAAAAAATTTAACGCTGAGCTATGTTCGAAAACAAAGAGAAGGCCGAAACGCAATGCAAGTAAACAGTGAAAGAGGGAAAAGAATTTGGAAATAAGTAATAAATCAAAAATAGAAATTTCACCGCAGGTGTGAAACAATAAATCCGAAGCCAACAATTTGTTATGCTATACGAAGCGAGGCTAGCAGTTATAACTCTTTTGAATCATATCTCACGCACCTCTACAAAACGCTGGCGTAGGAGAACACGATAGCGCCAGGGACACTTTTCGCACAGTAGCTTCGCGTTGAGAGCGCAGCACGTAGAATTGGTTATACGAGCCGCCCGCTGATGGTTGCGGAGATAGCGCGCGCGCCAGCGATGGCGACAGCACTCGTAAAATTAAAGTTCACAGTTGCTGTTCGAGCAGCCACCCCGCTCCTCGCGTTTTTACATGCTCGTTAAAGCTGAGCAGGGCGTTTTTTTTCTGATTGAGCGCTCTATTACTAGTCCAATGGGCAGGAGTATCTTATCGCGAGTGGCTCAGCGGATATTGCCCAGCTCGTATATCTCTGGTTCAGCAGCATTCGTCGCCCCAGCTAGCAATGTTTATTAACCATGGGTAGAACGTAGGATGCCCTGGGGGATCTTATCAATCAGAATTTTATGCGCGACACTACGGCGATGGCGATGGCAAAAACCCGTCGGGACTGTCCATACAATTGTTATCGCAATAAAAGAAGCAAAAACATAGGTTGTTTCCACCGGGTGGTACCACTAGCAGCGTAACCACCCGATTGCGTAGTGTAGTTAGATCATCACTGCGGCACGCACCAAACTGAGACATCATTGGATGCGACACTAGAAGCTTTTAGCTTGTACGTACACTTCTTTAAATTACCTTTTTACTGGATACCGGATAGAATCTGTGCATGCGCGGGTCTTTACGGAACGTAAACCTTTACGTTTCCCGCCGGATGGTGTTTAAACCTTTACGTTTTCCGCCATATAGGCTTTATGTTTACTGCCCTATCTCGCGAATCCACCTTCGTTCGTAGAAACTCGTGGTATCCGCATTGCGGGGACTCGAGCCGAAGTGCGCCGAAGTAAGCCGAAGTGCGAGCGGCAATAGCCATTACATTGTTTCAGCCGGATTACCAAAGCTAGAATGGCCTAAGACATGCGCAAAACTGAACGGTTCGATAGCACGTTAGAGGCAGTAAATGTTAATCTCTCTGTATACCAGTCGACATTTCAACAAACACTCGACGGGGTGAGGCAAATATATGTGGCATGAGAGAAAAAAGTTTCCGGTACATTGCAAACTTCACACAACCTGTAGTTACTGTGAAGCCAGGCTTGTGAGTTTAACCGGGAAACTCAACAGAAGGAGCTAGTGAGGGTCACTTCGCTTTGACGTGAAATACATTTTGTGGAGCTTCATGAGAACTGGAAGTGCTGGAGCTCCTCAGATTGTATAAGAGCTGTTTTAATTTTTTTAAGTAACACACATGTAAACTTCTCTTCTGTAATGAAAAAAGTGCAACTACACGTAACTGCGGGCTATATAAAGATGCGGTAAAAAGTAAGCCAGCTTCTTCGTCTACGAAAATTTTCTAGTGTGCCCCAGGACTGATAGACTACCTGATGTGACTGTGAGTTGCCTCGGCGATCGGATGCATTTGTATCTCACGTGGTTTTCTTGGGCCTCCGGGATCTGCCCACACTTTAAAAAGCGACATTTGGTGATGTCATAATTTGACGTAACGTGTGACATGACCGTATTGTCATGATGACGGTGCCTACTGTGGCAACCTGGGACGCGACACACGATGACAATGTCGCCACATGAAATGCTTATCTTGATCAGTGGTGTTGATAGCCAAGGTCACTTTTCGCGTACCATAAGGCACTTAAGGTTATTGCCTTATTAAATTCCACCCTATAACATACGATAAGAGAACAGAATGTTGACCATGCATGTATTATCTTGTATTATGTTAGCCGCAAGACTCTAGGTAAGTTGGAAAACATCGACTGACAGGTCCCACTGGTGTTCACATTCCAATGGTGTCACTTGCAGTTCTCGGAGCCTCGATGCAGTTCGATGAGAAACACTTTGCGAGCTTTCCATTTAGGCTTTACTGAAGTGGCTGCAAGTGGGAGTACGTATTGCACATAAAAACGTCAGGAAGCGGCGACACGAAAATAGCATGAAACACGTGCTGTCTGTCTTGTAATGCCTCTTGCACTTCCTGTGGCGTATGAATGAAAAGAACAAAGTTGACAGCTGCTTCTTTTTATTTTTACGCATTTGAATATGCACAGTGGGAAGCAGCTGTTCTTTGTCGTTTCATAGCGAGACTGCATTGCAAGAGGCAATAGCGCAGTACATGAATGTTATACCATTGCAATCGGTATCCTGAACCCTGTCCTGACGACACAGGCATGGCTTGCATCGCAAGCATCTCGGTAAGTTTCCGCTCAAACTCAAGTCGACCACTTGCAGGAGTCTATAGAATTCACTGCAGAACTAGCGCGCAAGAAAAGCAGCAAGGGTTCTTAAATAAGCTCATCCGCCCCATTCGTTTAGAGATATACTTTTCTTGGCACTGCCAGCTATATTGTGACAATCGGGTTAGTAATAACCCGTGACGTTCTTGTTTTTTTTTTGTGCAAAAAACCACGCTACTATGAGGCCCGTCGCTGTGGAAGCCTCCTGGTGAATTTTGATAACGTGAGCTCCTTTAACGTGCACCTAAATCTAAGCACACCGGCGTTTGCATTTCGCCTCGACCGAAACTCGTCTGCTGTGGCTGGCAAGTGAACCCGCGACCAAGCTGTTGTGTTCTCTCCCTTGCACTTAAAAGCTTTCGAGGTGCTCGCAATGTCAAACATCAGCAACAAATTACAAGCAAAAACACTATTTCGAGTAGAAGATGAAGCGTAGGCCTAACTTTATAGTAGCAAGCTTAATGGTTGTGCCTTTAGTGTTTCCAGCTGCATTATACCACTATTATCAATATGAAGATCACCTCCTTGGCAGGAAGGGTGCCTATATCGCGCATTTTGTGTTGCTTTTGCAATTCGTCTAGTGTCATTCAAAAGTGTTCGTAACCGCTAGTAAATTCTTTTTATTGCCTTCTTCGATTGGGAATCTCACTTACACTGCAACAGTGGGAACAGTTTTCCATGAGAGCCGTGTTTTGCCAGGGTTTTCAAAGGCACTTTCGGCAAAGTGGCCCCAGCAGGTTGTCTTTGATTGATATGTTGGGTTTAACGTCCCAAAACCACCAAACGATTATAAGAGACGCCGTAGTAGAGGGCGCCGGAACTTTTTACCACCTGGGTTCTTTAACGTGACCCAAATCTGAGCACTCGGGCCTACAGAATTTTCGCCTCCATGCATGTGGCCCCAGCAGAACCGGTAGCCGTTGTACATTTGCTCCCGTGTGAGTCTCTCAAGGTCTACCCTTTGGGGTAATTCTGCCATATGTCATAGCTTAGAAATGAAACAAACAACAACATTGATATCAATAAACAATAAAGAACATGTAAAAGCGACGCAAATATAGAGTGCAAAAAAGGGCGAGAACAATGTTTCCCAGGTTCATAAGTGAACCGCAGCTCTGCCTTAGTGCAGGTAACACGAACTTTTCGTAACACGGAGTGCATGCAATCAGTGCTACGAAAGTAATGGGGGGGGGGGGGGGGTCCTTCTCGAACATTGAAATCTCGTAGTGTCACTACAAGCACACAGGTCGTCGGAATGCTCTAACGCCCAACCGGCTCAGCGAAAAAGCACATTCAGCAAACAGAGTTTGCAAGATTTCTTCTCGAAGAAAAAAAAACTACAAGCTACCACTGACAAAACCCATACTGAAGCGAAAGTTCAAATTGCGTGTCAGCTGGCATCAACGGGCTCACCAGAAACTGCACACAAGTAACTTTACGTGCTTACAATACTACTGACAAATGCGCAGCGCGAAATGAAAAGAAGGTTCACTGTAAAGCAACGGGAATTTTTCGGTTCGCCCTGTTACTGCTTTGTAAAGGATAACGCTCCATTCTTCTGATTGAATGAAAAATACGCTTGCTTACCTAGCTGTCACCTGCACAAAAATTTCTCGACGCTGTTTCTTCCCGAGTTGTTGCCCCACAAAGCAGCGCAGGACGCCTTGCGTCCTTTTCCTACTTTCGTCGACGTTTCGAGCGCAATTGCGCTCACAAACACTGCGAATTTTACCTTCAAGGCAATCTCTAAAATTTTGCACGTGCACAGTGAAAACGGCAGGAGCAGACGAATGGAATGGCCGCAGAAGCGATAAGAGCAAAAGCGATGCCAGTGGGTGTAGTGAATGCTGAATATGTATTTAATTGATTGATACGTGTGGTTTAACGTCCCAAAACCACCATTATGAATTTGAGAGACAAAGTAATGGAGGGCTCCAGAAATTTTCACCCCCTAGTGTTCTTTAACGTGCGCCGAAATCTGAGCACACGGGCCTACAGCATTATTGCCTCCATCGAAAATGCAGCCGCCGCAGCCGGGATTCTATCCCATGATCTGCAGGTCAGCAGCCGAGTACCTTAACCACTACACCACCATGGCAGGGCTGGATAAATATATAGGGCGTTAAAAAGAGAAAGTAGCTAAGAACACATTTAATTTGTACCCATAATTCTATAACTTTACTTCATTCATGTGTAGCTTTGAAAGAAAAGGCCGCACATGCCAAAGTTGCTGAATTCTTGGTTCATACGTGCACCTAAAACAAGGGCAGACAATTTTTTCACAATACCGAATCTAGTCAATGTGTCTAGTTCCTGGTTTTGCAGCTGTTGTTCCAGTTATCACGTGATTATACAGGGCGGTTGTGAGATTTGGGCTGGGCGAAGCCTACGCACTGCGAGGTCACTACATGTGCCTCACTATGTCGAAGATCACTGTTTAGAAACATAAAATAGGCCTATGCGGTGTATGCGTAAGAGACCGACTTCTTACTCTATCGTTCTGTGCATGGTAGCAGCGTGCAGCCCCACCAAAGTAAAGCCGTAACTATGGGCAAGAGAAAGGTACATAACAACTGTATCTTGCCTGTACATAGCTATATAGGGAGCGAAAACATGGAGACTTACAAGGAGAGTTCAGCTTAAATTGAGAACGATGCAGTGTGTGATGGAAAGGAAAATGATAGGCATAACCTTAAGAGACAAGAAGAGAGCAGAGTGGATCAGGGGACGACCCGGCGTTAAGGATATCATAGTTGAAATGAAGAAGAGAAAATGGACATGGAACGGGCATGTAGCGCGTAGGCAGGATAACCGCTGCTCATTAAGGATAGCTGACTGGATTCCTAGCAAAGGCAATCGGGTGAGGGTGAGATGAAAAGTTAGGTGGGCAGATGAGATTAAGAAGTTTGCGAGTATAAAGTGGCAGCAGCAAGCACATGACCGAGTTGACTGATGGAACATGGGAGAGGCATTTGTGCTGCAGTGGACCTAGCGAGGGTGATAATGATGATGATGATGATGATCATGATGATGATGATGATGATGATGGGGCGCAACAATGTCTTAAAGCGATATAACGGTGTATTGATTTATATTCGAAAAATTTACACAGAGTGCAAAGTGAACGAGGACAAATGAGAAATAACTTATCAGTGCAATCATCAGGGCTAGTTGGTATTGACAGAATGCTTCTGTATTAGTTGCGAACGCCCAAAATCGCTTATTCTTACACCGTGCCCAAGTACTACAGAGAAAGAGACAGGACAACCGCTGCCGGTTATCCTGTCTCTTTCTCTGTAGTCCTTGCGTGTGTTCTTTAATAATGTAGAAGCATACAGACGAGAGGATGCCACACAGTAGCCGCGTTGTGTTGCGCCTGGTGTTGTGTCCTCTCGTCGTGTCAGCGCCTGTATTGTCACTCTCATCTGTCTTAGTTCATCTTGCGCTGTGTGAATATCTCGATGTCAACGTGACGATGGTAGCACGCGTGCACGAGAAAAAAAATTTCTTGATCGAAGTCAAAGTAAAATTGCTGCTTTTTCGCTCAGATATTTAAGGAAACACTTCCTTTAATTCAGTTCGGGGACCGAATCAGTTCTTCGATTCGGGTTCATGACAACACTTTGTTCTATATGGGTACTTGCCGGAAACGATAACTGCTTCATTAGTACAGGAACTTCGTAAAATTGTGTTTCATTTAAACTGCTTTATAAAAGTTTTAACGGTTCTTCGAAAATTCCTTCAAATCCAAAACGTACGGTGAAAATTGCAGCATTGTAATTACATCACAGAGGCGCTTACGCCAGTGAATAAAGTGTCATTGAGCTTGCAAGCTCGCAAAAGAAGCATTTTATTTTATTTACAGCTGACGTTTTTGTTGCCACCGGAAAGCACGTGCGGGTTTTGTTTTCCTGTTCGTTGGACTTTCCGTTTTCCGGTATATTGCCGCCGTTATCCGGGAAACCCAAACAGTGATTCTTCGTATTTTATTTCTATTTCGACCCTTACGTAAGGATCCACAGGTAATTTCTCTTGAATGTTTACTCGAAGGTCGTTTGGCCGAATCTCTGCCGAGGCGGCTGCATTTCGATGAAGAAAGACAGCCCAGATGCATGTATTCAGGTACGCGTAAAAGAACACCAGGTGGTCAAAAATTCTGGAGATCTCCCATACGGCGTCTCTCATATTCGGGTTGTGGTATGGGGACGTAAAACCGAACTCGTGTCGCTTTTCTTATATTGTTTTCCCTTTGGCCATTGCTTATCGCATTTAATTTTCGCCAACACTGCTTTTTTTTCTTTCAAAAATAACAATGGGAATTTCGCCGAAGTTGCAGTGCTTATATCGCCTCATGGTGCCACTATTTTTTTTTTACTTGCAACTCTGCCAATTAGTTTCTTGCAGCAAGCCTGTCACAGTGTCTTTCTGACCCACGATCCGATTTTATCTTACTCAGAACGATTAAAATATGTCCAACAAAAGAGGAAATTAAGAAACTCACAAATTACGGCAGATTGTTGAGAAACGGTCAGTTATTGGTCTGTGTCACATGAAGGAACCGTATGGCAAGATATTTCTGCAGAATCCTACTAGAAATCACAAGGTTCGCGGCTTATATTTCACCGCAACGCGCAAGTTCCAAGTAAAGTTGTGAGCGAGGAAGGTGCTGAACCTTAGTATGCTATATACAATTTTCCGCTGCTGGTTTGTTTGATAGATGGTTCCACCGCATCCTAGCCTTCCTCCTGTCATGAAATTTGGAAAACCTAGAGTGTACTAGCACAACAAGACTGTTGTAAGTTGGGCCACAGGGTACTGGTTCACGTTGTAACAGCGCAAGAAAACTGACTTTCTTTTTTGTGTCCGCATTCGTTTTTATTTTCTTTTTTTTGTTGTTGTTGCGCTCTTACACCATGTATCAATGCATACTAGCAACGCTACTCAGCATCTCTCCATCTGCGTCGTGTCGTCTGCTCGACGTCCTCATAGCGTCTGCACACACGCGAGTACAAGCGAGCAGACGGTAGTGCCAGAAAACCCAACATGGCGGCACCTGTGAACGCGATGGCCGTCCGCCTTGAATTTATGGCATTGCCGTAGTACCCTGTGGATTCTCCAATTTCGAGACCCACGCTTCCGTTTGCTTCATATTTGCGTCCTGAAGCTTTTAAGAGCACTGTATTCGTCCGTATATTGCAGTGTTTTCATTGCCGACTTCTCACCTCCTCACCTCTCGATCGTAATCTATTACTTTCTTTCCCCGTTCTCTTCCCCCAGTGTAGAGTAGCAGGCTAGAGCATACTATCGCTCAGGCCGACCTCTCTGTCTTACTGTGAATGATCCTCTCTCTTTCTCTCTCTCGCATTCTGAATAATTCTTTCTTTCCCTTTCTCGGAAAGCGTAGAATTTTGAAATTAGCAATAATTAGGAGGACGTCCTTGATCAGATTTCACGGGTCATTAATTTTTATTACATTTAAATAGGCTGCCATCGTAAGCATCTACGGCGCTCTTCAAAACGGTGCCGTTGGCAACTTCTGCTGCCTGTACGTCTACATCAGTGCCTTAGTGGCCTCCATGCTTGGCTCGGCGTTCATCTGGTATAGGCGAACGAAAAATGGTGAACAATACAAAAAACAGCATCCACCGGGCCCGAGGGGAATCCCTCTCTTGGGAAACTTGGAGTTCAACGAACCGAGATTCTATCACACCAAGGGAATGGATTGGGTGAGGCGCTACGGACCCATATACAGGCAAGTAGGCGGGCAATATCTTTTTTTTTATTTTTAGGGGCGAAGCTCCTTGGGGTATGGGTATTTTCATCCTCCGATGGTGTATGTAGCCACCAGTGGCACATACCAGAAAGAGCAGTCCTTAGAATGTCCGCTGGATGGCGGCACTTGTATATGATGAATACATGATGAAAAGATGTCAGATGGCTGTATTTGGAGAGTTCGCTAGATTTACGGACGGACTTACGGACGCACAGACAGGGAGAAGGGCGGACACACGGAAGAACGGGCGTGGAGATGGACGCATGGAGGGACGCACGGAAGGACGGATGCACCGACGCTCACATGAATAGACGGACACATGGACGAACGCATGGACGGACGGAAGCACGGACAAACTCACGAACGCTTTGCCCCACCAATCATCATTCAGCCCATGGATGTGCTGTAACTTTTTGCCTTTTAATTAGTTATAGACCTCTTCAGATTATTTTTAGAGCTCCCAGCTTATTGGCAAAAGGTATACACTCTGAATCCCATCCTCCTGCAGCATGTTCCAAATGGGGTAAGCGCTAGAAAAGTATAAAGCCTTTTTGATTCCACATGATACTTTTTAATGTTTCTTCTCAAAAAAGTCTAGTACGTGGCTTGCTTTTACGGTTATGTAGATGTATGAGAACTTCCAAGTTAGGTTCGATGAAAATATATTTAAAAGTTTTCTTGCGCAGTTGTTGCAACTATAGCAGGAGTTTCGTGCTAGTGCACTTTTCAGAAAACCAGGCGTAATAACACTTAGGAGTCTTCAACATTATAATGAAATGCGCATTTTTTAATTTTCGTTTTTCCTATGTTCGTTTCTTGCTCACAAAACCTCACGGGAATGATGCGTGCAAACTGTGCTTCATTGCTCGAAAAGGTTCACGATTATTGCAGATAGATCTGTTAAGATTAGGCGCCAGACGCAAACACTTTAGATTATTCTAGAGCTTGCACGACGAACAGTGATAAGGCTGGAACATTCGATGGGACACGTATAAATGCCGACGCGCTTCGCCGCTTGTCCCTTGATGGATGGCGGACGTTCTGTTCGCGGCTATAGGCGCCAGTGTGTTGCTGTAATCTGACTTCCCTTTTACCGGCCACAAGTTCGGCCGAATAAACATTTTCACCTAAACATCGAGTCTGCTCCCTTCGTCCACATCACGACCCCGTGATGATACACCTCTTGTGGTACCACGAAGCTATCATAACTTGTTAACAGCAACCTCTCAGAACATGGTCTGGTCTCATGATGTCAGTAATTCACTTTTCTTTCAGTTGTACATTTTTGTTATTCAAGTAGTTTGGGGTTTGTCGCTCTCGAATAATAAAAGGGGTACAAGATTGCTAAAAGTGGCGATTTAGTCGGTACAGACAAAAAAGGTAAGGGGGGGGGCAGAGAGGAGTGACTTATGAAACGTACTTATAATGCCTCTATGCAGAAGTGATAACTAAAGTCTGGGATGATCTTGTCGTTAATTTCTCTATTTTGTAAAAATACGCAAACAGCCATTTTCAGTACCAGCGCAGATATTTCATCCTCTGAAACCAGCTGTTCTGAATGTAGGCTTTTTTTTTCTTGATTATTACAAACAGTGCCCTATCCTCTAAGAATTCCATTGGGATTGTTACGTCTTATTTCATCACGCTCGTCCCACTTCGGCTTCTGCATAACGGCACGAGCCAGATGATAACCCACTGAAGACCTACAGCAGCAACCACACGCGTTCAGTTGTTGTTGAATGGCCTTGAAAAAGAAAAATGGGCTAGTTGGTAGTTCACATTCGTTGGGTGAACGAACATGAACTACCAAATTGTTAGTGAGCACTCGTGGTGTATGCCTCTTCCTTGCCTCTTGTGTGTGTGTGTTCCCCCGGGCTCGCAGTTATTTGAACTGGGACTTATTGGCCTTGACCATGCGTAAAAATATCTGCCAAGTGGTGCCAGTTTAAGGAGCGGCCTGTTTCATTCATTTTATTGTTAAGCGCACAGAGTAAAGCTGCGAACTTGTATATTTTGAGAGACGAATATTACATTCAAATATGGAAGTTGTTAGTTCGAAATAAACGCAGTTTGGTGCCGTACAGGAAGCCACCCTGCTACAAACGGGGTAACTCATAGAGCTGGCATCCATGCAGGCAATTATCAGTCCACCCGTTCGTTAGTTAATCAATCCGCCAACCTACCGATGCGATTGCCAATCAAAACTCGGAATACGGCAAAGCGGTGCATAGACAACGCAAATGTTGAGCGCAAAAAACAAGGCATTCACAACAAGTGTCACTCCTGTCTCCAGTTCTTATGAACGTCTCGCTTCTAGTGCTCTAAATTCTCCTAGACAATCTATCGATCTATATTGACGTCCTCTTATCCGAGCACTCACTTTCCTGTTAAGTACAGCCACCCAATCTTCCACCCAACCATGCCTCTTTTCGCTTGCGCGCACAAGAGGAGACAGGGGGGTGCCATACCCTATATACACCTAAAGCTGGGTGACATTTCTGTCCCATACTCAGACGACGTTTCCGTGCAGTTATTATTTTTAAGTTTTTTGGCGATAATACAACTGAGAAACCCTGACATTGCCTTCAAGGAACTAAGTACTTCTCACCTTCACCCCGGACAGCCAGCGACCAATGGGAAGCCTCGGTGTGAAGTACGTCAATAATTTTCATTTTTACATTCACTAGTGAGGTCGTGTTTCTTCAGAAGACAAATGAGAGATGAAAGGCAGCACTGCCGTGAAACTTGGCTGCAGCTCCTACCTTCGAAATTGAGAATTCCGCGCACGCCTACTCATCATCTGCGCATAAGTGTCATGCATTGGTTATACAGTCAGTCAAAAAGGTACAACGAAGAGAAAAAAATGTAGATGCATCTTAACAAACAAGCGAAAATTGAAAATAAAATTGGGACGTCCGTAAAGTATTGAGTTTTGTTTGGTCAGATTGGCGGGGACTGACCGAAGAACGGTTGTATGTTTATCTATTTCTTAAAAGGCTGATCACAAAGTAGTTGCAACTGACCTTTGCTACCTAAACTTCTTTTCAGGTTGAAGATGCTATCGGTGAACATAGTGGTTATCAATGACTACGATCTCATAAGAGACACCTTATCGAGGCCAGAGATACTGCACCGGCCGGCAGCTTGGCTACTGAAGGAAACTACAGAAGGTGCGGCCACCTTGCATTGTCTTTGAGAATTGTGTACTAGAGACAACAGTGCGGAGCTAGGGGCACACGCCGATCCGTGAAACCATCCTCGCTGAAAGAAACGTTTAGGTAAAATTTAGGATCGGTAATATGTCAGTATTGAAGGCCCCGCTCCTACACATGACAGAACAGAATGAAATTGTAACTGCTCACGTGTTGTCTTTCGGTTTCTCTGCGTTATTGGTTGTATTTGTGCAGTTAAAGCATTGCAGATATATATAACTGAGCGTCATTAAGAGGGAAGAGAAGTGACTGAAAGTAAATTATGCTTGAGAGTAAAAATTAATACCCTAATACAATTCAGAATCAATGCAATGCGATTCGGGAGAATTGAGAATAAGTGAGAGTAATTCAAGAGGGCGCCTAAGTATCACAGACATTAAAATAGTACGAACATTGTCACTTTCGCCATCAAGTCGTCTTGGCATGCGATGAAGAACCCAGTGAATTTTCCTTATTATACGTTGGTGTTATAGGTGCAATGTAATCATTTTTAATTGTCTAGTTTATTTATTTGCTTAATATCAATTTTCCTGTATCCGCAGGCCTCGCTGTTCTCGGAGGCCAGGATTGGAGGGAGAACAGACGAATCGTTACGCAAGCGCTCGTCGATCTCGGCTACGGGAAACAAACCATGTGGGACATTGTACAGGCGAGTATGGCAACACGGGACGCGAAATGGGCACGCAGCCGACGTGTCTTCGGCCGTGTCTGCATGTCATTGCCAACATTTTGCTGCACATAAAAACGGCTGAGCATAAGTGCAGAGCATCGTATAAGAGTTAATGTGTTACACGCAATGTGCTGCCAAGACGTTTCATTTACTCATTATTATTATTATTATTATTATTATTATTATTATTATTATTATTATTATTATTATTATTATTATTATTATTATTATTATTATTATTATTATTATTATTATTATTATTAAAGTGATGTTGTTCCTCTTGTTAAGGTGAAAGCCTAAAATACCTCATGAAAGGCGGAGGAGTGTAACCATCTGCAGCGGCGGTTTCGATGCGAACGCCCCGAAAAGTTACATCGTTGTCGATGACGTCTTGTATAAGGACCTGCACGTCAACATTACTAAACTATCACGTCATCAAATGACGTCAGCACTTTAAGAAAGAAGAGCCGATCCCGGAGGCAAGGCTGAATCAAGTGAAATTCACAAAGCTTCAGCGGAGAGGAGAAACGATCAATACAATTGATAGAGAAAATTGAAGCTGCGAAAAATGGAGGGTTTCGTCTTTCATTTTTCTTAGGCAAATACCTAATAGACCTTGTGTGATTTCATTATTGTTGTTCGCGTTGTTGGAACGATGAGACAAATATTGAGAATTATCCCTTGCATTTCGCCTTACGTCAGTGTTATTTCGACAATAATACAATGATTCCAGTAAATTAAGTAGGTCTGTGCGACGATGAGAAGCCTCCGATAAAATTTGTCGATCGGAACTATAGTCTCGCTGATTTGTTGTTTATGAGCCGCCCGTTGGCTGCGTCACCATGGCTGGATTTATAACTGAGGGCTTTTCTTGCGCACATAACAAGCGATGACCGTCATGGTGAGCTCAAATCAGTGGTTTCTCGTTTTGCGTGCCAAAACAATAATAAAAATGTTAGACACTAATGCAAGGCGGGTCTGTAAATTACGTTTGACCAGCAGAGTTTACTTACAGTGCACCGCAGTGCGTCTGTGTTCTTGAATTCGCCACCGCCGAAATGTACGCGGTTATTATGCTACCTTAGCGGCTAAACACGTGGCCGCTGGATTGAGTGGTAAAGCACCGCGTGCGTATTCAGTGTGAATTCGTCTACTACAGGAACGAGCTGTATATTTGTCCCGATTCGCTCCCTTTCCCAGCGGTGTTTCTACACCCGTATGACAAAAACCCTGTACGTGGGTACACTTTCTTTCATTTTTATGCAGGTGTGAGTCCCAATTGTAGTACTCTGATTAGAGAGTCCCAGTGATTACCTTTTTGAAACTTCGTGCATCCCACGACTCTCCCACAAAAAGTCGTCATGATTCTCCTAAGAGAGCTTTGGTGTCTCTGCAAAAATATTGCTGCACATGCGATCGACATGCATACACCTCACCTGCGACTTTCACGTGCACAAAACATGTCTTAGATGGATAAACTCGTAGAGTGTGGGGTCCCGAGTAGTTTACTCGTGATTCGACAAAAACATGTGAACGAAACGAGCTGCAGTAGGTCAGAAAAGTGGGCACGTTGGTAACGATGGTGTAACAGATTGCCACCGGAACACAAGCTGATGTGTCGATGTTCTATCACTATCAGATTGAACATGGCGCATGTTACATCGTTGTTACTGAAGAAACACGAGCGCATAGGAAATGAACACCAGTGTTTCACCCCGGTTAACAGGAGTGCTGTCTCGCTTCGGCTGCTCTCTGCGAGTTGGATATAACAGAGGCGACGAGGAGGAAGTGTGATCTGCTGGTACTCCCAGGAACTTCCCCGGCTCAGGCTGTGTATTATTTAACAATGGCTGGAGTCCTCAAGCTCTAGCTGTTCTATGTGGAAACGAACAGCTGGGAGGAGTATCAAGAGAGGGTGGAAAAATTTTTACTTGCCAACGATATCAAGGATGAAAAAAAAAACAAAAAGCGAGCAGTACTTATGATATCTTTGGGACCGGCCACGTATTCATTGCTGTGGGACCTTCTGTCACCATTTAAGCCCTCAGAAACAAGCCTGTGAACTCTCCTTGACGTACTGAAGACACTTTTGACACTGAGGCTATCAGATGTGGTTTCAACGTTTTATACGCGTTCTGGTGAAACAGCTGGGAATTTATTCGTGTATCTGCACAAAGCTTCTAACGACTGTGCTTTAGGCACGTTCTGAGGCATAATACTTCAAGAACGCATTGTGGCAGGCATCAAAGACGAGGCAATGCAGCGACGATTATTGGAGTCACCAGACTTGGCCCTTAATATACCGCGAAGAAAACTGTTATCGTGATGAAAACGCTGAACAAAGATTCTCGAGCACTGTCAACAGCCGCGCCAATGACGGTTGCACCGACTAATGTTGTGTCACGTGATACAAGGAAGCAGAAGCATAAACAAGTTTCTTGTTGCCGCTGTGGAGGCGAGCATCTGACGACGCTTTATTCACATGCAAGTAGCGTCTATCACAAAGGTCGAAGCAAGAGGCACTTTCCGCAAGTATGCAAGGGCGAGGCGGCTACAGTTATGAGCGCGAGTGATCCAGTGTCCAGTAAGCATCAGTCAATCCATATCATATATATACGACGAATAAAAATCACACAATCTCTCACTAAAAGGATTTATAAGTAAAGCAGCGCATGGGTCGACTTAAACTTCCGTTCATCACTGGCATCATGCCTGATGTTAACGCGTCCTTGCAGGTGGAGCAGACTATGAATCCACTGTTGCTGCTACTCGCGCTAAATTTTTGTCCACTGTTGCTACTCGCCCTAAACGCCGCGCCGGAGCACGTGGGTTCATCGCGCGTCTGCAGGATCTCGTTCCCCTCAAGGCATCGCGTGATTGCTGAGAGAGTATAAGGGGGACAGGTCACAGCCTGTCACAGTCACTTACGCAAGCCTGAACTATAAGATACAGCGCGTTGGTTCATCGCGCGTGTGCATAATCTCGTTCCCCGACGCCATCACGCGACTGCTGAGATAGTGCTAAGGGGACAAGTCACAGTGCCTTGAGACCCAACCGCATGCACGCGCTAGCGTCAGCGACAAACTTGCTCCATCTCACCGTCGCGTCGTGATGGCTGTAACCGCATGTCGGTGACAAAGTGCCATTGTTGCTTGAATAAGAACTACCGTTTGCATACCCATCAATTCCAAATAGACGTTTAAAAGTTACTGGATTACAACATGCCAAATTTATTACTGTCTTGTGTGGCATAAGAAAGCCACAAAAGCATTTCACGACCTTCTTTTTGCAATCTTTGGTTTCACCGGGACAGGAGGTGCAGAAACATACGCTACGACGGCTCCGACGCACTTCCTATGACGATTCCGCATTGGAGCAAGCGACGGAATTGTCCGAAGCTACCACCGAAACATTAAAAGAAACCTTCCATAAAAGATTTACGATAAAATATGGCCACTCTCTCACTCTCCACGAGATATGCGAATGTTAAAAATCACAGCACATCGACAGAGTGAATAATAATGAGTGGGGCAAAGCATCCGTCTTTCCGCCGGTGCTTTCGTCAACCTGTCCGTCCGTGCTTGCATCCGTCCGTCCATGCTTCCATCCGTCTTCTCGTGCGTGCTTGCGCCCGTGTGCTTCCGTCCATCTATACTTCCGCCCGTCTGTCCATCCATGCGCCCAGCTGTCCATGCTTCCGTCCATCTATGCTTCTGTCTGTCTGTTCATCCTTGTTTTCACCCATCTGTTGGTCCGTTCTTATGTTCGTCTGTCCATTCTTCCACTCGGGCTTAAGTCTGCCTGTCTGTCTGTCCATCCATCTGTCAGCCCGTCTGTCTGTCTGCCCTTCCGTCCATCTGTCCGTACGTCTGCCTGCCTGCCTGCCTGCCTGCCTGCCTGCCTGCCTGCCTGCCTGCCTGCCTGCCTGTCTGTCTGCCTGCCTGCCTGCCTGTCTGTCTGTCTGTCTGTCTGTCTGTCTGTCTGTCTGCCCTTCCGTCCGTCTGTCCGTACGTCTGTCTGTCTGTCTGTCTGTCTGTCTGTCTGTCTGTCTGTCTGTCTGTCTGTCTGTCTGTCTGTCTGTCTGTCTGTCTGTCTGTCTGTCTGTCTGTCTGTCTGTCTGTCTGTCTGTCTGTCTGTCTGTCTGTCTGTCCACCCATTCGACCGTCTGTGTCCGTCCAGTCGTCAACTATGGGACATTGTGAACTATACTAAAACCACTAACTCGTTCTAGTCATATTATTTCCAATGACATATACACACAAAGCCATCTCTATTGACTTATTCATAAACTAGAGGTGGCTGTATACTACTACTACTACAACATAGGACGGAACGACCCACAGCCTGAGGAGCTTCACCCCTAAAAAGGTGATCAGTACATTGCAATCCTTCAAGTACGCGCGTATAACAAGCATCGTGACCAACCCGCACCCAAAGGGAGAACCCAGGGGCACAGCCATGTTGTCGGAAATCGCTACCCTGGCTTTGCGCACGTTCTCTCGTAGATAGAAGCGATCAAAGCGCCTTTGGTTCGATAAAAAATGCTTCAATTTAAAACATGTGCACACAAGACGACGCATGTCACGAACTGGAAACAGACGCAACTTTCACGCTACTGAAATAGAAATATTTATTATACAAATGACTTTTCTGGACAGAAATTTTGAATTGAGTTGCCGGGTGTGGGATCAGCCATGTATGCTTCGAAATTCCCGTGTCCCATCTGTCGAGGGCGATATAGTTTTGCTGGTTATTCTCTTTCATGTAGAGAAATGACTCACGCTCCAATTAACTTTCCAAACACTTCCTTTGCTCCATATCGCATCTGTGGAAAATGAAACAAGCAGTGCAGGCTGAAGTCCCGCACAACTGTAGTGTCACTCAAATAACACATTGAGCCACAATATTTCAATTATGCGTTTTTTTTCTTTTTATGAATGCACTAAAGCAACACTTTTAGCGTGCAGACTTTATACGGTAGGTACAGTATTTCGGCGAAGACGCCGAAATTCTCTCTAAATGTTTTAAACTACACAAAAGTAAGTGCACAAAGCCACCAAAGGGATAACAGCACCATTCGTTTCTTAGACAAAGCTTCGAATCACGCCTGACTCATTGGGCTTTCTAAAAACACCAGGCCTGCGTGGAAGGCGCAGCACAGTCACAGCGAATACTATAGAAGAGCGGCGTTTCAGAGCCTTTTCAAAACACTCATTGTGCAACTACTGCAAGCACACTTCCATGATACCCACTAGGGCATTAATATTAAATTTTTTGTGTAGCAGACCGGCATCATCTATGCTATTTTTAGTCATTCTTCTAAGAAGCGTGGTATTCGCTAAACATTTGCAAGGAATTTTGTGCCCATTGTTGATGCAGTGGCTGATGACGATGAGGAATTGTGCCTGAAGTGGGTTTGCACCGCAGTTAATAGCGGAACAAGAAGAAGCTTTTGTGATAGTTTGGAGCATCGGACGACCCCCTCGTTACGCTATTCGCATTGTGTGACGACAGGTTGTTTTTTTTTTGTAACGCTTTAAAAGTCGTAAAAACGCGATTGCTTTCTCGACATCAAGCCTTCCTAAGGCAAGTTTGCCAGGAAGTCTCAAGCACTGGCGTAGTTCAGTGGTAGAATACTAGACAAGCACCCTGACACCTGGGTTTGAGCCCCACTGTGTCATTACGACTAGGTTTTTGTTTTCTAATTGCTTGCGATGTGGTTACGGACACCGGCGCGGTGGCGGACAACTACGGCGGCACGCGTGAGCCGAGTTGTGATCGCATAACAGCTTTCGCTGTAAAACAGCGCATAGGCTATAAAACATCTATTTGACCGAGGAAGGTCGTTGCCGTGCTGCTGTTTTCAAACGGAGCTGTAGCAGCTACGTGTGACTCGTAAAAAGCGGATGACAGGCTTACAGGACATGTGCGACAGAAGCGGTTAACGACACCGTTATAAGCAGGGACAAAACAGATTTATAGTCTTGTTATTCTTGGTGAACATGACAATTAATAACGCAGGACACATACACTTGCGCCATGTGTATATGATAATGATGATAATTGTCTAAATGTATAGCTCACGCCCACTCTTGGGGTTGGCCAAGAAACGTGCAATTAGATAAAGGGATGTGTATATAATGAATTTCCACCGCTGATTCAAGATTCTGGTATTGGCTGTACTTGATGGGGGCAAATTGATTGTATCTCCTGTATTCATACTCACTTTAAAGAACACCAACACGCGCGCGAAAGTCGCAGTTTAGCATGAAGGTAGATAGGTGGGAAAACTTTATTTCGACAGAAAGCTGCTGCCGTACACGACTCCATGTTAGGTGGCCATCAACTGAGGTTAATGGCGACCCGTGTGTTCTATCCCACTGCCCTTGTCTGGACCGCCATGGGTCTCAGTTGGCCAACACTTCCTCCCACTACTCGAGAGAGGTATCGCGCACGATACCCGCCGGTGGCGACACCGTGCTACATTTCCACAGGATAGAGTCATGTGCGGCCTGCCTGACACATGACCCTATACAGGCGTAAATGTCATGCGACTTTATTTGCGGATTCATTTACTCCGGGTATATAGGGCGAAGGTATAAATGGGCTCAAAAGAAATTGAAACGCCACGCGAAGAACGACAAGCAGCTCCAAACTTGCAACGCGCCGAAAAAGAAGGAGGCTCGAAAAAATGCAGTTATATAGATGACAAGTGAGCCCGCACGTCCCAGCACGACATCTTACCTGCTAAACTTCCACGGTGGGGACCTAAAGTCAGGGATTAGTGTTGATTTTTCGTCTAATATCTTAACTACCTTCGACATTTCACAGTCTATTGCAGCGATCAGTCTCTCTGTCTCTTGACGGGGAGTAAGTCAACTATAAGGGTTCGTTCATGGCCATTATTTTTTTATAAAACGCTCACTTGAATTTTTAAATACGTCTCGCGGCATGATATGACGTTTTATGACAACTATAAAGTCAGCTGCTAAACAGTCAATCTGAAATTAGTTTTGAACTCTCCTGCAAAAAGTGCTGTAGGCCCGGATGCTCTTATTTGGGTGCACGTAAAGAACCCCAGGTGGTCAAAATTTCCGGAGCTCACAACTTCAGCGTTTCTCATAATCATATGGTGATTTTGGAACGTTAGATCCCACATATCAATCAATCAATCAATTAAAACCTTCTTGCATTTGCGTCAGACCATTTTCTTATTACATTTTTTATCAGTCAATGTGTTGACGTTCCCTCCTTCCTAAGGAAGTTTTCTGCACCTACAAGGGCGCCAATGTGGGTCTATCGGTTGCTGGCTGGGCAGCGTCAACGTGTCACGTATACGGGAACGTTTTCACCGAGGCCAACGCCCACTTTTGACAGGAGTTTCTCGCGTGGCTATTTGGATTCGGCTATGATGGCTGCAACCACCTGCGACCACACATTTTGGCTTCACTGGAAAACCATCTGTACGAAGCGCTTGGACGGGGGAGTATTTTCGCACTTTTCCGTGGTCTCTAAAATCGGAGGCCTTGGAAAACTTCCCCTCCTGCTGATGATACTTCGGGCTGGTGAAGAGGCGCAAGGCTAAGGAACGGCTGCTGAGCACTTCATCCAATTCAAGTGAGTTCGTCATGCGGTGTTCGCGCAACACCGAGGTATTCACTATTCTTTTCGCGCCAGTTCGGGCAACTGACAACATGAGATCTCTAAACCAGCACGCCATGTCTGCACAGCTATAGGCACTTGTGCCAAATAAAATCAAAGAGGTCAGACTGAATAACCGTAAGAACATCCTAGCAAATCACGTCGATCACGTGACTGCACTTTCGGCAAAGAGATGATCAGTGGGGTAATTTATGATATTGATGAAGCTATTACCGAAAACGACCTACCAGTCCTGATCAAGCCTGCGTCAGTAGACATCATTATTGCAAGTGTGTGTCATATGGGTACATCACGATGCGTCAAGATTACATTTAAGAACGAGATACGCCCCCCACATGTGACATTGGGCCATTTTAGGCATGCAGTTTGGTCTTTTGGGCCAAAACCACTTCAGTGCTGAAAGTGCTTGAATATAGGTCACGTGAGTACTGTGTGCACGAAAAACACCGCTTGTTCCTGATGCACTGAGCCCCACAAAACGAACATGTGCCAGCCTGCGATGCTGAAATGTGCAAATTGCAACGGGCCCCCGGACGCTTCTTCAAGGAATTTCCCTGTTATACGAAGAGCGAGAGCAATAATGGAGAAAAAGGTTGAAGATCACTCCATACTAAAAAGCAGCTGCAACCGTTACGTGACTATAGGACCGTCCTCAACTGTGCATCAAGGCCTCCAGCACCTCATTGCCAAGCGAACCAGGTGCAATACCGTCACCTCTGCCTTTCGGGTCAGATGCCGTCAGGACTAAGGAAAAAGAATCTTCAGCAAGCAGTGCAACTGACACTTCATATATACCACCCAGGCCAAACATAGCCGTGCCTAAGAACAAGGAAACTTCTATCACCAACGCGATTGAAGATTGGCCTAAACTCCCAAAGCTACTGGCGTCTGACGAGGGACGTCAGATTTTGGCAGTAACGGCAAGCTCATCAGCACCCGATAAACTGACGGATGAAGATGACAAGTTCTCGGCATGATCACCACCCTAGACTGTGCCAATCGTTTGTTGCTGAGTAAGGTGCAGCTGCCGATGGCTCGGAACGAGTTCAAACTGCTCGACACCATCACTCCACTTCTCGCCAGTTTACAGAATTCTATCACTTGACAACACAAGCAGCGCCCCAACGGCTTTACCATCAACATGATTTATGAAGTATGGGACTGCGCATACATGTAGCGTAGATCAACGAATGAACTGCTGTGATTTCAGCCATGGGACTGGCCTCACTGTCTGTGATGCAAGGCGCAAAACTGCTGTAGCACTGGCGGCTACATTGATATTTAGAGACGAAGCTCCTCATGGCGTGGCTTGTGCAACTCTCGTTAGTGCGGTATCACCGGTGGCACATACCCGAAAGAGCGGTCCTTAGAATGTCCGCTGGATGGCGGCACTTGTATATGGTGAATACATGATAAAAAGATGTGAGATGAATTTACTTGGAGTGTTCACTAGATAGATGGAGGAGTGTTCACTAGATAGATGGACAGACGGACGGATAGACTAACGAACCGACAAACGGAAAAATAATAGTACGGATGGACGCATGGATGGAAGCACGGTCGAACAGACGCATGGACGGACGGAAGCAAGAACGAAGAGACGGGTGGAAGCACGGACAGACCAACAAACGCTTCGCCCCACCGATCATCATTTACCGATCATCAATCACAGCTTGTCCACTCCGTGGACAAGCTGTGATTTTTCTCCTCTCTAAGTTTATTTGCCTCTTTCCCTTTCTCCACTGCAGGGTAGCCTACCGGGCTCAGCACTGGTCTTTTATAATTATTCTCTGTCTCAAATGCTATTGCTCTACCTTCTAGATCGGTCCTACCTTGACTATACGGCAATTTAGAGCGCTGACGTCTTCGCGTGATAAGCTTCGGCTATGTGACGGTATGGTGGCGTCATTAAGTAGCAATCTCTGATTACGTGACGTTTCGCATTCCTCGTGTTGACACTTACTGGGACCTTTTTCGCGTTTGTTGAGGCATGTGAGGTTTACATTTTAACCATCATCCTCACCATTATCATCATCATGATCTTTGTCCTCAATACTGCTGCCGGGCCTTAAATCCTACTGCAGGACAAGGACCATGCCCCGGAACCCATGTTCCGCCAGTCAACCCGGTTTTGTGCTTGCTGCTGCCAAGTTATATGCGAAAAACTTCCTAATCTGATCAATTCACCTAAGTTCCGGTCTCCCCCGCATACCTTCTCTTAGAATCCAGTCGTTACACTTAATGACCGGCGGTTATCATTCCTACGTGCTGCAGTGTTTATATCCATGTCTTGATTTCGACTAAGATGTCTTTAACATCCACTCATTTCCTTACCCACACTGCTCTCTTCAAGTCTCTTAAGGTGTTCATAAAGATTAATTATTTGACGACTTCGCGCAGACAGAAGGCCAGCATTTGGTGGACACAATAGGCAGATTCGGGGGTGCGGGCATCAAGACGCGCGACTTGATATTCCGCTCTGCGTGCAACAACGTGGTCACGTTCCTGTTGGGACGTCGCCTGGACCTGGATGATCCACGACGGAAGGACATGGACGACCACCTCGAGGGCTTCCTTCTGGGCAGTGCAGCCTCGTCTATCGACTGTCGCCCACGCTGGTTGAAGTCGCTCGAGCGCTGGCTGTGGCCCACTTCTCCACGCGTCCACGTCGAAGACATGGCCAAGCAGCTTGAGGCTATGTCAAAGTAAGTGCATGAAAACACCACGAGAGCGAAACACGAACGTTTAAGCGGCAGGCACGTGCACATGGCTCATTATGGTATGGTACATGATGGTTTGTGAAACTCAAAATTTTCGTGTTCAATTTTGCATGGCTAGGCCAGCACGCCAGCAGACAGGCCGAGACAGACAGGTCGAGACACACAGACAGACAGGTCGTGATAGATAGATAGATAAATAGATAGATAATAGATAGATAATAGATAGATAGATAGATAGATAGATAGATAGATAGATAGATAGATAGATAGATAGATAGATAGATAGATAGATAGATAGATAGATAGATAGATAGATAGATAGATAGATAGATAGATAGATAGATAGATAGATAGATAGATAGATAGATAGATAGATAGATAGATAGATAGATAGATAGATAGATTAGATAGATAGATAGATAGATAGATCGATAGATAGATAGATAAGATAGATAGATAGATAGATAGATAGATAGATAGATAGATAGATAGATAGATAGATAGATAGTAGATAGATAGATAGATATATAGATAGATAGAAGATAGATAGATAGATAGATAGATAGATAGATAGATAGATCGATAGATAGATAGATAGCTAGATAGATAGATAGATAGATCGATAGATAGATAGATAGATAGATAGATAGATAGATACGCTCGCTGCTGCTCGCTCGTATCGCTACGTCGACTCGCTAGATCGCTCGATGCTAGCTCGCTCGCTCGATCGTCGCTGCTCGCTCGTCGCTCGACTCGCTCGCTCGCTAGACTGCTCGCTAGCTCGTCGTCGCTCGCCTAGCTCGCTGATCGTCGCTCGATCGCTGCTAGTAGCTGCTCGCTCGATCGCTCGATAGTCGTAGGATCGCGCCTCGCTCGCTCCTCGCTCGACTCGCTCGCTCGCTCGCGTCGCTAGCTCGCTACTAGATGTCGCTCGCTCGCTCGCTCGCTCGCTCAGCTCATCGTAGTAGATATTGTTATTAGTGGGCGCATGTTCGTCTCGCCGAAGAGAAGTCCACCGAGCGATGCGCATGGATAAATCTCAGCGTAACAAGGCCGTCAATCGACATCTACAAGGCAAAAATGGAAACGACGGTTGGGCAACGAAGGCGTACACTTTTACAAGGCCGAGTGTTCCAGCTGTTTGTCGGTTCTGGTCATGTATATAGCACCTCTCGTACGCTTGCCAGGTGTTGAGTCAAGAATCGAAGCATATTCTGAGATTTGGTGTAGCTATACGATTGGGTGTCCCACCATGGTGAGTTTGAAAGTTGAGGATTATTGTACTGTCAGCTAGGGGTTTCTTATAGGGGAGCTTACAAGTATAATTTGAGTTTCTTTTTCTTATAATATGAAAAACGAAGTCCTCAAAGGCGAAAAAAAAATTACTGTTGAGCACGAGTGTACTCTGGAAAATTAATTAGATGCTTTTAGAAGCACGAACACCGCGCAGTGTATAGAAACGACATATTGCGTCTGTCCACGCATTGCAGTGACGCAAAATTCGACCGTTAGTGGTAAAAAGCATGCAAGACCGTTTGTACCTTGCGCGGTGTGCGTGGTTTACGAAATTCCACTTACCTGTGGTAAATTTTATATCGGCCAGACCACACGATGCGTTAATGACCAGGCAAGGGAGCATGAGCTTTCAAATGATCATAAGGATGAGTGCCCATTGACCCATGCACTGCAAATCCCGCATGTGTGAGCCGGACTTTACAAACATTCGCATACTTGGAAGAAGCGAAAACCCTGTTGCATGTGAACTTATAGAGGCGTATTTTATCAATGTGAAGCGAGACATGTGTGTCCGTAAGACGTCTGTCACCCTGCGTAAATGTGAAGCGCAATTTTTGATGTTTTGCTTTCTTCTTGTGTTAAGCGTGGAGTTGTTTGGTAATGTCCTGCGCAACTGAGTGCGCATATGTCTGCATGCATACAAAAAAGGAGCTCTTTTTCAAATAAAGTTAGTTGCAAGTGTCTTTTTTTTCTCTCTGTTCATGTGGGTTGCGTCCAAGATATTTCTTCAATATATGTCTCATCGGCATTCACAGAGCTTCGCGCTTGCTAGGAGTGATAACTAAGAGCGATTAGTATGATGGAGTAAAGTCCATCTTGAAATTATATTGCCTATCTCTTTAACGTGCACTTAGATGAAGGCGCACCCCACTCTCCCGTTCACAACCAACACGCGGCAGTTTCTCCTAATACGGAATCAAGACCGAGCGCTGATGGTTGGCGGTACGACATCGTAACCGTTAAGCCACACACTCATGGCATATACCAACATGCAGGCAGCATACACACAAATGATTCGTCATATTCAAGATGAATACACCACGACAGTCTATGCCCGTGTGCTATTTCGCGGCGCTCTTTTGCCTAACAACTTGCGCACATGGGCTAGTTGGTACACCATAGTTAACCAGTGTTAAGCGCAAATAACTTTTGGACGAATTGATAAAACGAATGAGCCAGTTACGGCCGTTTGACCATAACTGGGCCTTACGTCGTGAAGCACGACTTTATCACCATCACGTTCCTTTTAGCCAAAGCGCGAAGGTCGCGGAACGGCATGCCTGCCTCGGCGGCCGCGTTTTCGCCGTAGGTGAAAGTTCTACACGCCCGTGTGCTTATATTTAGGTTCCAGTTAAAGAACCGCAAGTGGTGGTCGAAGTTTCGGGATCGCTCCACTGGGGCGTCCCTCATAAACATACTGTGCGTTTGAGAGTTAAATCCCTAACACCTATGATACGAAAATTGCGTCGTACATCGCCGACCTTAAAAATTGACTGCATGCAGAGCTCTCGTCAGACCAAATTTAGAATATGTGGATCTGATCGGGAGCCCGCATAAAATGCATTTAACACGGAAATGGAAAAGAGTGCGAAACTTGGCCTTAAGATTTATATACACCACGTACTTGCATTTTTTAAGCGTGCCCGTTCTTCGCGACAGTGCAAAATAATAAAAAGAAAACTAACTCATCACAGAACTGTATCTCACATGAAATTTCTATATCAGTTGTACCACCGTCACTACAAAATACCGCTTGAAAGCCATTGAATACAACCCACGCTCCCTGGATTTCGTGCCGACCGGTTGTGCGCCCGCACGCTCCGCGCGCTCGCGACCTTCGGCGTCTTCGTGGCTCTGGCCGACTGGGCTCGCCTTACGTCACCTCCTGCCGCCGACGGTCTTCGACGACAGCGCAGCTCTGATTTACTGGACCTGCTCTACGCCATCTACAGACGCCGACAACATCTCTCGCAAGTGTACCCCGTCCTCGGACTCCAGTGACCGTGCTTCCATCTTTCCTGTCTCTCCTATCCCCTCAGTTTGTTGTTGCTTCTTTATTCTTTTTTCTATACCTTTACTTCTACCCTTCTTATCCCTCCTCACCCCCATCCCTTGTGAGCTCTGTGGCGGTGTCGCTCACTGAAGCAGACAATAACGGGGCTCACTTTTCTCTTCCTTTCTCTTAAGAACCACTTCACCACCCCATGCGGTCTGGTCGTAGAAACCACAAGACAGTTATGCAGCCAGTTAGAAATCTTAACAGGTACATCAACATTCCCTTTTCCACATGCAACATCACTAAGAAATAAATCACCCGAAGAAGTAGTTAACGCTTAACGCTAATAGAACAGGATCATTTGTTAAGTTTTGAAATAGCTTTCGTTAGACGTCTGAAGTTATGTCAATGCTCAACAGCTTTTTTGGCAGTTGATTCCCGCGTCAAGCATCAGTGTGAGTGACTATTCATAGCTCTTCTAGAATGATGAGTCGCCGTGGCACGGGCCGTCATGCCACGCAATATCTGCAGCGATTATTTGCTTTGACACCCACAGAGGACCGCATGGTGGGCAACACGACCGACTACCTGCTGGGCGCCACGGCCGTGGTGGCGCTGTTCGTGCAAAGCCACATACTCATGTTCGCCGCCCGTGCGGACAGCCTGCAGGAGCAAGTGCGCAGGGAGATCGACCGTGTTGTGGGCAGGGAGCGGCTGCCCGCGTGGACGGACCACGTCCACATGCCACTCACCATGGCCACCATCTGGGAGATGTACCGCTGGAAAGCGTGCACGCCTTTCGGCATTCCTCGCGGGTATGACGACCACGCTCGTATGGCATTACGCCACCAAAACGCGTATGCCTCACGATTCAGCGAGGCATACGCAATGAGGTTACACGATGCAGTGTTGAGAAATGCTTCAACAGAGAATGCCGCGAGGGAGACCAAGTTTCGTCAAAAGGGATTGTCAGTTGTAATGGGAAAGATTGCCTTTTTAGCAGCGTTTTATGCACGCCTTGTTCACTCTCGCAGAACCTCAACTTCACATGTGGAGACAGACAGACAGACAGACAGACAGACAGACAGACAGACAGACAGACAGACAGACAGACAGACAGACAGACAGACAGACAGACAGACAGACAGACAGACAGACAGACAGACAGACAGACAGACAGACAGACGGACGGACGGACGGACGGACGGACGGACGGACGGACGGACGGACGGACGGACGGAGACAGACAGACAGTCGACCTGACAGACAGAGCTACGAAAAATAAAAACGCGTAATGAAGTTCTTTAGTAAAGGAGGAACAGGTGGCATGCATTTTCAGTTGAAAGTCGTTGTTCTCTTTTCTTCTGTCTATGTGTGGACATCACACCTTTCCATCTCGTGATCATCCCCTATTCTCTTCGCACCTCCCTTTCAAGGTGTTACGGGAAGTCCGAATTTGCGTAAGTGGCTGTCAAAGCGTGTAAGGAGTTGTCACGAATGTTAATCGGCATGAATGGATGGACATTGGGAAAGTTGAGTGCAGTGGCGATCAGGTTTCATAACATAAAATGGGGTTCACTGTATGAATGATAGCCGAAAGAAACTAAAAGTGTTATATTCAACTTTATTGTTTATCCAATACACATATAGGAGCCGTCCTCTGGAAGTTCTCCTGGGCTGATCAGTCAAGTCGGTAGATAATTGAATATGCATCATTCATCGTACAATTAAAAAGTCACCTGAGTATGCACCATCCATCCGGGATCATAGTGGTACCACAAACAAAAAAACGTCAAAGCTCCGGGAATCGTTTACCCGGAATTTTTCAATTCGCCTAAATATATCCCACTGAAATCAATCTCTCAATCACGCTCTAACGATGTCCCAGCTTAACCGTCAAGAACTCGCCATTCAGCGTAAAATATACCAGCTTAGTCTCTTTCAGAAGCTTTATTATCACAACTTTAGCTTTTGACATATTTGCATGGCGCAAGACTACGAGTAGTTAGGACGTAACTGCAGAAGAAGAGACACAGACAAAAAGAGCGCTCACTTCAACTGATATTTTATTACCGAAAACGCTTGAAATGTATACTCGTGACAGAACATCACCGCGCAATCGCGCCACCTATTGCATTGCTGTGCAAATATGCTGATTCCCAATCACCAACTATCCCAAGCATCTGTCTTATCATATAACCTTCGAGAACAGTTTGTTAAACCCCCTTTTTCAGACAAGCAAAATTCATCAGCTAAAACTGTTCATGTTCCTTGTTGCAGAGCTATAATCTACTGTTCATTCGTAAGAAGAACCATATCCGAATCTAATCTATGGGCACAATGGGCTACCGCTATCACCAACAAATCACTTTTTAAGGTTTTTTTGCAACGTGTGTTTGTCACTCTTTTGCGTTTAAAAGAAATGTTGGACGATTCAGAGTACGATGTACTCTACTATGGGAGAGTGATAGAGCTGTCTCTGTCTCTATACATGCAATAGTCTTCGCGCTAAATTGACAAAAGAAAAAAATGTAGCTTTATTTGATGCAGCTTCTATTCACGTCGTCTTTTTTTTCTTCTTCTCTGGCTTCTAATTATTATTTGTTTTAGATTTTGAACATGAATTGCATGCATTATCCTTATCACCACGTCTTTTTGTTGACATCTTTGATTGGTCATCTACCTTGTATGATTTTGTAGATGGTTCAAGTTTCATTATTAAGTTTTGTATCAAGTTTTATTTCCTATTTTGATATGTGACACTCCCTTTCCTTTTGTTGTGCGCCAACACTGAGGGTAAAATAAATAAGGTAAAGCCTTCCATGACTGTTGACAGGCTTGAACAGGTTGATAGGCTGGCATGAATAAGTCCCTGGATCTGTGATACACTGAACGTGGTGGCTCAAGAGAGGTGACTCTGAAGCAATCAGTTAGCAATAGTAGGAGGTAAACTACAAAAGCCACAAAACGTTGAAATAAAAAAAAAAGCGGAGCAGTACAAAAACAAACAGAGAGCAAAGACGTGGCAACAAACAACGACGTTTATTTCGGAAAAAAACTTTCCTCCCAAGTCCGTACAACGCTACTATGGTGCTACTATAGAAAACGCTACTATGGAAAAGAGTGATATGGTGCGATGTTTTTTGAAAAATATGGTAGCTATGTGGCGAATATTAAAAGTGCGTCATAATTAGGTTACTTTGCGATTATTAGCAAACTTGTCTGAAATAAGGAGTGTGCCTTGGCCCATTCCATCAGCATTTTTCATAACGTTGTCAACCATTCAATTGTGATACTTCCGTTTCCCCATGGAACCTCAAAATTTGTTTCAATCAATAAAAATTCGACTCCTTGGAACTTAGTTATAAGGCAGTGTCTGGCTTCTCGTTATACCAATGTTGCAGTACTTCCATACACACAATTCAACAAATAGGTGAAAAGTGAAATAATAATAATATTAATATTATTATTGTTAATAATAATAATATTATTAATAATAATAGATCTTTGGTGAGAAAGCCCAAATAAAGAACCTAAGGCTTCAGAGACAGCGGTATTTTAAAAAAATCTAATTGGATTTTCATTTCTTTAATCATTGTAGTTGTTAAACGGTTTGTCTGTTGAGTGGGTCAAATTATACAGTTACGTCGGAAGGTATTCTGTTTGTCTATAAAAAATAAACGATACGCAACACGTTTTGGTATACAGCGTGCGCAGTCAGTGGCCATGTTTCGCTCTGTTGGTGGTCCTTCCATGTATGCTGTCTATATCCACTCCTGCAGAGTCGCGGAAGACACGGTGATCGGTGGCTACCACGTTCCCAAGGGCACCGTACTGCTGCCCAACTTTTGGGCTGTGCACCAGAGTACCGAGCTATGGAAGGAGCCAGAGAAGTTCGACCCTTCGCGATTCATCGGACCCGACGGCACCGCACCGTCTATCAGGCCCGCACATATCATAACCTTTTCGTTGGGTGAGTAAATGTAGAAGGCTTCGGGAAAGGCACGCGGTCTCTCATTCTATTTCCATATGCATTCCCGTGATGGCTTTACATTTGTTTGCAGGGCCAACTGTACGTAAGGCTACAGGCTGAGAAAGCTGAGAATAAAAGAGAAAATAAAAGCTGTCCACATACACAAACGTTTTAAAGTCTAGCTGTTAATACAGAGGTGACTAGAATACAACAATTCTCGCAGTTATGTGACACAGAAATTGTGCAAGCCCTGCTACTCCACTCCAGTTCCCTAAAGAATCGAGAAGCTGTTCAAAACCGGGACCGTCAACAACAATATTTTTAGGAGGGGGATATTTGAGAGTAGAATGCTGCGTTTTTTTACAATGCGAATGAATTTTTTTAGTCTCGACATGTCCGGCGTCTGTCAATGTCCGCGCGCTGGGAGTTGTTATCTCCCCGCTCTAACTCTTCCACAACATCAGCTACGGGCGCGTGCTTATCCTCGCCCCTCACGACCGGAGCAAGTGGTGTGGGCAGAGTTGCGGAGTGTGGCTTGAGAGAAGGAGCGCGCTCTGGCGTGTGAAGGCACTCGCATCGCGGGAGCTTGGCTCCAAGTGTGTGGAAGAGTAAGGAGAGGGCAGGTGCAGTGCTTCACCACTCCTTTTCTCGACGCCTACTCTTGCTCCTTTCTGCACACCACTTTTTCGAAGTCCACTCCCTCGTGCGTATATATAAATGAAGTGAAGCGCAGGCATCGCTTTCAACGGTTCACTTGGTGATGAACGTGTAAATAACTGGTTAACGGTACTAATCATCATCTCGTCATTAATTTACGCCATTAAACGTATTACGCTATGTATTCTCGGCGCAAGAAATGCATTCGCATTTCCTCACGATTCCCTTCGGGAAGGGGGGGGGGCAATTTTTACAAATAACACGGGCCCTACTAGGCCCCAAGCAAGAGTGTTAACATCAATGAACATAAACAATGCCAACAATAGTAGTTACAACTGTCGCTAACTTAATTAAGCAACGGAGGAAACGTACACCACAATCAACAAGCAAATGAAAGTGAATAAATGTGTTTCGCAATTTCCAACAGCAAATATTATAAGTAATAAAACATGCGCATACAGATTTTAACATATGAGGTAAATTGCACACTATGCATAAAAAAGTGAGCGCGGCAATGCACTGCAAACATAGCTGTTCAGCATAAACAAAACTTAATCGTCAAAGGAAAGATTATTTCAAAATTTAACAAATAATTCTGTTGTATTAGCGTTAACTACCTCTTCGAGTAATTATTTCTATAGTGATGTTGCATATGAAAAAAATTCGGCAGATCCCACGTACTTGAGAATCGACGTTTTGTAAAGCATGCGGAGAGAAGGTGACCATTTTGCAAATTTTTCATTGAGCTCCACATCATGAAATTACGTCAAATATATGTACAAATTTTGCACGCAACGACATATCTTGAAGAGTTGCAGATGTTTATATAACCAGTTGTTTGCACTTGCGCAATGATGCCAACTGAAACATGCGTATTAGAAACACCAAAAGCTGATATGAGGCGCTGATGGTCGTTAGGATGCTGGCTCTGGACACTGCTACGTAAATGAACTTCCATGCATGGCAACTAATCAGAATTGACATTGACCTGATGTGACGGCTGTATCGAAGGAATACGTATGTAATGTGCACAAAATTGGGTAGGCAGCACTGCTACCACTATTGACGTTTCACGAAGATTTGTGTCTGTTTGAAAAGTAGTTCCGAGACCTGGGGTAGCTTTGTGGTAAAATGCTTCATCGCAATGCAGAACGCTTGGGTTCGATTCCAACTGGGATACTGAACTTTATTATTTAAATTTGTCGTGGGGTCAACGCTGCCTATTTCAGGTTTTTTCTTTACACTACCATTATACTCTATGCCTTTGTTGGGTCGACGGTACCGTAGTGGGTATTACTTAACGCTCACGAGTTAAAATGACCCATGCCTGTTGTCGTCGTTCCTGGGTAGATACTGAGTGTCAATCATCTGGGGCACATACCCAGACACCAGCGGCACATACCCACCCGTGGTACAACGTACAAACTGCTTCATTCGTGCAAGCACCACTTAAGTCAGTGTTGGAAGGGTTCTGTCCTATATGAAGTGGTTGCCAGAGTACAAGTAGATTAAAGCATGATCCATAATAGACACGAATCGATTTCGTTTATACAAGCGAATACAGCGTGGTATGCACGTGAAAAAACAACAGCAGGTCGAACCTTCCGGAGCCATCCACTGATGCATCCATTTAAATTATATCGTGGTTTGGGGACGTTCGGACCACAACAATTATCAATTATTCGTTTCTGTTGCAGGTAAAAGAATGTGCCCAGGGGAAAGTTTGGCAACGGCTGAGGTGTTTCTCTACCTGACCATGCTGCTTCAGAAGTTCAGAATCCTTCCCGAAGAGGGCACCATTGTTCACATTGGTTCGTACCAGCCGCTGTACGAGCACGCCGCCACCAAGATACGTTTCCTGCCTCGCTCCGATTGAAACGCCCCTCGGAAAGGCGCCGATGAAGCAGTTCCCACCAAAGCAACGCAGTCGCAATGGCGGTGGTCTGCTGAGATACGGGGCTGGGTTGCTCCCCGCTGTGGCGGCCGTATTTCGATGAGGACAAAATACAAGGACATTCATGTACTTACACCAGGTTTATTGTTAAAAAAGTAAAGAGTAGAGAAGGGGGCGTTGTTATGATGAGGACGAAGGTGACAACAAAGTGATGTCGTGGACCTCAAAGAAACTATTTGAAATTCCTTGCTGAGTTTTGTCTCATGCAAAAAATATTGTTAAGCGCTTTCAAGATTTCGCGCTTAGGACGAGGTAGTGGTCCCAATAGCACTTTTTTCCCTTGCCTTTTCCTAACGCTGAGTAGCCAGCCAGCAACTTGACTCAGGCTGACCTCACAACTTCCCCAACCCAGCCAACTTTTCTTTGTACCTTAAGGTAGCAGAGCCTAGTGTAGCTAGATATCCCTGGGAGATTAATCTGTTTTGCAGTAGGTATCAAAATGACCCGGTCAAGGATTCAAGTGGGGCAATCTAAAGCATGACTACCGCTATATCTTGCAGAGGCTTAGCGAAGTACTCATTTAGAATGTGTTCGACATTCCTGTATGTATTATCGTGTGTGTTCATCTGCGCATGTAACCATACGTACAAACTGCTTAATTCGTGCAAGCACCGCTTAATTCAGTGTTAGAAGGGCTCCGTCGTATATGAAGTGGTTCCCAGAGTACAAGTAGATAAAAGCATGATCCATAATAGACACAAATCAATTTGGTTTATACAAGCCAATAGAGCGCGTTATGAAGAAAAAATCTTTATTCTGCACTCTCGCTGTTCACTGCTTAGTTCGCTAAATCTCGGAAGCTCTTACACTTCCTCGAACGTCATCTTTCGCATAAAACGCTTCTTTCTCTTTTGTTTGCCTTCTTGCAGGTCTGTTATTAGCCCTCTCTATTTCTCTTGTCCTAATTAACCTCCCCTGTATCGACTTCGTTCGGCTTGGTCTGCGAGTTTTGTCAAATTGCTTATGCAGTACTAAGTATCTTGTAATATTATTCACTTGTGTACAATTATCATATATCTAATCGTCATCTTTCGGTATTGCAAACTAGTAAGAGAATGGGACATCGTCAAGCTGCTCAAGCTGTTATTGCGAAACTGTTCCACACAAGGTGCAACCACACGTATACGCGTTAAAGTGCGTCTGCGCGTGGCTTGTGGACTCGGTGTCGCACCGTCACTCAACAGACAGAAAGAGAGAGCGCCACTTAGTGTTGCCATTTACTTTCTTTTTTCGTATCGAAGAGGGCACGGCGCTGAATGGACACGCCACGCGTTGACGCGCGGTAACGCGTACGCGTGGTCAGGCCTTTAGGCTTAGTTCGCAGCTAGTATCAATAGAACGACGCATTGACATCTGTGGCCTTGGCACAGCATGCAGCAACAATAGGAACCAGCCAGACATGAGCTCGTGTAAATTCAGTTGTTCATTATGAGCGGTTTTCAAACTTCCCAAAACAGTAAATCCACTAAAGTTTTGAGAGCTTGGCCACAATTAAGCGAAAATTTATGTTTATCGGCACGTATTGTTACCCGCAGATGTATGGATTTGTATGCAAGCATATATGAAAAATAAAGATAAGGATTTTTTTTCTCCCCATGCCGTTCATTTTGTCTACTTTGTCGAATGTGACGGCCACTCAAGACAACGTGCCACAGCCGCTGTTGATTGGCGCAGCAGTATACTCTCGGCTACACTAGTTGAAGTCGTCGTCATGATATTTACGCGGTATATTCATTCAATACGATATGTGTTACCTATATGAACCTGCTGTCACGTTTCTGTATAGACGTTTGTGAACTTTAAGTGGTTCTTTAAATAACTTGCAGAATATGCTGTGCAATAGCATGCAGCAACCACATATTAATAACACAAAATGCTCATTGCTATTATAAAACCTTGCAATCTTGGCTGGCCAGTGAATGGGAAAATTCAAAACAGATGAAAAAGCCATCTTTCACAGCTGTGTATTCAAATTCAGAACTAATATGTTTAATGTAACTTAGAAGTACTTGTTGCTCGACTAGTTGGTTCATCATATTGAGGATAACTTACTGAGTGTTTAGGCATACTGAGGGTTTTAGGCGTCTAGAAGTTTTCCTCAATGTCTCAATGGGTGTAAACCTTTATCGAATGTACAGATTTTTCGTATCTTTCAAAGGGATTGATGAACACCCCACGTTGATCGGTATTCTTTCATGTGCAGAGAACTTTAGGATACAGCGCTGTCGTATGCTGTTGTCGTCTCATGTATCGTGGTGCAACGCTGGCGAATTCATGTGTAGGAAAGCCATCTGTAGCATATTACGCGCTCCATTCAAGGAAACGCCTCCTTCCTCTTGTTTTTCGAGCACCTTGATGATGATATTACCGCAGGAAAAGGTCATGGTTTCGCAGCAAGGGACAATCAGTGAACGGGATAGCAACAAATAGGAGCGTCACGGAAAGTGTGGCAACCAGGTCGAAATGCACAGCTCACTGCTCATCAAGTAAGAACACACAAAAAGAACACACACAGGAGGAGCGCGAGCTAACAAAGTTCACACATCAACCCTCGACGCACAGTTCTAACTCGAATGACTCACGAAACGTATACGCACAAATATACACGGGCTGAGCGCGAACTGACCAGTGTCACAGCTGTTACTTCGCTGTGCTGGGAAAGTGCAATGTTTTCGCCAATGGAGAAACTGCAGGGAGTGAAGTGACCTTTCTGCGCCCTGTAGCTACAAGGCAACCGTTCAAGTGAAAGCCCAAGGCGTCAGTACGATTCTCCGCCACCACGAGACATGCGTGTGCGCGATGCACGGGGAGACCTTGCACCGCAGCACATTGTACCCGAGTGGGCCAACTCAGCGGCCTTCGTGCCATCTCGCTGGAAAAGATGAGCAAACACTGATATGCCCTCCCCAGACATTGGCATTCCGCCTGCGATAAATGGTAGATTTAAACAGCTCGCCGTAGTATGGTGTGCAGGGCGTGAGCGCTCGTGGTTCAGTGGCGAACGTCGCGCGCTGTAGAGCGCAACGTCGCACCTTCGGTTCCACGCATAGGAAAAGTTTGTTTATATTGAAATACCACGGGTTCAGCTGACGCTTTATTCAAGCAACAGCAAAATGGCGCCGATGATGAAGAGGAACGGGCGAGGACTGATGATGGTTATTGACAGATGAGGATGACGTCCAATGAATTCTTACACTAATTTCCCCCGTCGACGGAAGCAGCCAGCCTGGCCGCGAATTACGCTGGGGAACGCATACGATAGGGCTTGAGACGCGAAACGTGCACAATCTCTGTCCCGCAGCAGCGTTGCACAGCGGGGACATGAACAGGTGTGACAAGGTAGTTCACCGGTGAGGTCTGTTCGATAATTTTGTAGGGGCCAAGACAGCGTGACTCAAGCTTCTCGCATAAGCCAGGCGTTCGCGCAGGAGTACACAGAAGTACATCGTCGCCAGGGCGGTAGAGAACGACATGGTGAGTGGCATCGTAACGATGTTTGCGATCGTCTTGGCTTGCTTCGGTGTTTACACGGGCAAGACGACGGTATCGAGCAACACGGGGCAGAAACTGGTCGCAAACGAATGGTGAAGAGTTGACGGGGCCAGAAAAGAATGAAACGTCGAGTGGTGATGTCGGTTGGCGTCCGTATACTAGGAAAAATGGAGAATAGCCTGTGGTTCGTTGAACTGACGTATTATATCCATACGTGACAAAGGGAAGTATGGCATCCCAATTGCGATGGTCCGGTCGGATATACATGGACAGCATGTCACACAGCGTGCGATGAAATCTTTCTATTAAGCCATTGGTTTAAGGGTGAGAGCTAGATGTTGTTTTATGAACTGTTTTTGATGCTTGAAGAACTTCACTGAGCGTGCTTGAAAGAAATGCCTTGCCCCGGTCGCTCAAAAGAACACGAGGGCTCCGTGACGTAGGTAAATAGCATGCAAGAAGAAAGTTGTTACTTCCGAAGCAGTTCCTGAAGTGATCGAGGCCGTCTCAGCGTACCGGGTCAAGGGATCAACCGTGGTGACGATCCATCTCTTGCCGTCTGATGTAGTTGGGAGGGGCCCAAGAGGTCAATTCCGACGACGGAGAACGGCTCTGATGGACAAGGAAGTGGTTGTAGGGTCCCGACCGGAGCAGTTGTGGGCCGCTTGCGGTGTTGGCAAAGTGCGCACGAGGCAATATATTTACCGTCGTGGAAAGACCTGGCCAGAAGAATCGACTGTGGATGCGCTCGTATGTTTTGTAGTAACCCAAGTGTCCTGACGTCGGGTCGTCGTGGGAAGCGCGCAGAACTTCAGTGCGTAGTGCGCGTGGTACGACGGGAACCCATCGGTGGCCTTCCGGGTGGAAAATGTATCGATGTAGCGCATCGTCCTCCAACTTGAATAGTCGAAGTTGTTTCCGGAGCCTGGAATTTGGGGAAGATAAAGCGCCGGTAAGCCGACAGATGATGTCAATGCAATAAGAATCGGCTCGCTGGTGAGTGGTAAGTACTGACGGACGGGTGGATGAAGGCAGAAAAGAAATCGATGATATCGACGAGGCGTCCTCCGTATAGCCGATTTGACAAGGGGATGTGATGTGCGCTGAAGACTACGGCAAAGGGCATCGTGACAAAGCGTCGGCATCTTGGTGTTGTCTTCCAGTCTTGTAGATGACGTCGAAGTCATACGATTGTAACCGGATAATCCAGCGGCCAAGTTGTCCCGACAAGTTTTTGATTGTGGACAACCAGCAAAGAGCATGGTGGTCTGTCACAACAGTAAAATGTCGACCATGTAGATACGAACAAAATTTTTGGATGGACCAGACAACAGCCAAGCACTCTTGTTCGGATATCGAGTACCCCTTTTCTGCAGAGGTCAGAGTGCGGCTTGCATACGCGACAACTTTCTCGCGAAAGGCATGGTTGCGCTGGAGGAGTACGGCGCCGATTCCTTGTCCACTAGCGTTACTGTGTAATATCGTAGATCCCAATCAAAAATGATCCAAGGTAGGGTGTCTTCACTTTCCGCAATCGGGAACACAAGTCGGCACGCATAACTGAAATAGTTGCTTCCGTGTCAACCAAAGCCAACACCCGCACACCTTGCACAGTTACCAATAACATCTTTGACGGTCGTTCAGGAGGACTTGTGACATTTCGCCGCGAGGCAGTTTTCCCTCCAAAAAGTGCACTGTTTAGTTTTCCGATCGCTGGGCAGCCAGTTGAGAGACAGGTCGAAGGGGTGAAACAGAGCGTCGGCGTGGCGAAGGGGAGCGTGGTCGGGAGGAACGTGTATTTTTGGTCGAGTTGGAAATGCGCATAGGAGACGGGGATCGGTGGTTGGAAGGTCTGTCGCCATAACGGTAGTAACCTCGTGCACATGTGTCGTCTCGTTCAAAAGCGGCATAACCACAACGTTCATCATGCTGCCGACGTCGACAGACCCGGGAAATGTGTCCTCAAATTCCGCTGTAGTAGCAAGTAGGCCGTGGGGCCCGCCAGGAAGAATGGTAGGTAGGGTTCGGTGGACGGGTGACTAGAGGTGCGAGATGTTCGTGATCAGGCACAGGTGGTGGTAATTGAGATGGCGAGAGTTGCATTGAAGCGTTCTGTGCATACGAAGCGGGTCGGGTGCATGGTGGAGCGCGGTGGGTGCTTTGAAACGCTGACATTTCTTCCCTAATAATGCCACGCAGATCGCTAGAAGCGGGTTGAGCGGGAACGTTGTGAGAAGGAAGTAAACTGTAGGCTTCCAGTTCCTCACGAATTATGGTTCGAATGATGTATCGGAGCACCATACTGTTTGCCAGAGGGTTCTCAGAGAAGTCGGGTCTCAGGGGGATTGACTGCAACGTATCAAGCCGCTGGCATACAGAGACGACGTCGGAAACCGTCGAAGGGTTGTGCGCGACGAGGGCGTTGAAAGCGGTAGGTCCGATACCCTTCAAAAGGTGCCGGACACGATCACCTTCTGGCATGGTGTCGTCGACACGGCGGCAAAGTGCGAGCACATCCTCAATATAGGAAGTGTAGGACTCACCGCAATGTTGAACACGTTCTGCCAATTTCTTCCGAGCAACTTCTGAACGGACGGTCGGTGTGCCGAAAATGCGTCGGAGCTGGTCTTTGAAGGAAGACCAATCGCGGAAGTCGCTCTCATGATTTAAGAACCACGTCATGGCAACCTGAGAAACGTAAAACTGGACGCGTGATAATTTCGATGCCTCGTTCCAGTTGTTGTAGACACCTATGTGGTCATAGTTGTCGAGCCAGTCTTCGACATCTTCGCCAGGCAGACCGGAGATGATTGGAGGTTCCCGAGGGGGGTTGTTGACCGGGCTAGAGTTGGCGGTGGGTGGTTGAGCCGACGGGTGGTTCGGTTAGTCTTGCTCTTGTGCCATGGTGCTCTGCTGGCGTAAGCGACTTCCCGAACTGAGCTCCAGGAGCTGGCTTTGGATGGAGAGAGGTCGAAGAGATCGGGAAGCACCTCCACCATTTGAAATACCGCGGGTTCAGCTGACGCTTTATTCAAGCAACAGCAAAATGGCGCCGATGATGAAGAAGAACGGGCGAAGACTGATGATGGTTATTGACAGATGAGGATGACGTCCAATGAATTCTTACAATATATTGCCACCTAAAGTTGTGAGCTGGCAAGCCCTAGCGAGCCGAAAGGGGAAAAAAGAACAAAGAATTGTGTGTTAGCGCTTCGTTTAAAGGTACGCGCTCGTGTCTTTCTGCCCCGCTGTTCCTGTCTTGTATTCACGGCTCTTGGTGCGTGACAAACTGGTGGACGTGCTGGGTAATCTATGCACTGTACCCCTCCACATAGCAAGAACTCAAGTGCCCTACCGGTGGTTACTCCTGTGCACCGCGCCAGCAGAAGAATCCGAGGGCAACCTCCTGAGTTTGGACTGCTCGTAAACAACATGGCAGCTCCGACCAGCCCTACTGACACCAACCCAAGCGGTAAGAACGGCACAACGCCGCTTCATTGCACCTTACTCACACCGCGAACGCCAAATCTCTTTCATGGCACTGCACTTGAGGATGTCGAAGTTTGGCTCGTTCGTTACGAGTTCGTTGCCGTGCACAACCAGTGGGACGACGCAGACAAACTGCGGCACGTCTATTTCAGTCTTTTGGATGGCGCACGTGTATGGTATGAGAACCGGGCAGGTATTCTTACATCGTGGGAAGACTTCAAACACCGACTTATTGGGACATATGCCAGCCCTGACCGGCGGGAGAGAGCTGAGCGCGATCTGCAGTCCCGCATACAACTGCCGAATGAAGGAGTTGCGATGTATGTAGAGGACATGACGCGTCTTTTTCACCGAGCTGACCCCGGCATGCCAGAAAAAAAGAAGGTACGGTACCTCATGCGCGGGGTGAAAGAACAGCTTTTCGGTGGGCTTGTGCGCCATCCTCCCAAGACTGTGTCCGAATTTCTCAGAGAAGCCGTCACCATCGAAAGCACTCTTAGGCACCGGGCCCCGTCATACGAACGGCACGTCAACGCTTCAACTACGGACTACTTGGGAGCTTTCGGTGGTCAAATGAATTTCTTCCGAGAGATCATACGTTCAGTCGTCCGCGAAGAACTCCAGAAAGTCTGTGCCCTCGCAGCCCACTATTTCTTCGTTGTCCAGCGTAGTCCGAGATGAAGTCCAGCATGCCTTAAGAGAACCTCCTTTCATGCGGGATTATCAACCACCCAGTGACTTCCCCTGCATGTCGTATGCTCAAGCTTTGCGGCAACCTGTTACACCCGCCATCCCGCATCCCACCGTGGCCCCAGCCATGCTGCAGACGGTCCAAGCGGCGCCGTGTTACAGCGCACCTCGCCTGGTTTCCCGGAAATCAGACGTCTGGCGTGCGCCAGATAGACGTCCTCTCTGCTTCCACTGTGGCGAAGCTGGGCATCTTTACCGACACTGTTCTTACCGGCAACTTGGACTACGCGGATTTTCGACGAACTCACCGCCACCCAGGTTCAGTGAGCGGCCCCCTCAAATTCAAGAGTATGTGGCTCAGCAGCGCGGAACTTCGTCGTCCTTGCACCAGTCACGCTCCCCGTCTCCGCGGCGATTTTCTCCTAATCGCCGTACCTATTCGAGCGTGGTGCAGGGTCGGTCACCCAGTCCACGCCGGGAAAACTAACCACGGCGACCTTCGGGGGCGAGGCCGCTCATACTGGACAAGCTCAAGGCCTCCTACCGACGCTTCCGCAAACTGACGATACCCCGACGACGACGATACCAGATGGTTCCGCAAAGATTTCGTTAGACATTCCAGTGCTGCTCGACGGTCGCAAAGTCAGTCACGCCACTCGTCACGCCACTCGGCGTTTGCACAGCGCGAATACAGATTCGTGGTTCTACCTTTGTTGTCAGCTTGAGCGTTCTCCATCAGTGTTCTCGAGACCTGATAATTGGCATGGACTTCCTGAAAGAGCATGGTGCTATCATCGACATTCGACAACGCCTCGTCACATTTTCAACAAAAAGCGCCACACCAGAGCATAATTCCAGCCACGATCAAGTATGTCTGCGTGTAATTGACGATGATGTGATGATACCACCGCGCTCAAGTGTTATGGTTCGAGTCGCGTGTAATGAATCAGCACACGCTGAAATGGTGGCGGAGAGCAATCGATCCTTACTCTTTTCCCAGGGTATCTGCGTAGCACGAAGCCTAGTAGACCTCCAGGCTGGCCACTGCGAGGTTCTTGTTACAAACTTCAGCTACGAGCGCCGACACCTTTTCGCTGGTACTTTCATCGCCTATGCCTACCCAGTAACCAATGTGACTGAGTGTTTTGCTTCCGAGGCGACCGATAATGCCGAAGAACCTGTCCAGTGTGTCGACGTAAATCGAACGCTTTCTGACGAAAACAAACGAAGGCTCAACGACTTGTTGATAGAATTCCACGCCTGTTTTGCTCGTTCATCAAGGATTCGTCAGACATCGATTATCAAACACCGTATTATCACCTACGGCGACGCGCACCCTATACGGCAACAGCCTTACCTAGTTTTACCAACTGAACGACGCGTGATTCAAAAGCAAGTGAAGGAAATGCTTCAAGACGGTGTAATACAGCCATCAAGCAGCCCTTCGTCATCGCCAGTGGTCCTTGTAAAGCAGAAGGATGGTACACTTCGCTTTTGTGTCGATTATAGGAAGCTGAATAACGTCACAAAGAAAGACGTGTACCCGTTGCCTCGAGTTGATGATTCTCTTGACCGGCTGAGGCGAGCAAAGTACTTTTCCTCAATCGACCTCAAAAGTGGTTACTGGCAAATTGAAGTTGATGAACGTGACCACGAAAAAACTGCTTTTGTAACTCCTGAAAGTCTGTATGAATTCCGAGTGCTCCCATTCGGTATCTGTTCTGCTCCTGCCACATTCCAACGAATGATGGATACCGTTCTCGCTGACCTCAAGTGGAAAAGTTGCCTCGTCAATCTAGATGATGTCGTTGTCTTTTCAAAAACGTTTGACGAGCACCTTCATCGCATTCGAAGTGTTCTTGAAGCTATACGATCCGCTGACCTTACTCTCAAGCCTGAGAAGTGCCATTTCGGCTACAAAGAACTGAAGTTCCTGGGTCATGTTGTGAGCGCTGCAAGCGTTCAGCCCAATCCCGAGAAGACTGCCGCTGTGGCCGCTTTTCCAGCTCCGACAGATAAGAAAAGTCTTCGACGATTTCTGGGGCTCTGCGCATACTATCGCCGCTTTATCGAAAACTTCTCTAAGATTGTGGAGCCACTCATCACACTTAGCCGTGACGACACCCCATTTCTGTGGAGTGACGAACAAGCGACTGCCTTTGCGGAACTGCAACATCGATTGTCTTCTCCTCCTGTGCTTGGTCATTTTGATGAGGACGCTGACACAGAGGTGCGCACTGACGCAAGCAACATTGGTATCGGAGCTATCTTGGTGCAAACACAAGATTGGACAGAACGTGTGATCGCCTATGTGAGCCGCACTTTATCACGTGCCGAAACCAACTATTCAACTTCAGAGAAGGAATGCCTCGCGGTAATATGGGCGATTACAAAGTTCAGGCCTTATCTCTATGGGCGCCCATTTAAAGTTGTGACGGATCACTACGCTTTATGTTGGTTGGCTAACCTCCGAGACCCCTCTGGGCGATTAGCACGATGGAGTCTGTGACTTCATGAGTTTGATGTCACCATCGTATACAAGTCAGGTAGAAAGCATGAAGACGCCGACACACTATCACGAGCACCTCTAGAATCCGACCATGCAGCTGTAGAAGACGACAGTGTCTTCCTGGGGACTCTCAGTGAGGTGGACCTCCTCAGAAAGCAACGAGCGGACCCCGAGTTAAGGCCCATCATCGACCATTTTGAAGGCAGCACCCAGTCGATTTCCGACAACTTTCCCGTGCGTGGCCGTCATTTTGCTTACGACATGGCATATTATACAAGAAAAACGCCGGTACCGGCAGCAGATCTTATCTTCTAGTCGTTCCTCAAGACCTTCGTGATGATATCCTATTAGCCTGCCACGATGAGCCGACATCCGGCCATCTGGGATACTCACGGAGGCTCGACCGGGTACGACAGCTATATTTCTGGCCAAAACTTGCAGCTTGTGTGAAACGCTATGTGAAAGGATGCCGCGAATGTCAGCGTCGCAAGTCACCACCTGTAAAGCCTGCAGGCCTCCTACAACGCATCGACCCACCACGTACGTCGTTTGACCAAGTTGGAACGGACCTTCTTCGACCGTTTCCTTTGTCTCACTCTGGAAACAAGTGGATCATCGTCACAACTGATTATTTGACGCGTTACGCTGAAACGAAGCCACTGCCACGCGGTACAGCATCTGAAGTCGCCCAGTTTTTCATGCACCACATAGTGCTTCGTGACGGCGCCCCGTCAGTCATCATCACTGACCGAGGGACAGCGTTTACGGCAAAGCTGCTTGACGACATCTTCAAACTCAGTTACACGAACCACCGTAAGACAACAGCATACCACCCCCAGAGTAACGGCTTGACAGAAAGGCTAAACAGAACACTGGCTGACATGATTTCAATGTACGTGGATGTGCAGCATAAAACGTGGGACGAGGTCCTGTCATACGTAACGTTTGCGTATAACACCGCAACCCTGGAAACGACAAGGTTCGCACCCTTCCACCTCGTTTACGGTCGAGACGTGCAAACCATGCTGGACGCCATGATTCCTTGTGACATCGACCAGCACGAGCTGCTAACTCCTGATGTCGAGGATTACACTCAGCGAGCAGAGTAAGCACGTCAACTAGCCCGCGTGCACATAAGATCGCAGCAATGTAACGACTCCCGAAGGTACAACATCCACCATCGACCAGCTACCTATCAACCGGGCGACCAAGTGTGGGTTTGGACTCCTGTTAGACGGCGAGGTCTCAGCGAGAAACTCCTGAGCAAGTACTTCGAACCCTACCAAGTATTACGGCTGTTGAACGAGGTCAACTACGAAGCCATTCCAGACGGAGGCTCGCCAACGACCCAGCGCCACTCACCACGAACAGAGATTGTGCATGTCGTCCCCTTAAAACCTTATTTTACGCAGTATTACTCGCCTTATTGTGCCAGGGCAGCAAACATTTCTTTTTCGTTGTCTATAGGGTCTCGAACTAACTTTGAACTGTAATAATGTTTTTTTTTTCTTATGACAAACCACAGACATTTTTCTTTTTTTTTTGCACCTGCATATGCCCTGTGCACTATAAGTATTGCTTCTCCCTTTCTTTTTATCCCCTTATGGGCCCTGCTATCACCTTGTGTATGAGCATCGAGTCGATGCTCTAATTGGAGAAGGAATAATGCCACCTATATTTGTGAGCCGGCAAGCCCTAGCGAGCCGAAAGGGGAAAAGAGAACAACGAAGAAGTGTGCTTCGTTTAAAGATACACACTTGTGTCTTTCTGCCCCGCTGTTCCTGGCTTGTCTTCACGGCTCTTGGTGCGTGACAATACATATATATATATATATACATCAGCCTGATTACATCCACTGCAGGGAAAACGCCTCCCCCTCACCCACTTGCCTTCTCTTGGAATTCAGTCTGTGATCATTATTTACCAGTGATCTAGGAGATTCCCTCAATATTTCAATAGGTGTAAATGCTTATCGAATGTACAGATTTTGCGTATCTTGCTTTCGCGCTATGTGCCCTGCGCATAAGCACTTTTTGATTTCGACTAGGATGTATTTGACACCAGTTGGTTTCCTGATCCACTCTGCTTTCTTCTTGCCTCTTGAGGTTTCATCTGTCATTTTCTTTTTCATCGCTCACTGCATCGTCCTCAATTCAGGCTGAACCCTCTTTCTAAGTTTTCAGGATTCTGCTCCGTAGTTAAGTGCCAGCAATATACAGCTGCTATATACCTTCTTCTTGGGGGATAGTAATAATCTATTATTCATGATTTGAGAATTCTTGCCGAATGTGCTCCACCCCATTTCTATTCTTCTAGTTACTTCTATCTTGTGGTTTGACTCCACGGTTACTACCTGTTCTAGTTAGACGTACTTTTTAAGGGCGAAGCTCCTGAAGCCGTTGGCCATGCGTCCCCGATGTTGTTGTTGTTGTTGTTGTTGTTGTTGTTGTTGTTGTTGTTGTTGTTGTTGTAGTAGTAGTAGTAGTAGTAGTAGTAGTAGTAGTAGTAGTAGTAGTAGTAGTACTAGTAGTAGTAGTAGTAGTAGTAGTAGTAGTAGTAGTAGTAGTAGTAGTAGTAGTAGTAGTAGTAGTAGCAGTAGTAGTAGTAGTAGTAGTAGTAGTAGTAGTAGTAGTATTACGTAGCCACTTGAACAGCCGGACTGGCAGAGCAGCACCCGCGCACTGTTTAGAATTGAGGAGGAAACCCACACACCTTAATCATAATTAAAAAGGTAGTTGTTCCTGATTAAATAACCTACAGAGACGAGTATCGATGACTTAATCTGAAAAAAAATTTGCTTTCAATATGATGCTTATTAAAAAACTAGTATCAGAAGGACGCACTTCGAGCACAATCTGGTTGCTATGTTGAACTCGCTGGGCGTAGCCAGGTTGCGTCCTTAAATTTAGCAAGCTTTAGTGAGTGCTGTGCCGCATTTCCATGAACTAGAGGCGGCGAAAGGTTGGGACTATAGACATGAAGCGCAGGCCGTAAGAAAGTGATCGCGTGCCGCTCCTCTGGTCAAGCCGTGCCACCTCTCGTTTAGTCCTTGGAATGTCTACTGGATGGCGATACTTCTATTGAGACGATGGCGTTAGAGACACTGCGATCAGACTCAACTACGTCTTTAAGGTATAAGGCAAAAAAATACTTGTTTAACTGCGCTCGGAAGCGTTCTGCTGTCACTTGAGCGTCCCCGCGTCTCTCGCTCGCGCTCTTCTTCTTTCTCGTATCCTTGTGCCGGCCCAGAACGTGAGAAACAATCAACACTTCCATGTGATGAATATAATGTGAGCGCGACAGGCGAATGACTCTTTATTCTCTATGATATTATCATCACCTGTACATCTTCTTCATCAGAAAATATCATCACCAGCGCGATTTATCTCGAGCCTGGCTGAATAAACCGGTTCCTCACAATATGATGAAAAGATGCAAGATGGAGGTACTTGGAGTGTTCACTAGGTGGACGAACGGATAGACAGAAGCACGGATGGAGAGACAGACAGATGCACGGTTTAACGGACAGACGGACGCATGAACGGATTGACGGACAGACGCAAGGATGCATAGATGAACGAATTCTCGGACGGATGGACGAATGAACGAACCGATGAATGCATGGGCGGATAGATAGATGGACGCACGGAGGGCAGCGCAGATGGACTGACGGATGATTTGCCCCACCTATGAACATGCACTGCGTGGATATGCTGTGACCTTTTTTTATAACTTGCAGTGCACAGTGACCTATCTCGACGCGCTGTCTTCTTCTGAGGTTGTTGTACATTATTTCTATTTTCTGCAGATTAATTTCAAGACCCATACCTTGCTGCACTCCTAGTCTAATTCAGTAATCATAAATTACAATTCGTCTGCTGAAGGAAAATGCAAATCCTATTAGATCGTTTTCTTTTTTTTGTTAGACACAGGATTAATGAAAACTTACCCACTATAATCCCAAGAAAAGCATGGTGGCTCTTATTATAGGTATTTTAGAAGTATTTGTAATGTTAATGTGTAGAAAGAAAGGTGGACCAACAGATGACTTGCCACCATCAGGATCCGAGCCTGTGACCTTCGATAACGTGTTTGATGCTCTAGCACTGAGCTACTGTAGCAAGCTATCTTTCCGTCCACTTTTCTTTCTACACACTTTTATCACAAGTACTTTCAATAGGAGTTCTCATTAATACGTCCCCTTAATTACTCACCAAGGCAATGTCATCGATGAAGCGCAGGTTAATAAGGCACTCTTCATTAGCTCTTATCCCAAACTGCTCTCATTCTAGGCCGCTGAAAACTTCCTGTAAGCACGCGGTAAATATGCATTGTGAAGATATATATATATATATATATATATATATATATATATATATATATATATATATATATATATATATATATATATATATATATATATATATAACATGACGATGGAGACCGTTGGCAAAAATCAGTAGGGACTGTCCATACACAGCCAGCTGCATACCATAATGAGCGCGCTCTTGCACCAACAAATCTTATTTCTCTAGTTCTTCGAGTGCATTGCTGATAATAAGTGTAAGGCGCTGGGTTGCCGTATGCTGTCCTGTGCTGTCATCACTATGAAGAAGAATGTGAAAAATAGAAGTAAATATAAAAAAGACTGCAAAAAGAAAAGGAAAAAATCGCAGCATATCCACGGAGTGAAGATGATGAGTGAGGCGAAGCATCTATCTATCTATCTATCTTTCCGCTCTTGTTGTCACCCCCTTAACTTGGCGTGAACCAAAATTAGCATGGCAGGGTAAGATGCTTTGACACGCTGCTCAAATATGACACGCTGCTCAAAACATGAATAATGTCACAATCCTGTCGCGTACGTTGTCAAACACTTCCCGACAGGCAGTGGAACATGCCCACTGGCTGGTATGGGCCGCTGGTATGCGGGTATGTGCCACAGGGGATCGACACTTTGCATCTACCCATGAACGACGAGAATACACATGGGCGATTTCAACGCAAGAGCGTTAAGAAATACCCGGCATCGGCAGCGTCGACCCGACGAATGCAAAGAATAAATGTTAGGATTCCAGCTGGAATCAAACCCAAGCATTCTGCGTGGCAATAAAGCATTTTACTACAGAGCTATGCCAGCTCTCTGAACCACTTTTGAAATAGGCACTAATCTTCGTGAAACGTCATAAGTGGGCCGCAAGTTGCTTTTCTTTGCACTATAGCTGAACAATAGGCTGTCTTATCACAGAAAAACATACCTTTCGCTCGCCTTTAGTATTCAAGACTGGAAATAAATGAAGTAATTTTATCATTTGGTCGCACTACATCACGTTATAGTCATAAGGTTGTGTCCCTCTGCCGTTTTTGCTTATATAAATGAAACTAAACATAGCCATGCGAGCATATATTTAGTTATTCATAATATTGATACCGGAGCCATATTTATTTATATCCGTCGTAAGTTCCATCTGATAGTCTGGCCACTTTTTCGTTCAGCATTTTCCTTTATTAGCTATGTCGTTGTTTTTTGTTACTGCAGTCTATAAAAGTCCAGTGGTTGTTTTTCTAGCTTTACCTTAGCGATCCAGCCACCCAGCACTTGTCCCTTCCTTTTTGTCAGGTGAGCGGCATCATCATCATTATCAACAGTCTCGTGCTCGCTCAAGGAGAAGACGAAGGCACAGCGCGTGGTCCATCGGCGGAGCCGGCCAGCAGCTCGCGGCGTTCCGATGGTGAGCGAATCTTTCTTGTTTGCCCCTGTAGCCACGACGAATAGCGAATTTCTTACTTTTGCTCAAGCTTCCAGACGCTTCCGCGGTGCCGTCACGAGTGTCTCGCTTTTGGTTCAAAAGCACCGAGAGGTTGCACTTCGGTCGACCACCCGCTTGTTCCACAAGGTCTCGCGGAGTGTTCCTTCCGCTGTAGCTTACATCGTGGCACACAGCGTTAACCGCGCTGTAATTGAAAGGCCGTGTGCACCGTGTTCAGAACGTGTACGCGTTGCGCGAGCCCTTTTGAAAACTGGTACGCGTCACTTTCGCTAGCACTTAGTTAGGTTCATGCGCTCAGTGAGAGGAATGTAACATAGAGTGACACGTACCAGCGTTAAAGGGTGTGGCGGTTACGTTAAAGGTGCTCCTCATCAACCACCCTTCTCTTGTAAGATTAATGCCTGAATCTGCTGTCTTTTATCGTGACACCTTAAGGTTTTTACCATTATTCCAACAGCATGCACATGCATGTACCTCTAAAACTAGTGGTGCTAATTAACCTTTCTCTATTACGCCACCGCTGGTACTCACAATGTAGGAGGACCACAGAGCTGCCGGCACATAGTCGCTCAACAACGTGCTCAATGAGGTGTGAGCCATTCCACTGTGTCCTTATCCCCCGTGCCTCTGGATAGATAGAAGCCATCGCAGCCACTTCTTCTGCCGTTCCTCCTCATAGACACCGCCTACTGTCAAACGTTGGCTGAGACTGCCAAGGACTGCACGCGTTGACAGCGTTATGCGACTCTTAGTTGTGTTTCTGCGGGCGTCGCCCTGTTTCACCACTGTGTTTCTTGTCTGCCGTTCATTAAATATGCAATTAGAATGCCGGTGTGTCTTCAGCCTTTCGCCCCGAGCCTCACAAATGTATGTTTTAAAGTGCATATATACAGGCAATCCAAAAACTGTAGAAGGGCGAAGAGAGAAGCTTGCGATGAAAAATCCGTAAACAGCGTTCGCGTCGAGCCGATGTTTCGACAAACGGACTCGTCTTCCTCAAGGCTATAACAGAACTCACGTAGAACTGTTCTGTTCACATAGAACAGTTCTGTTCTAGCCTTCAGGAAGAGAAGTCCACTTGTCGAAACAGCGGCTCGACACAACCTATGTTCCGTCGCAAATCTCATCTGATAGTCTGACCATTTACTCTTTCAGTAGTTTCCTTTATTACCCTTCGTTGTTGTTTTAGCTTTCTTTAGTCTACAAAAGGGACTAGTTTATGGAAGGCCTAAAACCCCCTCATCCTGTCGGTGGCTCCCCCAAGGTCGGCACAGGAAGGGGAAGACCCACCGCGATGACCCGGGTCATCCGGAAAGCCAGTAGTTGAAGACCAAAGTTCGGGCTCTGCAAGCTCCGCCGCCACGAGTACCCGTCACACAAACTAAGCCCCCACATTCGCAGGGCACTGTCAGGGCATGCGAGTCAGCGAGCAACTCTCGAGGGCACAACGAACACTCTCTTCGTGAAAGTCTGGTTCGATTCTATGATATGTCCGCCGGCAGATATATGTACCTGTCTGTAGGAATCCAATAGTGATTACCTAGGCTTTGTTGAGCTTAGCATTATAGGACGGCAAAAACACATCTGACCCAGCTTGTAGCTAGACGTTATTTTATGGAACGTTGTCGGGCTTCTTCCTGAAATAAATGCCCCCCCCCACCACCCCCGAACGGTTCGAGCATTCACGTACAAGTTTGTGAGCGCTAGCATTAAGATTAACCCCATGAGTGACCTCAACGTGCACTGCAAGCCAAAAGATATGGTGACCACCAAGCCATCTCTCCTTTCTGCGACCACTCCGATTGAGCCGTGCCACCTGCTGCAAAACCAAGCCTATGACATTTTTGTTCTTTTCCACTTTGCATGTATCTAGGAAACTTTCTTTTGTTAATGATGTTGTGGCCGGACATGCTCCAATATTTGGCAGTGTACTCATGGGAGCAAAATACCCCAAATTTATATTGTGGTTAAAATCTGTGGTAGTAAGGAATAAAATTTGGATTTGGCTCTTTCTGTCCTTGCCTTGGTTTGAGAGAGAAGTCTAAACTGCGACGAATGAATGATGTAGCAGCACTTTGTGACAAAATCAACACCATACTTGCACTTCCGTCGTTGCCGTCCTTCGCAGCATGAGTGAACGTGATAACTTAGTTTTCGGAGCTAGTTGTACTTACTGGCAAAACTCAAACATAAGCAATGAAAAAAGTCGCTCCGTCTCCCTCCCTTACACTTTATAGTTTTACCCCACATCACACCATTAAGTTTCAGCTCGCCCAAAAAAACTAATTATGGAACGAAAGCACGATAGCAAAGCCACTTGGACCCGAATGAAATAGATGGGATGCGCTCACGAGTGATGTTTGGGTCATTATTGTTGACGCAGCGTCCATTTTATGTACCTGGTTCAGTTTGATTCAAACGGCCCCAGTACTTGTGAGTGAGTGAGTGAGTGAGTGAGTGAGTGAGTGAGTGAGTGAGTGGAGGGGGGTGGATCGGTGGGTGTGTGTAAAGTGCGCCTACAAACGCTGCACTGATATATAAGTAGATGCCCGTCTAGGTGTTGCATACATGCATACACTATCCATCACTAAACCCAGACGTCTTTTTTTCCATATGTGAAGGTTTGGAAGATAGTGCATGCCGCAACGCCTCGGGCAGCCAGCAAAGAATCTTCAGAAGAACGCTGTATAGCTCTCGTGAACATTATAGCTGTGGTTCAGTTGAAGCTCCAGCATTGGTTCCGCAGGCGGTGCCCATGCAGTACGGCCAGCAGGACGCGTATGTCCAGCAGGATGCGTACGGCCAGCAGCCGTCGTACGCGCAGGGCATCTACTCGCCCGGCGGCACCTACGCGGCGCCACCAGCTGCGACGCAGTACGTGGACCCGTCCTACGTAGCGTCTCCGGCCGCCGCGCCATACGGAACACAGCCGTACGCCACCGACGCGTACGGCCAACCGGTCGTGGCCGCTCCCTCAAACGTCATGATGTCAAGTGAGTGTTCAGATGAGTTCTATAATATAGATGAATTGCTGTGACGTCACTGAAGCAGCTATGGTGGAGCACCAACGTTGTGATGTCACGTTAATAGGGAGTTTTACCCCCGTATTCTGGAACGTCCCTTCACTCAACGCTTCACCTTCACTTGAGAAAGCCGATGGAAGCGCCCTCGTTAGGCCAGGTAAATCACAGCAATCGGTGATAATGTGGTGTGATTCTCGAGCAGCGCAGCGTCATTTTCAGCCGAGCAGTGGCGGAGTGCTCAACTTTGTCAAAAAGGGTGAAAGTCTAGTCGAGAAGCGTTTATGAATATGGGTGTCAGAATAGCACACCGCGAGCCCTTGCAGTGTGGTCGCTGTCACTGCGCATGCGTCGTTACGCGAGTCGCCGTTCGCGTTCGCGGCCCGCCTGCAGAAAATTCGAAATAGCGTGCGGCGATCGTGCCCCGCGAGGCCCGATTAGTTCTGTGTGTAGCTTCCGTGCATGTGGGTTTGGGGTCGGTGCGAAAGTCCCTCGAGTTTTCCGTAGGGACAGCAAACACTATTCTAAAACTCATATGGCACCCGCTATGCCCGCAATGCCTGCAGCGCCTGCAAAGTTACTTTAAAGCTCCCTAATGTTATCACTACATCGTGTACCGCTTCTTTCATTATTAACGCAAAGAGGCCTAATAACGTTCTAGTGACGTCGTTATCACCCTGAAGCAGCTTAATTGTCATGTCGGTATACTGCCATGGCGTCCCTGATGTCACGTGTAAGTTATCAATAGACTACGTTAAGTATGATTTCATGCCCCGCCGCGGTGGTCTAGTGGCTAAGGTACTCAGCTTCTGACCAGCAGGTCGCGGGATCGAATCCCGACTGCGGCAGCTGCATTTCCCATGGAGGCGGAAACTTCGTAGGCCCGTGGACTCAGATTTGGGTGCACGTTAAAGAACCCCAGGTGGTCGAAATTTCCAGAGTCTTTCACTACGGTGTCTGTAGTAATCATATGGTGGTTTAGGGACGTTAAACCACACATATCAATCAATCAAGGCTGATATCATGTCGCCGCACTGGACTCTAGCCCTGCCGTTTTGTATATTTAAAGGGGCCGTCAACCAACTTTTCCGGCACATATTTTCTTTGGCGCCATGGAAAGCTTGCCGGTCAGTATCTAATCACGGAATCCGTATATATAATATTTATTCCAATAAAATTAAGAACCGCTAAGTGGCAGGGCGTAGGTTCACCGGTGATCTGAGAAAACCACTGAATAGAACTTGTAGAATAGCGATTGTTATGCGACTACAGGCAGAATCTGTCTCCTCCGCTCAATTTTGGCAGTAGTGTGACGTAATGGATGGCATTGCTGCTAAAGCAACGTAAAGCTCCCATATGTGACGGTAGCCGGAAGTGCTGCTATAGCGCTCATAATAGGATATGAAATGCGCAGTGACGACAGTCTTGTTTGCACTTGTCGAAGTGTTGCACACTCCTGTCATTCTTGTGTCCAAGAAACAAAAGGATCGCCATTTAGTTTTGTGTGCTACGTCACAACTGCCTCGCATGAATTTTCTTTTTCATGAATCTACGCATTATACTTCGTCCTAGAAACGCTGCATCACGCCTACAACGTGCCCGTCATTGTGCGTCTCAGTCTGTGTTCTTGGCCTACGTGTCTTTTTATTTGCCACTTTGCGCCACGCTAACATGATTCCACAGCGTTATTGTGCCGTGTGGCTCGATGAGTAAGCAGTGTAAGCGACACGGAATTTCAGTGGCAGGGTGACAGCTCAGAATTAAGATGAGACCACAGGGTGCCTACATTCTGCTGCTGCATCAGTCTGGTACTATTGTTTCCGGATACCGCCTCTAAAGAAGAAAACTATATTGGCGAGCACCCTTAAACGCTACTAGCACGGCAACCATAACAGCAAACTATAGGTACTACTATTCCAAAATACCCTTCTATATTTTTTCAGCAATGGCGCCATACGATCCAGGCTACGCCAACTACATGTACGGGATGCCGTCACCACGAAGCCCTAGGCGATAGTGAGTCCTTTGGCTCTTTTTCCAAGTTCATGCGCTTTATGTCTAACTATCTATCTATCTATCTATCTATCTATCTATCTTTCTATCTATCTATCCAACTTGTTATGGGCCTATTTCATTTCTATCTATCTATTTAACAAGTCCACAAATTTTCACGAGCATGTCACTACCCTGTATGTAAGCCTGAACATGTTTAGCAGCGTCTATACATACTTGGCGGTGTTGACAAACCACGTCAGCAGTAATGGTATTCGTTACACTAAAACGGGTCTATGAGAGGTCATTCTTCCTACCTTCTTTCATCTTTCATTAAATCCCACAGTTATTGAAACATTGGTATGCCTTTCCCGAGACCATAGAGAGTTTACTCAGGTTTGCAAACCCCACCTCGCCAATGTGCCTTTCATATGTGTGTATATAAATATCTGACTTCGCTCCTGCTGCGCACGCCTTTCAACCGAAGATGTGAATTACAAACATAATCACACGTCACACATCTAGGTGCGACATATGGTCGTTCTGTAGTTTGTTATTAAGTGTATAACCGCCGAAATCTGAAGATGTTCTCATTAAAAGATGAATCAAGCCAATAGTTAACTTACAGGTAAACTTCGAAACAACTTTGCAGTAGTTTTATATAGTTTCGGAATCTTTTACACTCATTTATGCCTGCAGTATGGAAGCGAATGAAGTCAACCCCCTTATATTCTTCAGGCACTGAGAAGACCACACTTATCTGTGTCTAAAAAATAAGCAATAGTAAGAAGGTGCAAGCTTGCGAGGTTCGGTGGCATGCTGACGACACGAACCGAATTTTTGTGCACTACATTGGCGGTGTCTGAAAAGTATTTTACGTTCTGCTTCTCTACACATGGGTTGAGACAAACAAGAGCGTACTATACTTCTAAACTCGCCTTCTCTATCTCTCTCATTCTTGAATTGGATCTTCGCCAATGTCAAACGGCTTATCCGGTGATAACGGGAAAGACTATAGTACCCCGTTTATAAAACAAATGGCTGACAGTCTCTATCCTCGCAGCGTCATCCAGTCGCCGAAGCGCAAGTCTGCGTTCAACACCGACAGCATCCTCACCGTTCTCATCGTGTGCGGTACGCTCTTCCTCGTCTTCCTCGCAATGCTGCTCATCGTGACGGTCGTCGTGCCCCGGAGTGAGTAACACGTCGACTGCAACATATGCTCGTTCTAAGGGCGTGCAAACACGGACACGGGAAGGAAGTTGTGGGACTCCCCAAACGCTGCATCTTTCTTGCGCCCATGTTTACACAATGCATATTTTATTTCATTGCGATAGCAATTATATGGACAGTCTCGGCTAGTTTTTGCCGTCACCACTGCCGTCATTCACCTATATGTATATGTCTGTATATATATTGAGAAGGATGCACAAGCCTCCTTTTTCCGCGGAGTGAACACTACCTTTCCGGCCGGGTTCGTCTGCGCGCGCGCTTAACTCGTCAGCGAATAAAGGGAGTGGAGGGCGCTCATGGCTACAGTTCTATTGTGGCAACAATCAGCCCGCGCCTTGTGCCCCCACAGGCGGCGGGAGCTTCTAGGGGCTGTGCTCTTAACCCGAAAAACGGTGTAAAAAGTGTACCTGAAGTGGCCGTGCTTACACTGACGTTTTCTTGAGTTACGTCAGATTGGATGCCAGCCTTGCTGCATCAAACATTCGAACACGTTGCTATCGCATTCATTAATTCGCCCATTTGGCAAAATTGTGTCTCATTTATTTTAGCGCGCGCAAAACACATGTGTAAAGGGCGTTCATCCTTCTCTTTCTCGTCCCTGTGTTTCGTGCGCATAGAAAAAAGTTATAATATGGTTACGTCCCAACTCGGCCCGCTGTGATTTTTTACTGCAATACGCTTACACAATGTGTTGGTGGGCTAGCCAACGTGTATTCATAGTGCTTTTTTAGCACTAAATGGCACCACAAGACAAAAAGACGGCAACAATAGCTTAATTTGGGCGAGCTGGTTCATCGTGGCAGTGTTCTAGTAACAGCATGACAACTGTAGGAAAAGACAAGGACAGGAAAGAGCGCTGATTGTCAACTGAATTTTATTGAAGGTGCTATGCGACTTTTTTATACAGAGTACAAAAACAGTGCTCATGCGTCACGACACATGTGTGACCATAACAAAATAATCTTTACTGATCTGATAGAAGAATACTATCTATCAGAAAAGATAAGTGAAGGTGTACTGAAGCAGTGATCCTTGGCATTTCTAATGAAAAAAATGCTTCTAAGATGTCTCTTTCATTTTCAGTTTTTGCTTTTTTTACACCGCGTTTTATGAAACATAGGACTGCACCTACATTCTTTACAGTGTATGGCCATGAGGATACGATAGCCGGCTATGGCAGTCTCTGGTAGACTTGCGAGTCAACTGAGTGTAACGCGTTGTCCTGTCTTTTTTGTTTTGTTGTGTTTTACGTTAAAAAGCACCATCATGCAGGTTCACATGCCCACTGTACTGGTATATATCACCTACCTCAGATCTTCGTCATTCTAAGCACTGTTATACGTGTGCTATGGTAAAGAGAGAGAGAAAACAAGATAAAGGGCAGGGAGGTTAACTAGACGAGCGTCCATTTTGCTACCCTGCTCTAGGGATAAAGTGAAAGGATGAATCTATTTACATTCATGAATTGTAATACGAGAACCATAATGTCATTAATGTCAATATAGGTTTCTTGATAGCGGAGAAAATTAAAATTAATGTTTCATTTTCGAATTTCGCGCTGATACCGCCGCACGTGACATCACGGATTTCAAAGTGAATTTGTCATTGTTTTGATGACATTAACTCAATTAAATTTCCTCAGACTTGGTTTCCTTAGACTATGGTCTCTACAGAGAAGAATGCGCTCATTTTTTACTGATTATGAATTTCGTATAACCTATTAGATGCTGTCAAAATCTACGTCGGCACGGCGTTTAAAGCGGGATTTTCAAGGTGACCCGCATTTTCTTATCGTGTGCTTTCTCGCTCCCAAGCCTCTACTCGAGGCAACCGCGGCAACATTCGTATCTTAAAGGATCAATTCACTGAAATGAGAAAAAATTGGTATTCTAATTAGCATTCTTTCAAAGGAGCCCCGCCCCGCTTTTTCACATTGCCATGAAACATCATCCATCTTTGCTTCAGGACCGTGAACATGCGAATAACGTACAATTGCACAAAATAAAGCAGGCATTCGGCTGCTTTTGTGTTAAAACTAGCAACCAGTCGCTCGCTGTCACCATCGGGCAGTCTTCACCAGCTATGCGGCGTTGTACTCGGCCGACCAAACGCTGGGTCTAACAAGTGTTACCCGATTTCGTAAAAGTCGCTTTGGCTGCCCATCTCGTTAGCCGCGCCGTCCAGTATCGCGGCCACCTGTCGTCGCCTCGAGCGGGAATCGCTAGGTATGCGCTACTTGATTAACCCTTTGAGGTGTTTCGGGAACACAGCTTCCTTTGAATTGTGACAGTTCTTAGTTGTGTCGACAGGATCGGCTAAGAGCAAGACACATTGAAGTTTGCATCACTTCAACATCCTGCGTAATAAACATGTAATTTAATTGAAATTTCACACTTTCCTGTAGCCTATGATAATTTGGGTGAAGGCAGTACCATGTTTGACGAGTCGCTCGACGGGCTGCTTTCCGCGAGCCACTTCAAAAGCGCATTCTTTCGTTCCTCGAAATTAACATATGTGCAAAACGAAATAAGCGCAATATTTGCAGCCAAGGGTCTGATTCTAATAATGCCGAAACAGAACGTGAATCACATGAGCATAAACATATAACCAATTACATTTTAACATTTATTACTAAGCATAAAATTCAACATCTTGTTACATTATTGTTGTTGCAATAGAACAGTGAGTGCCCCGAAATGTGTACATTTGATGAATTCATAGACAATTTCCAAAGGTAGCGCCAGTGGTTAACTGCAGGGGGACTTTAGTTGCTTACTCGTGATATTTTAAGGCGCCATGCATAAAATAACACGAGCACAGAAACCTGAAAACATACACGGAGATGGTGACTGTACGCTTTCCCAATGATAGGTTTACGCCTATATGTCATATGTACCCTGTGCAATGTCAAATCAAATTTATTGTACTACAATGACATCATATCAAAAATAAAAAAGCTATAGCTAATGGATTTCTTTTGTGGTGTAAATAAGTCACCGCTAACTGCTTCATGCAATTATTGAGCTAAATCCCGATCACAATGACACGTCCAGCTGACAGTGTAGAGAGCCGACCTCATCTAACTGTTATGAGCAGTGGCACTGCTTTTAGGCATGTGAGAGTCGCATGTACACAGCACTCTCATCTAACCGCTAGTCTGTAATCCTGATCACGCGTCTTTGCTCCTTTTTTTATATGTGTGCTTTTCCTACAACAAATTTCCAGTTGATAGTATGCGCCTGTCCATACCCTCTTCTTTTATTGTTCGTGTTTTTTGTGCAAAATGTCATTTACAAAGCAATACCAACTCAGCCCAGCACTCGGTTCTTTTTGCTGTAGAGAGTCTCATTGACTCGTTTTTGGAGCGCCACATACATGTGACTCTCACATGCACAAAAGCAGAGTCAAGACAGTGTAAAACAAACTATTCATTGGTATTCAAGCCGGTAAAATTGCAACGTTGATTTTACTTCAAAAGGGTAATTCTAGTTAAATGACGTATAGGCATTGTATTGAGAAGCAAAATAATTTAGCGAATTATGCATTGTTCAGCTACTATGTGCTGTTGCATTAGTTATTCTTCGGTGCAGAAGACCTTGTACACAGAGGCCTGAACGAGCCCAAATCATGATCCCTCACGTCGGTAAATAGGGATTAGCGTCTCCTACGCACGCGACATCTACTCACTCACAGAAACATGGAGGGCTACCTACGAACACGCGTTGGGACTAGGGAGTAGCCTCACAAATCAAAAAATAAAAAAATTGACCCAGATTTTGATACCTTGTTCTTCGCATATATATATATATATATATATATATATATATATATATATATATATATATATATATATATATATATATATATATATATATATATTATGATATAGCGCACAACTGTTATTCTGTCACTATTACAGCATAATGTATGCTATGGCGAGTATAAGGTTGGATAGCCTTTTCTAACCTGGCCGTTGTGATAACAGCTGCATTTATAAATTTGGTTTTCTAAACCATATGACTTGAGTTGAGACCGACATAAATAACGTACCTGCTAAATCAAAATGATTACTGGCCGCTTCACAATTATATTTTGGCAACAGTTATGTAAACTTCAATATACCCGCGGCAAGGTTTGTTATTATGACGCCGATATCATTCAGTTACTGATCAGGTACCGTACTCAACACAAGATATGTGGTAAAAACGAATTGACTTTAGTTACCAAGCTGAATAACTGCCAAAGCTTGGTAAAGATAGCGTATACAGGATGTTTCAAGAAATGTGTCCAATATTCTTTAAAAATCGCAGAAAAAATTTATCTGCATACTACTTGCGGCGTTGTCTTCCTGTGGCAGAGGGCATCTTCAGATGGGTACAGACATAATTACGGCAGTAATCACAGAAATTACCACACTTATCTTTTAACCAGTCGTAATAGCCGGTCTATTTATATGGGTGAATGCAAAGCCTTCCTACGAATAGTCCATAGCCACTATAAAAATTTTTGAAAAGCAGTCACTGGTAATCACCGCGGAGCAATGCAATCTGGCCAATTTAGTTTGCGGAACCGAAACCAACGCACCAAACAGCGCATTTACCACTCACTTCAACAGCACCCTCAATGTCAACACTGTTTCCCTCGCATAGGGGCGGAAGGAAGGGGGGGGGGGAGCGTCGATAAGCAGCCTCAAAGCAATGTGTGTAAATTTACTGTTGATAATGGCCAAAGAAACAGTATCATATCTGAGGGCATTGTTAATTGATTGATCGATTGATATGCGGGGTATACCGTCCCGAAACCACCATATGATTATGAGAGACGTCGTAGTGAAAGGCTCCGGAAATTTCGAACACCTGGGGTTCTTTAACGTGCACCCAAATGTGAGCACACGTGCCTACTGCATTTCCGCCTCCATCGGAAATGCAGCTGCCGCAGCTGATAATATATCCCGCGAACTGCGGGTCAGTAGCCGAATACTTTAGCCCCTACTCCACTGCGGCGGGGTTAAGGGCGTTGTCGAAGTGAATGGTAGATGCGCTGTTTTGTGCGTCGGTTTCGGTTTTTCCATCTCAATTCGGCTCTTTGCATTGCTCCGCGGTGATTACCATTGGCCGATTTTCCAAAATTGCAAACTGGCTATAGACTATTCGTAGAAAGGGTTTGAATTGGCCGGCATTTGACGCGCCCAGATATCACCACTGGTTAAAAAATTATTTGTGTTAATTTTTATATTTACTCTCGTAATTAACGTTCGTACGCATCTGCAGAAGCCTTCTGCCACAGGAAAGGCAACGCCGCAAGTAGCACGTAGATACATCCTTTTTGTGATTTTTAAGGAATATTGAACAATTTTATTGAAACACCCTGTAAACTACCTTTATAGCTGGCCAGCAAAGGAGATGCTGTGAAGGCAGCAATAGGGGATCTCACATGTTTTCTATTCACATAACACATACTCTTTTTCAAATTCTAGCTTTTTGCATTCGCGGTATGGGCTAAAATAGAACCAAAATTCACTGAAATTGAGAACGTCGATACTCTATAACGCTTGAGACGTGACAAATAGGTCAACATAGCTGTCCTAGATGGTTATCTGACCGAGATGTCAAGGTTGTCTGCCTTGTCGTTCGCAGTTGCCAGGAGGCAACACGGAGCTCACAGGGCGAGGCGCCACGAGTTCCCCAATGAGCTCGACAACCGTGAGTACACATATTGCCATTTTACAGAGCACATGCACAAAAAAAGATCGAAAGACACTTCGTAAAGTTCGAAAGTGTGTTCGGCGAAAGCCTCTGTTCATTCGAATGACTATATGCGATTTCCTTCCTTTTGCTTTTTCTTTCTTTTTTATTGTTTCTTTAAGTTTTTCTCCTCTTTTCACTCGCTCAGCAATCACGTGATTGCTGAGAGAGAGTAAGAGGGAGAGGCCGCTTCTGGCACCGCTCCAGAGCACGGACGGAGGGACACCGCGAGTATGAGACATTAAAAGTTTCCGCCTTGTAATAGCTCCGTCAGCACCATACTGGCGATGCCGTGGGGCACAGTGCGGCGGCAAAGGGTTGCAGCCATGCAGGGGCGTGCGAATATTCGCAAATTTTTAAAAACAAATCGAATGGCGTTCCATTCAATTCAGTACTTCAATTTAATACTGCATACTACAAACACCGAATATTTATCGAATACTGTTTAAATATAAAGCACACAGATAAGGGTAACGTGTATGTTTCCTTAATAATCAAGTTACCAAGAATCATGCAGCCCAAGCTTTTACGGTAATATCGGCACTGTATCGATCACAGGATGTACGCGTTCTTGCTCAGAACCCCAGTGGGGCTAAAGCGATGGTCACAAATCCACGATTTTCACCATGATGTTGACTCATGAATATTGCTTATCGGCACATGGTAAGGGTAATTTTGAAGTAAAAAGTATAACTTTTTTCTTTTGCAATTTTGGATGAAAATTCTTTTGTACAAATTTTCTACATTCGTGCTTTCCTTGAACAGCATTTCTGGGGGGCCCAGAACCATTTTTTCCCGAAACCTGGTGACTAAAATGACAAAATACGCGCGATTAGGGCCCAAGATTACTAGCAGAGACATGTACGGCAGGGACTGTCACACGTCTTTTGGCGTGCGTCTCTACGCTAGGGATAATCACAGACGCCCGAACAACCTTTCCAAAACATCACCGAAAATCAAAAGGGAAATGCGTGAGAACCGCAGCTCCAATGTTTCTGCAGATTTCGCATTTGGTGGAACTATGGAAGTTTTTTTAACAGTTTACGTATGAGTTCTGTAGATTTAATGTCTGCGGTGGGTACAGAAACTTCCAGAGCAGTGAACTTTAGCCGAGTCGTTGTTGAGTCTTTGCACTTGAGCTGGTTTCCTGGACATCGCGAATTTTATTGGACGAGAAATGCGAAGGCACTCGCCTACTTCTACCTACGTGCCCTTCAAAGAACAACATATTGTTAAAAGTTGTCGAAAGTCTCCCACTAACGTGACGCTCACAACAATATTTCTGCATATGCACCGGATTTTATTTGAAAGAGCTGTTGACCTTCTTATAGCCACGGCAATTCAGGTGAAACGAATTAAACCCACGACACTCGCAGTGGCCGATGCCGAGTTGGCCGTGGACGTGCCCCAGATGAGTCCACTAGCCAAGGCTGACCTGACAAACTCCAAGCTACACTCTGCCGGTGCCGGTCATGGACCTAAGCACGGAAAGAAAGACCACGAGAAGGCCAGGCATGCCAACAGCCGCGCGAAAGGCTAGCGACCCTGCGGAACGCACCAGGTGAGAACGAACACGCCAACAGCAACTTATTTAGACGGATAACACCGCAGCCTGCATGGGTGAGAGCGGTTGTGCTATTGCAACACACCGCCAATGGTCTGTCCTGAAGCGCGCTCACTGCTTACATGGCGCTCACTGGCAGCCAATGTTTATGAACGTTCGCGTGTGCATTTGTATGTGTGCGTGTATGCGTGTGTATGCACATGCAACAAAGCTACAGGGTGGGGAGAAGGAGCATTTTGGCTGCTTTAGAGCTGTGACGCATACAAGTTTTTTTTTTTTACAAGAGAGCCCCACCGGTGTTGGAACTCATTTCGTTAAACGTTTGTATACAGCGTAGAATTGCGCCAGGTGTAGCAAGCTTGTGGGTGACAGTTGCCAAACTATTAAGCGAAGCGTTGAGGTATGACCATAAGTTGGTAGAAATACTGCAGCGCTCTCAGGCTCATTGATGAAGTATGTGATGGCCTTAGAGCTCACTTGGACTTGAACTCACCGAAGCTTTCCTAAACCGGCCTCATTCAGACTTGCAAAATGATTTCTAAACCGGACTTGCTCGGACTCGCCAACGGAGTCCCTACTCGTTCATGATGATGATATTTGGATTTTAACGTTCCAAATCCACCATATGATTATGAAAGACGCCGTAGTGAAGGGATTTGAAAATTTAGACCACCTGATGTTTCTTAACATGTACCCGAATCGGAGCACATGGGCCTACAGCATTTCCGCCTCCAATGAAAATGCAGCCGCCGCAGCCGGGATTCGATCCCGCGACCTGCGGGTCAGCAGTCGAGTACTTTAGACTCCAGCTCACGATTCCACTCGCTTAAAATTAGCTTTTTTGATCCGAATAACGCGTTCGATGCTGTAACCACTGAGCTATCACAGCGGTCCTTGTCCCATGAACTGGCGCTCTTTGGCCATCAAATGGCCTTTGCGCCAAAAAACACCATATATCATCATCATCAGTTTTTTTGATCATGGTGTCAATTATCTTTCACGCCGATGTTTCACATAATCAGCGCTACACGATACGCCTCTTGACCTTGCACCTTCAAATACGTGTTACCAGGAGTTGTAGTCAAATAAGGACGTTTGTATGAAATGTGCCACTCATATGAGACATTACTAACAAGAAGACCCGTGAAAGAGGTTGCGGGGCGAGGTCATGACACCTTCCTTTTCGCACGCATCTGGTCAATAAACTCGGACATGAGTGCTACTGTGTTTATACAAGTGTGAATGCCCCACCGCGGTGGTCTAGTGGATATAAGGTACTCGGCTGCTGACCCGCAGGTCGCGGGCTCAAATCCCGGCTGCAGCAGCTGCATTTCCGATGGAGGCGGAAATGTCGTAGGCCCGTGTGCTCAGATTCGGGTGCACGTTAAAGAACCCCAGGTGGTCAAAATTTTCGAAGCTCTTCACTACGGCGTCTTTCATATACATATGGTGGTTTCGGGACGTTAAACCCCACAAATCAATCAATACAAGTGTGAAGAGACCAGTATAAACGTAATCCAATTAATGGATGATATTAAAACTGATAAGTGAGTAAATATAGGGCCATCTCTCGACATTAAAAGAACTGAGACTCGGAAATATATATTGTATATAGGGCCCACTTGAGCCCAAGCTCACAAATCATTTCTCTCAAAAGAACTCACTCGGACTTGAACTAAACTTCCTCAGCTTAGACTAAACATTTCCCCAACCGGACGCACTCGGACACACTCACCGATCAATTACTTCTCCGCATCCACTCGCAATCACGACTTCATTCGAGTTTGTGTTAGTCTGAGTCTGTCCGCTCATTAGTGAGTGTGTTGACCTATGGCTATGGCCTTTCTTGTTCATCATTTGACACAGCACCAACAAACACGTTGGCCCTTAAAGGACGACTTGTGCTTCTTGTGAGATCAACTACGATGATGCTGATGACCCTGATGATTTTCGCTTACGAATCGATGTAGGCGAAACAGGTGTTCTTGTCACTCGATAAATTCTCAAGAGATGCCTTGGTTATCATCACTTAGGAGCATTCTGTAGAATGGGAGTGTGTTATTTTGCTGCAACATTAGGGCACTTGGTTTTTTCTTGTTTTGTTCTATTTACCGTTGTTCACGCTTTCGCCATTTTCCCTGTTTCCTTCACAGCAGGTGGAGTCACTCGACTCGGAAGGCCTTCGGAGCTGTCACGAAGAAAATGAAACCAGTGTGCATGAGCTGCACAAAAACACTGCTCCTTCCCTGGTCTTTCCCGCCAATTGGACTCAAATACAACATTCACCGAAGTCTACATGCGTCTTGCTCTTTTGATTGTCATGACTTCTTCCATCGGGCTCTGCCCCGCCGCAGCGTTGTAACATATTGACGGGAGGGGATCGTGAATGAGGTAAGGAACAGCGAAGATGCCCTACTCGAACATAGAAGACGTTAGACAAGAAGGTTAAGGCCCGTGTGCTGTGCGATGTCCAATGCACATTAAAGAACATCAGATGGTCAAATATTCTGGAGCTCTCCACAATAACGTCTCTCGTAATGTGGCCTTGGGACGTAAAACCCCAGATGTCGCGTGCTTACCACTTTCATAATGCCGCTGTACCAACTATAGCTAAGACCCATGCGGCGGCCAAATGATACCACACCCCTTTTCCTCGGTCCCTCAGTTGGTGAGAGATTGCCCCGCCGCGGTGGTCTTGTGGCTAAGGTACTCGGCTGCTGACCCGCAGGTCGCAGGATCAAATCCCGGCTGCGGCGGCTGCATTTCCGATGGAGGCGGAAAAGTTGTAGGCCCGTGTGCTCAGATTTGGATGCACGTTAAAGAACCCCAGGTGGTCGAAATTTCCGGAGCCCTCCACTACGGCGTCTCTCATAATCATATAGTGGTTTTGGGACGTTAAACCCCACAAATCAATCAATCAATTGGTGAGATTGAAACAACTTTATTGCTGATCGGCATAAAGGGGGAAGAGGCAGGGGAATAAATGATTACCCTAGCGTGCTCGGACGTCCTGGAGAGGCTACTTACTCGTGTCAAACCAGTGGGGGCGCTGCATTCGGCTGCTGGCGTTGCACGATGCCAAGCACGTGCAGGACCACGACTCTTTCGTTGCCTGGCTCTTGGCTCATGGTTTTGCTGCTGATGCTAGTTGGCATTGATTCTTGGTTACCCGGCGGTGGCGCACAGTCTCAGAGGAGGTGTCTCTGTGTGGCTTGCGCGTTCTTGCAGAGTTGGCATATATCTGCAGAGTATACCTCAAGGCAGGCGTGCTTTGCCCAGACAGGGGTCCATATGACCTGTACTTGCAACTGTCATAGTGTGTCTGCTTCGCTGCGCTCTAGCTTTAGGTGAGGCGGTGGGTACAGGCGTCTGCTCGTTCTGTAACACTGCGGAACGTCGCTGTGTGTTGGGAAGATATACTCTGTCTTCGGCACCGGGTCGTTCCGGTTCCGAGGAATGTAAGAGCGGCTAGTTAGAGCGTGTGCCTCTGTATCTGGCTCCTCGTTGCGGTTCGGGCACGCGTCCAGCTTCCCAGCATGCGCATGGAACCACTTGACGGTAACGTTGGTTTCCAGTCTTGTTATCGTTGAACATGCTCTTGCGGCAGTTCCATGCACATTGTTAGTAGCAAAGTTGACTATTGCCGGCTTCGAGTCGCTGAAAACCGTGCGGCAATCTGGACTCGCCAGTGCAAGTGTAATTGTAAACTCCTCGACTTGCGTGGGCGACTTGCATCGTATGCTTCCCGACGTTGTGACTACTCCTGTGTCAGCTGTGATGACTGCTGCTGCGTACGTGTTTGGCCGGCGGGGATACTTCGCCACGCCTACGTAGTATGCGCGTGGATCATTGGCTTGCCCCTTTGTGAGGGCCGTGGTTTCCACAACGGCCAGTCTTTGGCCCCCGGCTTTGTGTGTGCGTAAAAATGAGAAGTGAACAGTTTCAAGGTTTAAAAGCATGTGTTGCCGGGCTACTTAGTACGACATATTATTAACTTAAGCGGCGCTTCGGACGGCAAACCAGAATAGATGCATCCTGCGTTCATCTTGGCTGCATCTACTCGGGTGTCTTGTCTTAAGCCAAGTTTGTGCTGATATGCTCGGAGAAAGTTCATTATTCGCGAAAAAAATGTGACCAACGGCATCTCCCTTAAATTGCCAAGAGAACGAGTGCTGGAGAAAGGAAAGCAGAGAAGAAAAGTACAGAAGGAAAAGAAAAAATCAAAACCGAAATTATTTGCAAACCGGGTACCCATGGTCCCAAGCCAAGCGTCGTAATAAGCGAGAGCCTCCCCTCCCTTTCCTCCCTGTGCGCAGGCCTATGGCGAAAAATAAAAGTGCTGTTTTTTGCAACCAATACATTGAAAATAAGGCCTTTGTTATAACTCAGCCACGTCACTTTGGGGCAAAACTCTTATGGTCGTGGCTTGTCTGTTGGCTTGGGCATCGGCGTTTGCGTTGTTTGCCGTTCGTAGACGCCGCTGACGATGATGCTGATCACGATGAAGAACAAGCGCGTTCCAGATCATACATGTTCTTTCTGCTATCACTGAATAGCACATGCAAAGTACCCGCTACACGCCATGACGATGAGGATGATGATCACGGGAAACGACTGGCTTGGGCAGTAGATGAAGTCTCCACATGCTGATGGATGAATGGATTGATTGATTGATTGATTGATTGATTGATTGATTGATATGGTTTAAAGTTCCAAAACCACTATATGATTTTGAGAGACGCCGTAGTGGAGGGCTCCGGACATTTCGACCACCCAGGGTTCTTTAACGTGCCCCAAATCTGAGCACACAGGCCTACAACATTTACGCATCCAACGGTAATGCAGCCGCCGCAGCCGGGATGCGAACCCGCGACCTGCGGGTCAGCAGCCGAGTACCTTAGCCACTAGACCACCACGGCGGGGCAAGTCTCCACATGCTCTATGATGCGTTTTGTATGACTAGAAATAACCAAGAACCGCAAAGGGAACGTGCACAGACGTCGCTTTTGCAAACTTCAGCCACAAAGTAGCAATAATGGAGGCAAAACAAAAAATCGCAGCATATTCACGGAGTAAATGATGATGAGTGGGTGAAGCGCTGGAGGGTTTTATCACTTAACTGTGAACCACCAGCGAGTATTGCCCATTACATCATCAAGGACGTGACAAACACTGCATATATTTATACAAATAATTTATTTATTTGTAAGTGATACCTATACGTCGCTTTCGTTTCCCTTCCATCTTCGAATGGCTTTATGGTCGATGAAGTGGTGGATTGTTGATAGGGTGCAGTGGGATGTTTCCGAAGACGAAGTAGCGGACAGTTTGCAAAGCTGGAACTAAAGGCGGTCACGTAAAAAAAGGAATAGGCACAGTGGGACAATCTATGGTTCTTTAACGCACACCTGGATAGAATTACACGACCATCTTGCGTTTCATATCGCTTACTTTTCAACAGTATTTACTGTTGCTTTTCAACAGTATTTGCTGTTTAGCAACAGTATTTGCTAAACCACGAACGAAAATTGAGGCAATAGTGTAAGTATTTATGGATTTATAGACAAAACAAACTTACACGTCATCATGGCCCTGTGGTCATGAAATTACAAGAAATGTTCATTTTCTGCTACTCAAAAGAGTACACAAAATGTGAATCAACGAAGTGTTTCTCAGTGTGAAAGGTCTTGAAAGAGGGGTTCAGAACTTCATCACGAAAATGCCGCTTTTCCACCTCAGCCTGCGCGCCTCTGCGTCCCCCACCCCCCGCCACGAGTTCGGTCAAGCTTCTTGTTCACGGCTCCGAACTCCGCAAAAATGCCACAGTGGTGATGCCAATCACCATGAGGATTGTTGAAGTACTAGCCCAAGATTTGGCATGTTTCGCATCATTTTCTACTTGCCATGATAACTTTTATGTGCTGTCATTTTAACATATATGGTGTAGTAGCGCAAATTCGACGGACACAGAGTACAAGGAAACACGGCACTAACTACTCTGTACTCCGTGTCCTCGTCGAATTTACGCTACTACACCATATGTTACAATGATATCTCACCAACTAGCCCAGCTCTTCACCCTACTGAATTTTATTTCTGTAGTGTCGTCAAGTGACGACGCCAGGGCCGAAAGGGTTAAACCTCCTTGGTACCATCCAAGGAGGTTGTTGTTGTTGTTGTTTTCCTTGTGCAAATGGCTCGTACCCAAAGAAGGGGATTGGCCGATTATAAGGTGAATTTGCCCTAAACTTTCAGCATTGCGTCATTCCTACAATTTTTTTGTAACTTAATTTCGATTTGAAATTCCGGTATCAAGTTTGCAGAAAAAAAAGAAGAAAAATAGTGATACAGCAATTTAGCAAGAGAATCGTTTAGTCGCAGTGATGTATTCTTGAACGGCGAATAAAACATCCCTGTGGCTGAAACCCAGTGTAGAGGCCCCAAATGAAAGAAGATCAGGTTGTGATAGTTGCAAGCCCAGTCTTTGAAGAGGTGGTGTTAGTATGCTTTGCCTGAATAAATCGAAACGGCGACAATGTAATAAAAAATGACTGATCGTTTACTCTTGATTACAGTAAATGCACATAGGGGAATTCAATATGTCTGATCTATGCAAGTAAAAATTGAGGGAGGTAACGCGGCAACGAAATTTCGTGATGACTACTTCCATCATCCTTGAATTAGTCAGTTCACTGCGCCAGGGAAATAAGAAGTGTTTGTACTCTGGAGAAGCTGTCAGTGCAGGGTCAGATAAATTTTGCCTGATTATAAGTGTGCGAAATCGCGCCACCGTAATGTATACTGTATGAGGGAAAATAGGAATAATTGGTGTCGAAAGGGATGCCTTCGCAAGAGAATCAGCTATTTCGTTTAACAACAAACCTTTGTGCTCTGGTGGCCAGATTAAATGAATACTTTGGAGATGACAGGGGATCAACGATTTAAAAAGTTTCACTAAAGGTGAGTGACCAGATGCGGACAGAGAAGAGCACACTGATAATGAATCAGTTATGACTGCTACGACTGGAACGGGAATATTTACCTTTCGCAAAGCTAACATTATTGCCATGAATTCAGCCAGAAAGACAGGAAGAAAGTCCGGTAAGCGAAGTGAAAATGACCAATCAAGTACGGGGCAATATATTCCAACGCCTGATTTTTCATGTGATTGAGATGCGTCCGTTGCTATAAAGACATTTGTTGGCAGAGTACTTAAATGGTCCTGCAATAAACCATTTAAAATGCCTGTAGGTAATAGCTTAGCGTGAGTTGGGAAGATATCATGGTAAACAATTTCTGGTGAATTTTGTTGCTCAGTTAAAGGAATCAGATCACGAACGTGTACATTTAGGGGCTCAAGTAACGATTGAACAAATACTATTTGTGGTTTGGTAAATCTGGGCCAATGCACGGAGAAGAATAGGTCATGATTGGAAATAAAAATAATTTGTTCAGGGTTAAACGGTGCTTCATATAGTCGTAAAAAGGTCTGCACAGTAATAATATTAAAGCGACATAATAAGGTTGGTATTCGTGCTTCAAGGTATAACACTGCATTTGCAGTATACTTTGGAAGTCCTAAGCAGAGCCGTAAAGCCTCTCTTTCCAACAGAACGAGCGGCCGAAGTTTGTAGGCTGGCGCACCAGAAAAAAGAATGCAGCCAAACTCCAACACAGGTCGAACATACATTTTATATATAATCAAAAGTGCCTTTCTTCTCATACCTGATCTACAATTGCTCAACCTCCGCAATACGCCCATCGCACGTACTGCTTTTGTCGCGATGTATTCAATGTGAGGGCGCCAATTTAGATGTTCATTATACATACCTCCAAGATATTGCAATGATTGTACTTGTGGGATATCTTGAAGCTTGTAATTAATAGATATGTGAACGGGATCTTTGATTGGAAAAACGAGAATAGCACATTTACCGGTATTCAGGTTCAACATCAATCCATCCAGCCAATGTTCTATTTTATTAAGATATGCTTGCAAGATAGTGTAGAGACAGTGGAAGTCATGTGACATAGCAAAAAAAGCAGTCATTGGCATAAACATAAGTTTTCACATCTGGATGAACGGGGATGGTACTAAGCAATATGTTGAATAAAACTGGGGAAAGTACTGACCCCTGAGGTACACCTCGGGTTTGCTTGTGCTTACAGGAAGAGAAACCGCCTTGATAACAATAGAATTCTCTTCTACTTAAAAATTCCGTCACCCATGCTACTATATAAGGTGGAAGTCCATGACTCCATAACTGATTAGTCAAAATAGAATACTCTACACTATCATATGCTTTACATATGTCTAACGTTACTAAAGCCGCAAAGTGCTTTTTGTGACGGGCAATATGAATACGACTTTCCAGATCTACATGTGCATGCCATATGGAATATCCAGATCTAAAGCCAATTTGGGAAGAACTCAACAGTTGTTTCTCGTTAATAAACCTAATTATACGACCATGAAGTACCCTTTCAATAAGTTTCACTACATTAGATGTTAAGGCTATCGGTCGTATGTTGTCTAAATTATAGCCTGCCCCCTGTTTCTTAAGCAATGGTATAATTTTCGGAATCTTCCATTCAGAAGGTATCCATGCTCTTCTAAGGGAATAATTGACGAGACTTAACAGATCATTCGGATATTCCCTGTGAAGTATTTTTAGCATTGTATTTGTTATTCCATCGGGGCCTGGTGCTGCATTTGGCAATCCTTCCATGGCCTGATTTAATTCGGTAGTCGATATTTCTGCGTAGTCATAGATGGTTGTTGTGTAAGCCGAATTAGGAAGATGCGTTGAGAACCTGTTTTCTAATTCTTTAGCCAACTGATTCAATGATTCCTGTAGTTCCTGTGAGGTGTAAACTACTGAGTCAACGTTTCCTGGTATAGGGGTCTTCTTCCTACCACGAAGGAAGTTGAATAAAGCACGTTTGTTATTTGATTTAGACAGGTATTCGAAATGTTTTTGGTCATATTGCTCTTTCGCTCGCGATACAGTGCGTTTAAATGTTGCCGCAATGAACTGATAATCCTTCCAATTTTTTGGACTCTGATTACATATAAGTCTTTTCCATGCAGCTTTTCTTCTTCTATAATCTCGTGTGCACTCATCATTCCACCATTTACTAGGTTGGGCACTTTTCGATGACGACGAAGCTATTACAAATTCTGAAGTGTTCTTGGAGATTTTTAAAGCAGAACAGAGATTTCTGCCGAGGTCTTCATTTTGACCACTGGACACTGCCCTAATGTTGGAACGCAGGCAGTCTTTAAATTTTTTGTAATTGATCAATGTTTTCTCTGCCCTTTCAATAGATTTCACAGCACATGAGATTTCAAAGTATACAGGAAGATGGTCACTGTTTGAAGAGAAATCAATTGTTTTCCAAGACTTTATTGAAACATTTGGGCTGCAAAACGTGAGATCTAATACCGATCGTGTCCGTCCGCGAATAAATGTAGGCTGTCTATCATTTAGGCAGGTAAGATTTTTATTAATCATCCAATCCCACAGAAGAGTACCAGAAGGATCTGTTCGAAATCCCCATGAAACATGATGTGAGTTGAAATCACCAGTCAAAAGGAAATCATTCTTGCAATTAGCTAAGGCAGTATCTAATTGTTGAGTATTATGCAAACCCGTTGGAAAATATGCGTTTATAAGTGAAAAAGGGTGGTGCCCTGGCAGACAGAGGTCTATTGCCAAAATTTCGCAGTCTGTGGACATAAGCTGAAAAGCTATGCTCGCTGTGCGGCAAAAGTTATTCGAGACTAGTATAATTAGACCACCTCCTAGTGATGGACGGTCTAACCGAAATGCTCTAAAATTGTTTAAATGATAATTCTTAACGGGGTTAAGCCAGGTTTCTTGTAATAAGATTATATCCGGATATAACTGATTAATTAGGCAAAGTAAGTCAGTAGAAGCAGAAATCAAAGACCTACAATTCCACTGTAGTACTTTCAAGGTATCTATGTTGACGAGCGAAACACTTCAGCAACGGCAGCTTCTAAAATACTCTCCTTAAAAAGTGCACTGGCATTTTCGCTGCCCTTTTTGGGTTTTGTGTTTGGGCAAGGAGATTTTAATGGAGATCCAGTGCGCTTCTGACGCCTGAAATCTTGGCATACGTCCATTTCATTCTGATCCTCCACGTGGGTCGACGTAGAAGGAACGGACAAAATTGGGGTTTTCTCCTCTCGGGATTGTCGCTGTGGGGCTAAATTCGGTATCTCATTTACTGCACAAGGTGCCGACTTGGCCATCGGTACTGCTACTGCAGAAGCCAGCTGTGTCATCTGTGAGCAAAACACTTGAGAGATGCACTCACTCACGCTCGTAACTATGTGTTCCAGCGCTTTCGACATCGCCTTTTCTACTGCAGCCTCAATGAGATTAAGAATCTTCGTCTCACTTAGTTGTTCGTGCCTCGACGCGACTCCGGCATATCCAAAGGCTCTATCCTTCACAACTGTTATTGCTTCTCGCCGCGAGCAACGACGTCTGTGCATGATTTCTAGAAGTTGCGTTTCATTAGACCTTGCGGTGCAGTTCAGATAATCGGCCGCGTGATTTCCTGCACAGAGGCAGCACTTTTCGGTTTCGGCGTTGCACTCCTTCGATGGGTGGGTATCGCCACAGATGCGGCAACGTGAATTTGATTTACAGCCCCCTGAACTGTGACCGTAACGCCAACAGTTTTGACATTGGAGAGGACGACAAGCGAGACGTTCGACTCTGAAAATGAGCGGCCATATTTTCAACTCGGATGGACAGGAAGTGCCGGCAAAGGTAGCAATAACCGACTCAGTGGGGACTTTCTCACCGTTAACTAATCGGTTGCATCGGTACACAGCTATGACCCCAGCATCAGACAGCTTTTCCAGAGTCTCAGCGGGCGTTAGTGTAGAGTCGACTCCTCGTACAATTCCCTTAGTGCACGCTAAATGAGGCGGGATAAATGCACTTACCGGGACCGAAGCAAATGTCTTGCATTTTAGGATGTCAGAAACGCACGAAGGATCTGACGATCTGCATACCAAACTACCTCTTCCGAACTGACGAACATCACTTATCAGCTGAAAGTGCGGCGTCATGGCCTGCAACCCCAGCTAGATCGTCTTCGGGTTGTTGAGCCTAATAAATCCACCACTCGAGGGCACCAGTGCAACAGGGATGCTTCCAACACCACTGCGGAAAAATATTCCAATGGCAATTCATCATTTGGCAAGGAGGCTGACCAAGGGCTGTGCCCTTGGCCAGGAGATGAATTAGACATTAGCACTAATTCGATTGCTTAAAGAAGTAATATGCAACGTCAGCTAGTTTCAACAGGTCAAATTCACCCAAAACTCAGCCAAACCACCGTCCGAAAGAGTCCGAAGAGACCAGCTACTGCAGGAACGGTCAGTGTTCGTTGCTCGATCGAACGCCAGCTTCTCTTGTGCCGGGAGGTTGGTACCATCGGCACCATACCGCGAGCGCCAGTCAGCATGCACACGAGCCAAGCTTGCACGAGTAGAAGAAGACGACGACTAGGCCAGGTGGTCCTGTCCGAGCTCCCGCAAGTTAAGACAGGCCCTCGTGATTTTTCACGAGGGAGCCTGAGCGAAGAAGGCGATCGTTCCTGCAGTAGTTGGCGCTTTCTATTGCACGGCCTGTGGGAGGGGATTGGCCACACTCGTCGCCTTTGGTTCTTTATTAGCGGTAGAATTTCTTTTTGCTGATTTTTCAGGAGCCATCAATGCCGGTCTCCGGCCCCGGCCAGGGCTCGCCCTGGTCGGCCAGTCGCCCTGCTGAATCGGTACCACTGGAGTGTTTCTTCAAGAACGGCGTAAGCAGTTTGCCTGTCGCGCTTGTGCCCACTGATGGCGGAACCATTCGGTTGAGTGAAACGGAGGTGTTCCAAGAAGAACTTCGCAACATAAGCGGTCATTTTCTGGACATCTCGGAGGTGAGGCGTTTCGGCAAGACTGGCATGCTATGCAGATCTTCAAATATTCAATGCTTAACAGACTTACTGGCCGCCACGAGATTTGCGTTCATTGCTGTTCGCGCTTTTATCCCCCCTCATCTTGCTTGCGTGAAGGGCATTGTTCGTGGTGTTCCAACTAACATTAGTCCTGAAGCATTCTTAAAGATGGTCTCTCCGGCTGGCGTGACATCTGTCTACAGATGCACCAGACCTGTAGGTGATACGCGAGTCCCTACTGAAAGCGTCATCGTTACCTTTGCTGGTCTCAGACGCCCCTCTGAGCTGAAGGCCTGGCCTTATCTATTCCGTGTAGAGGCATTGACACCTCGCCCACTGCAATGCCGTAACTGCTGGCGATTTGGACATAGCGCTAATGCTTGCAGGTCCTCATTGAGATGTGCGAATTGCGGTGGGGCACATGCCGCATCAAATTGTCAGGAAGACAACTGCAGGTGTTGCCTATGTGATGGAGCACACACAGCCACGGACAATAGCTGCCCTGCTCGAGAACGTGAAACACAAATTCTAGACATAATGGAGAAACGCCGTTGTTCTCGGTCTGAGGCAACTTCTTTAATTAAAGAGCGCGAAGTGGGGTACGCTGCTGCTACGTCACGCCAGTGTGGGTCAATTGAAGCGACGGTCGCTTCCGCAGTGTCGGCAGCGATAGATAAGGCCATGCCGATGATTATGGAACGGCTTTTCAACACCTTTGCTGAAGGTCTGACCGAGATGCTCGCCGCCAGGTTAAACAGCCTTATTCCCTCCTTCGCTGCACACACTGTCACGGTCCAGGGTGAAGCTGAGCACCTCGACAATGAACAAAATAATCGCCGTCAAGAAGATGTTAACCCTGAAACGCTCGTCAGCACTCAGTCGCCTACCCCTGTGGGGCCCAGTGGGTCGTTTGGTGACATGAGGCTTGGTAATATCACTCATAAACGACGCAATGCTCCATTGTCTCCAACCAATTTGCCAATGTCGAAACCAAAAAAAGTTATTACTGATACCAACAATGAGCAGGACGTTTTGCGTTCTGCAGTAGAGTCAACTATATTAAGTTCATCATAGCGCCTGTAAAAGTTCTTCAGTGGAATTGTCGCTCCGTATCTTCCGCTTACATAGATCTTATTTATCTCATACAGCAAACAAATCCTAGTATAATTTTACTTCAAGAGTCTTGGCTTTCAGTAAACCAAACATTTACTCTGAAATATTTTCGAACATTTAGACTGGATCGGCCAGGTAGAGGAGGTGGATTATTGGTTCTAATATCTTCAAAAATGTGTCATCACGTTTCTGTAAATTTTGAACATATTTGTCCGGATTGTGAATTGTTAGGATTAGATTGTTTGTTACCTAACTCCAACAGGATTACAGTGATTAATGCGTACTTTCCTAATGGAGTAAGACGCACTGATCACCTAGACTGTGTTATCAAGAATTCTTCGTCAAATTCAATTTTATTGGCTGGGGATTTTAACTCGCATCACACCTCTTGGGGGCTTAAAACAGATAGCTGTGGCAAAAGATTGTGGAATTGGTTGCAGGATAATAATTTTCGCTGCCATAACTCTGGACAAGTTACCTTTCTACGCGGGATAAGCTCATCAACATTAGACCTAACATTTTCTTGTGGCCAGTTTATGATTTCATCGTGGGAAACGTTTGATAATGGGACGAGTAGTGATCATGTACCAATTACCTATGAAATAATGCTACCACAACTTACCTCTGCTATCCAGCAACAACGGTTCACCAACTATAAAATTTATAAAACTGTTTTAAACTCCGCGCTCTCGTCATTGAGAGGACGCGTCGGACAGCAACGAGCTGCTTCAGTCGTAGCGTGTCTAAGTGACTCTATCCAGCCGGCAGAGTTTTCTGTTAAGTACGGCAGCACACCGTCAAATTCAGCTTGGTGGAATGAAGATTGTACGCTTGCGTATAGGCGACGTAAAGCTGCTTGGAAACGTTTACGCCACAACCATACTCCAAAAAATTGGGTTGACTATAAGTTCCACGCAGCGCTGTTTAAACGTACAGTTGCAATAGCTAAAGATAAACACAATTCTGACTTACATTCGCGTTTATCAAAACCCGATAAAAGATCTGCCCTGTACAGGTTTCTACGGAACAAAAAATCGACGAAGGTACCAGCATATTCGCATTCAGTAGTGCTGTCTCCTAAAGAGACAACAGATTTGTTAGAGGGCATCGCGAAAGGACTTGAAGCGCGTTTCGCTTCGTCATGCTTGAGACCTGTGACATTCAAAAGCGCAACCTCGGACTTTCGGGAAGTCACCATGGCTGAACTGGCAGATGTGATACTAACTGTAAAGCAAGCAGCTCCCGGTCCAGACCAGATTACAAACTCTATGATTAAATTGATATTTACTTCCCATCCCGAGGAGCTTTTGAATATTGTTAACTGCTCCTTACAGCACACATGGATTCCAAGCGCATGGAAAGTTGCTAAAGTTGTGTTGCTGCGAAAAAATCCAAGCCTCGGATATGTCCTGGATAACATTCGGCCAATTTCGCTTACTTCAAACCTAATTAAAATAATTGAAAGAATTCTTCATAGAAGGCTCAGTGAATTCATCGCTCGTCAGGACATTCTTTCACCAAGGCAAGTAGGATTTAGACAGGGGTGCTCTATATGGTCGGCTCATGTTGATTTGGAAAGCCGAATCCGCCTTGCAAAAGTATCTGGTGAGCTTTCTGCATTAGTCACGTTAGATATCGCAAAAGCCTACGATAGTGTGGAATACAGTACATTAATTTCAAGATTAGTGGACTGTGAGGTTCCCAAGTACATTATATCTTGGGTTCAGGAGTTTCTCATTGAGAGACAATTCTTTTGTTGCCACGAGGGAATTACTTCTGCCTCATATAAGCAAACAAGAGGTGTTCCGCAAGGATCAGTCCTGTCACCTCTTTTATTTAATATATTATTATCATCTATTCCCGTTCATAAAAATGTTCCTCTTTATGTCTACGCCGATGATATTGCTTTTTTCTCGTCATCCCGAGATATCAATAGTTTATATCAAATCTTGCAGTCATATTTGAGTGAGCTTGAGGTATGGCTTGGCGGGCTGTCTTTTTCACTTAATGTTAGTAAATGTGCTCTGCTTGTATTCCCTCTATCCGTTCCCGTATTTCTTTCACTGCATTATCGAAATGATCCGATTCCACAAGTAACAGCGCTAAAATATCTTGGTATTATTTACGTGGACAATTTAAATTGGCAGCAACAAATAGAATCAAACACCCGTAAAGCAGAAAGCGCCGTAGGATTGCTCCGCCGGTTTTGCAATAAGAATTCAGGGATGCGCAGGGATACGTTACTTATGATATACAAACTTTACGTACGCCCAATTCTGGAGTTTGGCTGCGTTCTGTTTTCTGGAAGTGCTGAGTACAAATTAAGACCACTTATATTGTTAGAAAGGCAAGCTCTGCGGCTGTGTCTCGGACTACCTAGGTGTGTAGCGAATAGCGTGCTTTATTTGGAAGCTAGAATTATTCCACTTGATGCTAGATTTCGACAGCTTACTGTGCAAACATTTTTAAAACTTTACGATGCACCCCTCTTCTGTTCTCAGACAGTGTTCATCAAACATCCAGTTTCTTTCTTTCAGCGCCCGTGGTCTCGTTATCAAAGACCCCAAGTCATTTTCGTCGAGTCTCTGTTATCAAATCTTAACGTTTCCCTCCGGCATTTAACTCCCCAAACCCAATGCTCGGTGCCAGTTGACTTAATTTTCGATGATATTTTTCCAAAAAATGCCAAGTTACTTCCAAAGCATGTTCTGGAGGGCCTCCTTCAAGACCATCTAAGTCATTTTCCTAAATACGTAGTAATTTCGACGGACGCAACGCAAAATCTTCAGAAGGCTGGAGTAGGTATTTTTTCTCATCAGCTTAATTGGTCTTTTGCGCTCCGATTGCCTGACTTCACACCAATTTATCTCGCAGAATTCCTGGCTATTACATTGGCTCTTCGAAAACTAAATTATCAGCAATCAAAAGCTATTATTATTTCGGATTCTTTGTCTGTATGTACACATCTAACGTCCGCAAAGAAGTCTCCTCTTCTCAGGATATTTTGGTCTCTCGTACCGCATAGCCTATCAGAAGTTCGGTTTATTTGGGTCCCCGGGCATGCTGGAATTGAACTAAATGAAATTGCTGATTCGCTCGCTTCGGCATCTTTAAATTTCCCTGTGGTGCCAGTAGCTCCACAGTTTCCTTTTATTACTGCCGAACGATTCAAACGCCTGTTAATCTTAAAAATGAACGAAACGTCGCTTCTACAATCTGAAGAATTTCGGCACTTGCAATTCACATGGAACACCGCAAAATGCCTTTCCCGTCAATGTGAGGTGACCCTCACAAGCTTTCGCTGTAGAATTCCTCTGTTAAATTTTTATCTCAACAAATCAGGATTTTCATTAACTAACCTATGTGTAGTTTGCAATGAACCGGAAACAATAGATCACTTTCTTCTCACATGCCGCCGCTTCGCCTCACTGCGCCGAATAATTCTTGAAAGACCGATTGGTATGCTCGGATTGCCAGTCAATACATCCACCGTATTATCGTTTGGAGCCAGTCAGTTGGGTGTGGGCCACAGTGCTATTCTGTCAGCGCTACATAAATTCATTCAGGCAACCGGAAGGATACGCTGCTAGTGGTACTGCCAGATATATCCAATTCTTTCTTCCCCTTCCTCATTCTTGTTAATTCGTTTTATATATTCTGTTTTATCGTATTCTTCTACAATTTTATCACGTTTTTTTTTTTCAAAGGAACATTATTATTGTTTCTATCTAATTTCTCTTTATTTTTTTAGCAAGCGTTATAAAAATTATCTATCATGAGGTACAGTGTGGCCAATCCCCCATGTGGGTATGAGCCAAAATCTCCTAGGAGACAAGACAAGACAAGACAAGTTAAGACAGCAGGACACCCTGAAGGCGCAATGGATGACCTCAGTCACAGGTTCACCTCGAGCACTGTTTCCACGATGGCCACGGAACAGGCCACGCGACGACGCGAGAGTTCCATGCAGCTGCCTACACTATCTAGGCCCCGAGCTCCACGTTGCCAGGAGTCTTCGACGATACGGTCCTGCAGTGCCGTCGTCGAGGACACGTCCTGCGCTGCGTCCTGCCCGCGCTACTCCTGTTTCGTGCTGCCCGCCGTCTTCGTCACGACGACCACGCTGCTGACCACGCCGGCGCTGCTCCTGACGCGACTGGATCCGTGGAAGCGGGACCAGTTCACGCTGGACGAAGACCTGCAACACTCGCGGAACCACAGCGTGCATCCGTGCAACGACTTTTACCAGTGAGTACGATATAGCATGGTTCTTTTACCGCAGTTGCGACAGGAAGATATAAATGTAGTGTAGTATTTTTAGACTGCCTACGATGGTTCATCAATCAGATGGCCAGTCTAAGGCTTCCTCCATCTGCTTATACAAAATTGTATCAATTCAAAAACCTTAGATACCTTATGAAACACGAAAATTCATCCTCCGCGTCAGCGTATGGCACCAGTGGTGTCAACAAGATCGATGCACAATATCAACCCCACCGATTGATGTCGACATTGGAAATCATCACGATGTCACAGATCCGAAAATTACGTGACGTCATCACTACATAACCATGACGTCACATATAGCGACGTAGCACGGTGATGTCATCACAAAATTTCGTCGTTTGGTTAAAGGAGAACCGATCCCGGACAATTACGAAACTAGGTGAAGTACAAAAAGCGTGCAATGCCTCTGATCTTGCAGGCATTGCAAAACCACTTTACATGTACAAAGCCTAAGGAGGGGGGTAGGGGAGCATTGATACATAGACTGACTAGAAGACAGCGGCTTTTGCGTACGTCTCAAGCGAATCTAAGGATCGCGTCAGTTTTTCGTTGCAGTTTGCTTTTTCTGTCAGCTCCACATTTCACACGTATTTAAACATCAAGTTTCAGGAAGAAATTCTACGAGGAGAGACAATGTACTACGCAATCACTGCTATATGCGGCTTCACGAGTATGTTCACTAGAAAGCTGCGAAATCACAATTCTACATGGATCTCATGATTATAACGTTTTGCTCAGGTATACTGGTTGCCACCCTAAATTTCCCCTTACTCGATCCTGGTTCATTTCTGGTGACAGTAGCCGCAAACTATTTAAATATACCATTATTGATGTGTATTTCTTTTCAATGACTGTATACAAAGTTTAGATTATTTGTAACTTATTGAACATTTAAATACCGATGGACGTTCACTGAAAAACGACTTCCAGATGTCTCAGTCGTCCGCTGGTTATCCGCAAATAGCCGATAGGCACACAGCGGACCCCCGCAGGGTTCTAAGGGGCGTACTCACAGGCAATCTTGCAGGTGTCCCATGGTTGTCCAGGGTGGATATGCGGATGTTCAGCGGACACGTGAACTTTTCTAACGATCAATAGTGTAATATTGTTCATGTTATTCTTTGTTTAGAAACAGACTATATTCCGAAATTTCTAGTAGTTAGGCCTAAACAACCTTGAACCCAATTATTAGGTCTCGGCAAATTAGTCCTGTAGTTAAATCTGAACAACCTTAAACTCAATCTAGGTAGCCTCGGTAGTTTAGGCCCAAACAGAAAGGCTGCACCACCGGCATTCACTATAGTGTGCGCAACAGCCTCTGACGATGACTTCAGCTGCTCACTGTTCGAATATGGGTATAGGACACTCTGGCCAACGTAATTTTCAACGACATTGAACAGTTTGGTGTATACATGACTTGTTTAAAAAAGCATGTTCATGAACGTAGACAGATTGTAGCGTGAGGTAACATTCAATAAGAATTGAAAAATTTGAGCGAACACGCAGAGGAGACAACTGGAAACCAGAGCACTCATGTCTTGTACTTTCCTCGGTCTCGGTTCTATCGCGCTACGATTACTTTTTCGCGCGTAAAACAACTCACGCGAGAAGCCTTGGTATTGTTGTTGTATTTGAAAATGACGCCGTCATATTAAGGAAAATATTTTTTGGTGCTTGCCCTCCACTTACCGCGGGCACGTGTGTGGCCAGTGGGACCGGGATCAATCTCGAAGTTATTTGACGCCACTGCAAAAGTACGAGCATATGTTCCATAGCCAGACCATAAAGCGTCACCTCTTGCGTCATGTTCCGAAGAACCCGACGAGGGCGCAAGACAAGGCATCGGTGCTGCTGCTCAAGTGCCTCAGCCGGGTGAGCGACAATGCATTGGCCAACTCAGCACCAGTGGAGCACAAGCTTGTAACGGCGAATATGTCTCTCCATTAACGCAACCGCTTTTGCCTTGTAACGGTACCAGCGCCACCGAGCGACACACTGAGAATAAACTGCAAAGTTAGTTACGTTTGCACGGTTTCATATTTGGCATCTCAACAGCAACGGCGTCGCTGGCTTTTTGTCTATGCCAAATAGTCATACCCTTACAAGCTGTGGAAAGCTCCTTAGCGAAGGAGCATGAAAGCGAACATATCTTTTGCCCACTTCATCTTCTTCTTAGCGCACTAGATATGTTCTCAGCCATACAGGATGCTGCTGTTATAGCATCGTACAGTGTTTCTGGCAAAAATGTGATGAAACAGCGCGAAAATGGCACGGACGGAAACAATCTGACAACCCAGGACACGGTAGTGTAGCAGTATTTGATGAAACGGAATGCTGTAAACGCGAGGAAAACACGGCTTTACAAGGATCTTTCAAGATATCGCGTCCAAATAATGGTCCTGCGAAGCAGGGCACGCAGGAAACATCAGACATTTTCTCTAACGCCGCAATGTAAGTGCGGCGTGAAGTGGCCAACACGGAACATAACTAAGAGGGTAGTAGCTTCCCGTCACATAAAAATGTACCTTAATATTTGGGAACATAATTATGTCGATGATGTGTACAGAAATTTATTGACCAATTTGTTCAAGGTATAATTACGTAAAGTTAAAGGGTAACCAATCCTCATTAAGCATCACAGAATGGATTCCTGGAGAAGGCAAGCTGATGAGGCGCAGACGGAAAATTAAGCGGGAAGATGAGATAAGGAAGTTTGCAAGTATAAAGTGGCAGCGGCAAGCAATGAAGCGAGTTGACTGGTGGAACATGGGAGACCTTTGTACGGCAGTGGGCATAGTCATGCTGCTGCTGATGATGATGATGATGACCGAGTAATCGAAGGCGTATAAAAAGGCCAGTAGGGATGCCGCGATTAAATCGAGACGTCGTGAGAACCGTAAACCCCTTCCAAGACACGTCCAGTGTATTCCAGAAAGTTAGTATTCTTTCTATTACCAGTAGTTTCCTCATGATGTCCGGCATAAAAGCTTTCATCCTTATAATTGTTCTTCCGTCTGACACACTGCTAGGATCACTCAATGATTGAGCTTGAGAAGTACATGAAAATGAACGAAAAGTACAATGCTATGAACTGCTTCCCAGCTTCCTTTCTCGTTTCCGCAGTAACTCGGCACAATCGCTGTGAATAGTGAAGCACAGTCAGTGGCACAGCCAGGATGTGGCACACTGGGTCTGTTCCCGCCCTCGAAATTCTTTTCACCATGAAATACAAAGCGAAAATATGCCGTAGCATGCCTGGCCTCCACTTGAGATTCAGGATATGCCCCTTCCACCCCCAACCCCCAAAAAAAGTTTCTGCCAACTACCCTCAGGCCAGAAGGTAAAATGTGACTTTAATTTCTCATTCCGTTGCTGCAGAGGGGAAGAGAGAGCCTGTTCACTCTCCGGAACATTCTGCAAGAGCTAGGTCTTCCTTGGCCTCAGAAGACGCCAGCCTCAAGACGAGACGTACTCAGCACGCTCGTCAAGGCATCGTTGCACTTCGGCATACACATATTCTGGGCCTTCTTCATAGGTCGCCATCCATCGCGCCCAAACGAGAACGTGATCTATATGACCTTGGACGAGCGAGCCACTGAGTGGATATCGACGTTCCAGAGGCTCATTCACCTGCGCAAGCACCACACCTACCTCTGGCGTTGCGCAGAGATTGTGGGCGGTACGGGACAGTCCTATTCTAGGATGATCGACGCGGTGACGGCCACGCACTTGCTCATCGCGACGCAGGTCCACCTCCACTGGAACCCAGTAGGCCGTCCAGAGTTCCAGGAACTACGCGATCCCGAACTTCGGTGAGCCCTTAACGGTCACCTCGCGGACGACTCGCAGCTGTGGCCCGGTGACAAGATCGTGAACCTGCAGCCCGAGCTTTTCGACGAGTTGAATGTGACCCACTTCAGTGAAGCCGACCTGCCTGAGAACTTCAAGCTCTTCCTAGGCGCGTATGTAGTCTGGTTGTTCTCGCCCTACGCCTCAAGTTACCTGATGGAGGGTATGTTGACAGACATGGGCTTGGAGTCCCGCCACAAGCGCTACCAGCACCACAAGTGCACGCAGGCACTCCGAGACATCCTGCCGCTAGTGCATTGGAAAACCGAACACGGTGACCACGATAGCAGGCTGCACACGTGGAAGCTGCTTCGCCTCACCATGCTATCTGTAAGACGGTTGGAGAAAGTGTACGGTGGTGCTTTTAGGGCGTACTTCTCGGAAGTGATGTCTCAAGTGGGAGTGAACGCCTGGAACATGACACTGACGTGGGAGATATTAGACAACGTATACTCCTACGTGCAGTTTGACGTCGCGGCAAGTTTCTTGGACCTGTACATCCGGACGTCCATCAGAAGTATCGGCATTCTGAAGAAGTCATTACACCGGGCCAGCGCGACCGTGGTTCATTCACCGGGCTTCGCAACCTTTAGACTGTACAGGCTACTTGTCGCCAGGGAAGCCGTGGTGCTGAACTATCTAAGGATGCCACCGCTGTTCGACCTGAGGCACCCGTTGCCCGTACTTGTGGCCTTGGTAGCCACGGTCATCTGCAAAGAGCTCGTTGTACTGGGACGATTTATCCTGTACTACGACGAAAACTTCATGGTAAGTGTGTCTGTTAAGGACAAATTAAGAAAGCTAAGAGACAGTGGGATTGGGCGTGTTGGTATAACATCATAAACGGTGCTTACCAGCGCAAACGACAGGGCAGGAGGTGACAGGAGAAGAGTCAGCGCTCTGTCTCGTCTCTTCTCCTGTCCCCTCCTGCCCTGTTGTTTGCGCTGGTAAGCACCCTTTATAAGAAAGTTAGATTACGTTCATGGTTACTAGAGCAAAAGGACTTAGGTTGTACCAGATGAAACAAGCGCTCGTCGCCTCGCTCATATCGCCGGGTCTCCCATTTGAATGCCTATAAGATAGATAGATAGATAGATAGATAGATAGATAGATAGATAGATAGATAGATGGATAGATGGATAGATAGATGGATAGATGGATAGATAGATAGATAGATAGATAGATAGATAGATAGATGGATAGATAGATGGATAGATAGATAGGATAGATAGATAGATAGATAGATAGATAGATAGATAGATAGATAGATAGATAGATAGATAGATAGATAGATAGATAGATAGATAGATAGATAGATAGATAGATAGATAGATAGATAGATAGATAGATAGATAGATAGATAGATAGATAGATAGATAGATAGATAGATAGATAGATAGATAGATAGATAGATAGATAGATAGATAGATAGATAGATAGATAGATAGATCGCGCCATCAACCCAAAGTCGAAGGCCATTGCCTGACTTGATCTTCGTGAGCTGCATAGTTGTTCCCAGCAACAATGGTAAAAAAACGAAGAGTCGTGCACCCAACAAGATTAACGTAGCACTTTTGATATGGTTTCGCTTAGCGCAGTGCTAAAGTTTCTTAATTTCGGCGTAGGATTGCACTGCTTTGTCGAAGTCGAAAGAGTGCTGGCCGCAGACCACCTTATTCTCACAGGCATAAACGATTTCACTGGCGGAACAGCGAAAATAGTTGCGCTGTGCGCGTAAACATCGGGCCTCTTAGCGAACAGAATCATATTTACTTCAAGTTGATGAACCTGTCTAGCAAGCCCGACGTTGAAGATGGCAACTACTCATGTCTATGGGTATTCCAGAAGGTGCATAGCAATCCTCCTACAGGCAAGGCCTTATGAGCTTTCGAAGTAACTCTGCGCTGATACTCATGCTGTCGACTGCACGAATCTCGTCGAGTTTCATTGTCCGTAAAAAGCTGAAATACGCAGGCCGTTCATTTGATTACATAATGGAGGTATGCCTGGGCCAGTGTATCTTAAGATGAGGCAAATCGTAGTTTCGATTGTAGCAGGAGTGTTTCTTTCTTTCTCTTCGGCCATCTATGTTATTAGGTTCCACGCTATCCAAAGCAGGTATATGCACACACACTACGAAGGCGCGGACATGCTGTATGTACGCACGAATATACATACACACACGCTATACACACGCGCGAACTGCGCGCGCACGTTTGTGGGCGTCTATATACACCCATGCGATATCAAGCAAGTTCGGGTGAAGGGTTGCAGTAGCCTAATTTGATAACGGGTGTCACAAAAAAACATGCAAATGCGAAAAATACTGTCACAGGAAACATGCAAATGCGAAAAATACACTCACACACGTAAGGCAACAAAAACTATAAAGCGCTTGCTTATATAAACGAAACTATACTCTGCACTTAGATTGATTGATTAATTCATAGATTCATACACAGACAGACAGCCAGACTGACAGACAGACTACAGACAGACAGACAGACAGACTACAGACAGACAGACAGACAGACAGACAGACAGACAGACAGACAGACAGACAGACAGACAGACAGACAGACAGACAGACAGACAGACAGACAGACAGACAGACAGACAGACAGACAGACAGACAGACAGACAGACAGACAGACATGATGTGACTGACTGCGACATATGTAAACACACGCACCACCCCACATACACACACACACTCACACACGTGTGGGGTTTAACATCCCAAATCCACCATACGATTATGAGAGACGCCGTAGTGGAGAGCTCCGGAAATTTCGACCACCTGGTGTTCTTTAACGTGCGCTCAAATCTGAGTACGCTGGCCTACTTCAACTTCATCCAAAATGCAGCCGCCCCAGACTCCGTGCTTAGAGAAGGCCGAATATATATAAGAATGCACACAAGCTAAACAATGGTGTACTCACCGAGGAGAATTACGTCGCCGCGAGCTAATTAATAAGAACAAACTACCGTACTGTCCGTCACCTTCTTTCGATTGTGTAAGTTTATTATTTGCCCCGCCACGGTGGTCTAGTGGCTATGGTATACCGGCTGCTAACCCGCAGGTCGCAGAATCTAAAGTTGTATGCCCATGTGCTCAGATTGGGGTGCACGTTAAAGAAACCCAGGTGGTCAAAACTTCCGGAGCCCTCTACTACGGCGTCTCTCATAATCATACAGTGGTTTTATGTCATTGAACCCCACATATCAATCAAGTTTATTATTTGCGCCATCCTCCGTCTTGCATCATCTGCATCTGTCAGGAAGTGACAGAACGATAAGTTTTCATTTTCCCACCACGATGCCACGCATTGCGACACACTGCAATGATCTGCGGACACCGATTTCTCCTTTTTCGGGCTCGCGTGTGTGGCATGGTGAAAATAATGCAACTATGTGGCCGCGTCTCAACACGCGCAACGTGGTCACATGTCTACTTGCAAGGTTGGCCCTATGATATCCATTTCCAGACATGGCCGCTAGGTGGTGAGCGCTCAAATGAAGTCACGTATAGCAACCGCTGAGGAATGCCATGGAGTGGGCCTGCTCTCGCGATCATACTGACTGTAAGCCACGCGCTCGGAGACCAAAAAGTGCTCCATGTTCATGACGCGTGATGACGAATGGGCGTAGCTCATTGACACCCTCTCACCCCTATGCGTGGTTTCACCCTGGGTAGTCATCTGCTTCGCCCCTCTGGGTTGTCATCTGCATGCTCACACGTACGAAAGGAGACAGACAGCGTTTGACGTCCAAACAGATCCCACTCTAACTTTGCTCGTACGTAATTCTGCACAAAACAGGCATGGACCACAAAGGAAAAAAAATTCAGAGATTAAGATTACACCATCTCCCCGTAAAGGGAACCATTTGCAGATGCGAAGCAGCGGGCGCTAACGCTTACACTGGCGGTGACGTTGATGGTAGCACTCATCGAGACATTGCTCTAGAGAGAAACCTGGGGAGGCGCAAAGCGCGCAGTGATTGACCGGTGTTTGCTTCCTGAACATGTCAATCGTTGCTAATGGGCAGTGAGAGACAGAAGACTCCAATTGGACACAGACCCACCGTCCCCTTTTAGTTAGTGCACGCTGCGAATTTTCGTTTTTCAACAACGCACAGGAGAGATCTCCTACCGGCACTAGCTTGGAAGTTAAGATCCAGCGACTTTTTACAAGGTGTTTCAAGAAATGTGCCTAATGATCTTTAAAAATCAGTAATGTCGCTATTTCGTCGATGTCTTCACAGTAGCTTTTTCCGTAGCGGTAGACGTTTTAAGATGGTTGAAGATATCATTCAGCACAGTAGTTAGGAAAATTATTTCAATTACTTTTTCATTTGTGAGGTTAGGCAGTCAAGTCATATGGGAGAATTGAAGACATTCATGCTAAGAACCAATTGCTGCTTTTTGATTTCGAAAAGAGGACATCTAGTAATAACAGCTAATTTATGAACTTTGTTTAAATTATGTGACGAAACCAAAATCAAAAGACCGATGAGCTCAACAAGCAGAGGGCTACAATGACGCCAGTGTTCAAAGCAGCGGCTACTGGGCTGCAGTTCTTCCCCTTTCGTTAACGTGTGTGCGCCACGCGTGCTCTAATTGCAAACGCACCACACACAGCCACACTGCGAAGTCGGTTGATGGTTAATATAACAACGCCCTCTCATTTCAGACGTCTCAAACTCCGCTCTTTACAATTTAAGCTTTTCTAATTACTGTTCCTAATGTCTTCAACCTTCCTAAGATGCCGGCCGCTATAGAAAAAGCAACGCTTAGAGGAGAAAGAGGATGGAGCGAGCGTAGGTTAGCAGACGCTCCGTGCATCGTCGTTGTGAGGTGAGGGGGGAATGGACGTGCATACGCATTAAGGGTGGACACGCCGCACACCGGATTGAACTCGACCATAATATGCTTCCCATCCAAAAGACACTACAGGCGCAAGCTAACAAAATTGAGAAAATCACGTGTGGTAATCCATCTGCAGATGCGTGAGGTCAGCCTCGACTTTGTTTCCGTATTTTTTTATGTTTTTCAATCTTTTTTGTTCTTTTCACGACGTAGGAAGAACGAGCACGTGTGCTTAGTTTTATCTCGTAGGCGTTCCGGTCCACCGCTGGGGAGAGTTTGTATTTCTTGACGATAAAAGCGTACTTCGTTGTTTACAATAAAGTAGTTGTGAGATCGCACCTGTGGTGTCTATTTCTTTGTGGTCCGTGTGTGTCTTGTACAATAAACAGCAATGAATCAGTACAAACTCGCCCAATTGTCAGTATTGATGATTGTAAATATTTTTGGGGCAGTCTATCAAGGAGTCAATGAAGTCCTTCATTGACTCCTTGAGTCAAAGTTTCAGTGAAGCCGTTCGATTACGGGACACTAAAGAGCAAAACGCTTTCTCTTTTGCATAATTTCACGATCCTGAATACACCACTATTACCCGGAGATGACCTTTGGTAAGTGAGAAAACGCGTGAAAAGAAACTGCGGATGGAGACGCCACATTGAGATTCCCACACCAGACACGGTGTCATGAATTTCGAAGGCGCCTACTGAGCTCTACGTTGCTTCTCATCGATAAAGTCTAAGTACATTGTCATCGGTCTTGGCCATAGGCATAACATCCGAAGTTTTAGAAAAACATTTATCGAGCCTATGTCGCGAAAGTACGAAAAATACATTGTGTAATTACTTATGTCACGCGTGGAGAAAATGGTGCGAAATTAAAAAAAATGAAACTTCAACCTTTATATTCTCCGCTAATAATGAACTTACAACAGTGAAACTCATGCCACTAGAGTTCTCAGAGTGCAGTTTATCAATCTAAAATGACTCATTGTTTCGCTTTAGTGTAATCTTATTACGAAAATTGTTGCAGGGCCCCTTTAAGGGTGCCTGGACACGTCCGTACGGATACATATTTTTCCTAGAACTGTTGTGGGGAAAGTAAACTAGCTCTGGCAACTGCAGCACGATCCGACGCATCCGATGTACCACCAGCTTGCATCTCTGCTCTGGGACCTGCACAGGTACGGAGCGTCCCTCGAAAGCAACGACATCGTCAGGCAGTTTACGCGACGGGAATACCGAGAGCTCTTTGGCGCCAGCCTCGCAGCGCACGTCGCCAACGCCATCACAACGCTGCCCGAGGCACAGTCCTGGATGGCCGAGAACGGGACTGCAAATGGGCGGAGGGCGACATTCCGCTACTTCCGCGAGGACCAACTCTACTTCTTGTTCAGCTGCTTCACGCAGTGTGGTAGCGCCGACCACGACGCCACTTTACAGGTAAGCTAATTGATGAAATTCTTAGAAGCATTAGGCGAAATTTGATGTCAATATCACGATATCATTATCAGGGACACTGCAGTGGAAGGCTCGGGAAATTTTGATGATATAGCGTTAATCCATGTGACATGATGGAGTATGCACCAGCCTGTACCATTTTGCTTCCACCGAAACAGAGGTCCAAAAAGGACAAAGGCGGGACATGTGGGTTGGGTGCCTACATCACTGTTATAAAAAGTGAGAGGTCTATTGATAAAGAGCTTCGCGACGGGAAAAATCATTCAGCCACCGATTGCGCCAAAGCAGTCGCGTTTCGCCCAACTTTTGACAATCAATATATTGTAACGGAGTTTATTTACAGAGCAGAACGCAGAAGGCGAAGAAGTCAGCAGCGTCTGGCCAAGCGCAGCAAGCACGAGTTTATACTGATGGCGATGCCCCTGAGGCGCCGAGAAATGCCGCTGAGGCACCTCTTCTTCATTACAATTGCCCTCCGCAGAAAAAGGCGCCATCCTGGTGGATTAGGGAGAATTAAGAAACGACTAATGGGTCATAATATGGCTTGAGGCGAGAGACGTGGACAATGTCGCGGCCGCGGTAGCGTATATATAGGTCTGTGGATGGGATGATGGGCTCCACGATATAGTTTACTAGTGATGTTTGCTGTACAACGCGATGGAAGTAGTTTTGCGGAGCGGCCAGGTGCGGTAGTAGGTGCCCGAAGCCATACCAATGAACCAGGTGGAAAGTTTGGAGCCGAACGGTCTTCAATCTGGCGGGATTCCTGCTGCCACTGGTCCTCAGTAGAAAAAGAGCGGGCAAGCTGGCGGCATTCTTCAGCATGTCGAGCAGCTTCAGACAGAGTTGTACTTTCGGACTCATAAGGTTTATATGGAAGAATAGTGTCTACTGTATTTGAAGGTTCTCGTCTGTACATAAGAAAGTATGGCAAAAACCCAGTAGTAGCTTGTACGGCAGTATTATACGCGTAGGTGACGAACGGTAGAACTTGGTCCCATTTTGAATGATCAGAGGCGACGTACATCAACAGCATATTGCCAAGAGTACGGTTGAAGCGCTCCGTCATGCCATTCGTTGGAGGATGGTACGCTGTACTTGTGCGGTGCACGATTCGGCATTCGTTGAGTAATGCCTTCAAGGCGTCAGAAATGAAGGCACGGCCTCTGTCACTTAAGAGCTCGCGAGGGGCACCATGACGCAGAATGGAACGTTGCAACAGAAACGCTCCAACGTCACGGGCTGTGGCAGTCGGCAGCGCGGCTGTTTCGGCATAGCGTGTCAGATGGTCTATCACAACAATAATCCAGCGATTACCAGCTTGAGTTGATGGTAGTGGTCCGTGAATGTCAATGCCAACGCGATCGACTAGGACAAAGAAGAGGTTGTGACGGGTAGACTTGCCCGGGAGTTAACTTTTGTCATTTGCACAGAGCACACGAACGAATGAATTTCCGCACGTAGCTATACATGCCATGCCAATAAAATCTGAGTCGAAGACAAGCGTATGTCTTGAAGAGGCCTGCGTGAGCACAATGTGGGTCTGCGTGAAAAGCTTCGCAGATAGCAGCTCGAAGATGGCGGGGTATCACAAGGAGACACTTGCAACCGTCGGAAAGGTAGTTTTGTCGATAAAGAAGATCATCCCTTAGGCAAAAGTTGCTAGCTTGGCGGCGAGAGCGCGAGATGGCGAAGGAGTGAGAGGATCAGAAAGAATGCTTATGAGGCCACTGATCCAGGGATCCTTCCGTTGTTACACTGTCATGTTGTGCAAGGCGGATGATGCAAGTGCAGGCTCGAGGGAAGAGAGGCAAACACCTTCATCTGATATGGGTGGGCGAGAAAGGGCGTCGGCGTCCGTTTGCTTACGACAGGATCTGTAAATAACGCGGATGTCGTATTCCTGAAGTTTGAGCGCCCAGCGCGCTAGTCGTCCGGAGGGGTCTTCAAGTGTGGATAGCCAACAAAGGGCGTGGGGGTCAGTGACGACGTCGAATGCGTGACCATACAGCTAGGGGCGAAATTTTCCAAGGGCCCAAATAATTGCTAAACACTCTTTCTCGGTCACGGAGTAGTTAGCCTCGGCTTTCGTCAAAGTTCGGCTTGCGTAGGCGACGACATATTCATCAAACCCTGCCTTTCGTTGCGCGAGCACAGCGCCAAGTCCAACACCACTGGCATCAGTATGAACCTCCGTGGGAGTGGCAGGATCGTAATGGCGGAGGATGGGTGGTGAAGTTAGCAGGCGGCGTAGTTTGGTGAACGCATCCTCGCATGCTGGTGACCAGGTGGAAAGGTCCTTGTCGCCGCTAAGAAGGTCCGTAAGGGGCGCACATACGGAAGCGAAATTTCTAATAAAGCGTTGGAAGCATGACAACAAGCCGACAAAACTTCTAAGTTCCTTCAAGTTCTTTGGCTTCGGAAAATCGGTGACTGCTCGAAGCTTGGCGGGGTCGGGAAGTATGCCGTCCTGCGATACGACGTGGCCAAGAATGGTGAGCTGCCGGGCACCAAACCAAACTTCATGAGGTTGAGTTGAAGGCCGGCGTCGGTGAGGCGTGTGAGGACGTGCTTGAGACGATTTAAATGGGTGTCAAATCGGTGGCAAAAACTACGTCATTGAGGTAGCATAAACATGTGTTCTACTTGAGGCCTCGTACAATAGTGTCCATCATTCTTTCAAAAGTGGCTGGAGCATTACAAAGGCCGAAAGGCATAACGGTAAATTCGTATAATCCATCAGGTGTGACAAATGCTGTTTTCGGTTGGTCAGGTGCTTCCATAGGAACCTGCCAGTATCCAGACCGTAAATTCAGCGAAGAGAAGTATTCTTCTCCCTGCAAACAGTCAAGGGCGTCGTCTATTCGCGGTGATGGGTAAACGTCCTTACGGGTGATCTTGTTTAAGCGTCGATAGTCCACACAGAACCAAATGTAGCCGTCCTTCTTCTTAACAAGAACGACCGGTAACGCCCAGTGTCTGTTAGAAGGCTGTACAATACCCCGCTGGAGCACGTCAGCAACCTGGTCGTCAATAACACGGCGTTCCGATGCTGAGACTCGGTAGGGGCGCTGCCGTAGAGCCGTATGGCTTCCTGTGTCAATCTTGTGAGATATGTTCGATGTGCGACTGAGGCCAGAAGCGTGGCTGTCAAAAGAAGTACGAAACTTTTGCAGCAGGTTCACCAACTGGCTTCGTTCTGAAGAAGACGTTGCGACATCGATGGAGCTGTGGAAAGCGTCAAGGAGTGACTGGTCAACAACAGAGTCAGAAATGAGTGCGCTGAGGTCCGTAGAAAGTAAACTAGATGGAGCGTCAAAAATGTGACGGGCGTCAATTGGATGCACGTGACCGAGACATTCACCGTAGAATAAAGGTAAAGACCCTTCTAGCGTATTGTACACGAGCGTCTTCGTGACGCCATCGTGGAGAGTAAGGAGAACAACGGGCAGTGGAGAACATCTGCGTTGAATGAACAGGGCAGAGGGCGTAAATAGAACATCACCGTCGGAAATAGCGTCACACGACACAGTCACCAGCAGAGGAGAGTGCGGTGGTACGGTGGTGTCGTCGGAAACAGACAGTTTATGATACGGCAGGGAGGCTTCGACAGCGTCAGCATCAGTAAGTGCAGATAGCTCAAGTTCAGCGCGACAGTATAGTCAATGACAACATTATTATTCGCAAGGAAGTCCCAGCCGAGTATCATGCTATGGGAACACGGGGGCCGCACTACGAATTCGACGATATACACAATCCCTTCGATGACGACTCGTATGGTGCAGACTGCGAGAGGTGTTACACATTGTGCGTTAGCAGTTCTAAGAGAGAGGCTGGATAATGGCATCAGAACTTTGCGGAGTTTGCGGCACAGGTTGATGGAAACGACGGATAGAGCGGCTCCGGTGTCGACAAGCGCCATGACGACGATACCATCGACTGACACTTCAATGACGTTAGCTGGACAGGGGCGAGGACTTGTGCATGGCGACGGGAACTGCGGCCGTGTCTCGGGAACTGCGGCCGTTAGTTTTCCTAGTTGGTGGGTCCGGAACAGCGACGCATAGGGGAAAGCGAACGTTGACGTGGAGACGGGGAGATGCGAGTGGGGCCGTGTGGACAATCAGAAGGAAAGGAAGAGGAAGGAGGGCTTGATAAGGCGTAGAAGAAAACTGAAGGTTGAAAGAGGGCATTCGTCGAATGTTCTGAGCAGCCTGGCGACGTCGACAATAACGTGCCACGTGGCCAACACCGCCACAAGCAAAACAGATCCGACGGTTGTCGTAGGTCGCCATTGGTCGGAGTAAACTCAGACTTGCGGCTGGGGGGGGCAGAAACCTGCGGCCGAGGTGGTATCGGCATTGGCGGCGGTGAATAGGTCGGTGGCGAAAAGGGCGGCGGCGAATACATAGGCACTGGCTGGAACGCAGGCTGTCGAGGTCGAGCAACGGCTTGGGCGTACGTGAGAGGTGTGGCGACTGGCGGTGGTTCATGGGCGGGAGGAAGAGCTGGTGCGACCTGGTCTTGAATGCAGTCACGGTGTGTAGACGTCAATCTGCGTGGTTGATCGGGTACGCAGGACATCAAAGAGAGCTGGCGAGCGACCTCAGCGCGGATGAACTCTTGGATCTTGGAGAGAAGAGGGGCATGGTCTTCTCCTATGCCAAGGGTGGACAGGCAGGACAAAGAGTCATCGAGCACCGAGGGACGTCGGGTGGAAAGACGTTGCCTGCGCAACTCGTCAAAACTCTGGCATAACTCGGTCAGTTCTAGGACAGTGCGATGACTCTTAGAAAGCAACATTAGGAAAGCGTCGTCCTCAATGCCCTCCATGATGTGCTTGATCTTATGCTCTTCGGACATCGACACGTTGACTCGCTTGAAAAGGTCCAGAACGTCCTCAATATAGCTTGTGAAATTCTCACCAAGCTGCTGGGACCAAGTATGCAAGCGTTGTTGGGCACGGCGTTTGCGTACCGCAGGCCGTCCGAAAACTTATGTGAGGCCCGTTTCGAAGACAGATCATGTAGGGAGTTCCGCTTCGTGGTTTATAAACCACAGCTTGGCCACGTCCGACAGGCAGACGAAGACGTAGGCCAACTTGACGGCGTCATCCTATTTGTTGTGAGTACTCGCTCGCTCGTACATCGATTGATTGATTTGTGGGGTTTAACGTCCCAAAACCACCATATGATTATGAGAGACGCCGTAGTGGAGGGCTCCGGAAATTTAGACCACCTGGGGTTCTTTAACGTGCACCCGAATTTGAGCACACGGGCCTACAACATTTCCGCCTCCATCGGAAATGCAGCCGCCGCAACCGGGATTCGAACCCGCGACCTGCGGGTCAGCAGCTGAGTACCTTAGCCACTAGACCACCGCGGCGGGGCTCGCTCGTACATCGAAATCCAGTCGTCAGCGTCCTTGTCTTCTGTGCCTGAGAAAACATGGGGATCTCGCAGACGCAGAGAACCGGCGCAAAGAACAGTAGGTGGTGCCAGTGGAGGAGTTGGAGTGGTGCTTGCGTCGGTAGGCATAACGGATGGTAAAATGCGATTTCGAAGCTCCAGGCTGATCGCAACCCAGCAGGACTCCACCACTTGTAACGGGGTTTATTTGCAGAGCAGAACGCAGAAGGCGAAGCATTCAGCAGCGTCCGGCCAAGCGCAGCAAGCACGAGATTACGCTGATGGCGATGCCCCTGAGGCGCCGAGAAATGCCGCTGAGGCACCTCTTCTTCCCTACAATAATCATTATTCAATCAATTGATTATTCATACAATTATAAAACCATTCAGCTTTTATTTCTTCTCGAGAAATATGGGGGTGGCGAAAGGAAAAGCGGCAGTTCTGCGGCTTTACAAAGCTCCGACCTTCTACAAAGTCTAGCAGCAAAATAAGCCAAGTAGAAGTAATAAAGCGCATTTGAACTCAATACACTATATGACAAGAAGTGCGACACATAACGAAAACTAGATTATAGAACCTCTTTGAATTAGACACACTGATGCGACCCATAAGAATAGGGGGAGGGGGGGGGGGTAAAAGGAAGAAAAACACATGGCAATTGAAAATGATGTAACGTATGCAACATGAATTGATAATCGAGCCAACGAAAAACACGAAGGCAAAGAAAGTGCGACAGGAAAAAATATAAATATACATAAAATAATGAACAGATACAAAACTTCAAGCGCCGAGCAGATTAAGCATGTTGTAACTGATCATCACAACCAGGTGCTAGTGAAAAAAAAGAGTTTTATCATTGCCCGATAGTGCGTGCTGAAGCCTTCTTAACGTGTGCCATATTTGGAGTATTTATTTAGGAGTTCAGCTAGTTGGAATGATACCAAGTGAACTGAATAGTTTATTCGACTTAGTGGCTGGAGCCAAAGGGCCGGACTTCTGGTGCGATGTGCACAGTGACGTCTTGTTAGACGAAATGAAATGAAGAAGTTTATGTTTATAGAACGTTGGCGATAGCATGAATAGAATTGCTCGCTTTAGCATACACTGAGTCTTTCAAGTTGTTAGAATGCTCATTACCTCATACACGGTGAGAATAGTTTAACGTTGATAAAAATGATCCAGTGTATATCAAACGTTCAGCTTTTTACGACAGTATTTGACAGTTTTTCTTCATCAATGCAGTGACCCATTTTAACTTGTTACACACGTGATGTGTACCTGCTTATTCCATAACAATGTTTTTGCAAAAGCGACACCCATAGCTTTAGTCTCGTTAACAGCGTTAATTTTGTCATTTTCAAGGTGCACGATTTTTGTATGTACAACAACTGTGTATCGAGTGCGGATTAAATGTGGCTTGTGTCTTTTTTTTGTGCTCAATTAAAAAACACATATTTTTTTTACCACGCCCATACAACACGTGACAAACTTGGTCCTCGTGCTAGGGCGAGTCTCAGTGGTGGATGAGCCTCGGTAAGGTGGCGATCACTGGTGCGTTATAACTTGTAAGGATGTTCCGTACTCGTAATCTCTGGTCATTGCGTTTTGAAGAAAGCAGGCACTCAACGACAGATCAACGACGGCACATCGCATCTGTCTTGGTATCATTTAAAACCACTGCCAAAAAACTTAGATTAAGGTAATCTTTATATATATATATATATATATATATATATATATATATATATATATATATATATATATATATATATATATATATATATATTACACACCGCCAAAAGATTGTTGTCAGATCCACAGGACTCGTAACGGCGCAGTTCCTTCAAGCAAAATGTAGGTAGACAGCTGCCGCTTCCAGTGGTTGTCGCTATGACGTAGGAGCGGTCAACTGCTAATTAAGGAGCCTGCCATTAAACCACTCCGAGTTCAAACCTGAGAGAGTGGTCTCTTCCTCGCCTTCATCACTCTTCCTACAGCTGCCTCCACGCCGCTTAATTCTTCATAACACACGTGAACAACGTGAGCAGTAATCGCTGAGCCTATCAGCATTGTCACGCTTTTCAGCTGCACGCCGTTAGCTCCGCTTGCGCACCCGAAAACGCACGAACAAAATCCGTTGAACTCGCACGACTACTGGTAGGCAAGAAACTGGAGCTTACCGAGTACTCACTCGGCCTTAAGCTCACCAACACATAACTCAGTCGGACTCGGCCAAAAAGCTTGATATGAGTGACTGGCCCTTCATGAGTTGACTAACAAATTAAAAATATATAAAGCTCTTTTAGACCTGGTGTCAATTCTCTTAAGCGACAGTACCTCACATAATCGGTGCTCTAAGATACGCCTGTTGATCCTGTACCCTGAAATACTTGTTATCACTGGTTTCAAGAAAAGGCATTTCTATGTATTTCTGACGTGAAAGCTCTCATCTCTCGCCCGCAAAATAATTCGTTAGATGCCACGCAGTACCTTGGAAAATGATGTTATGCGAAGCATTCAAATGGAAAGTTACTGTGTTGTGATTTTTTTAGAGTGAAAATTACGAAGTGTAACTAGAGATTGCAAAGGGTATGGAAAGCCCAGTGTCATCCCCATACATCCGCAAGCGATACTACGGTCGTCCGTAGGACTCTTATGCGCAAAGAGATTAGCGTTCCGTCGAACATCCGATGGGTGCTAGGAACCACAGGAAGAAAGCCCTGTGACAGCTTTGGTTGTCGTGACAGAAGTCACGAAATACACTCACTATGCTTTTGTGCAGATACGACAGCGGCGTCTGCCCTGGCCACAATAGAAGCAGTGTGCACCGGCGAGCCATTTGAGTTGGCATGCGAAAGCGAGCTAGCCTAGCAGCGCCACGATGACCGTGTGCACATGGTAAACTACAGGCCAACTCAATGGCGGCCTGAAGCAGCATTCCCGCTCCCCAAATATCCCCCCCCCCCTGCTCTATACCACAATCCAAAGCATTCGTTCACCGAGCGCCCACGAGCTGCCCTATTTGTGCAGGCAGCCAGGCGTTACAACTCTCAAGTGCACCCTCTTGAATCCGCCAGTACTGTACACTGGCAACAATGGTGTACACGCCGGCCTACACCATCGGACAAGACACGAGCATAAGAAGCTTGCCTAACAATGGAATGGAATGAAAAAACTTTATTTTAGTCCTGCAGGACGCGCTTAGCATGTAACGGGCGTCTCCCACGTAGGGACCGACAGGGAGTACCTGGCGGCCGCTTCGTGGGCCTGCTGGACGGCCCATTGCTGGTCGGCGAGAAGTGAGCTCCTGAGGGACCTCTCTCACTTGCTTGAGGTAGAGTCGGGAGGAGTTGCTCTACACTCCCAAAGCATGTGTGCGAGTGTCGCTGTGTGTCCACATGATAGGCATGTGTCCCTGGCATATGCATCAGGATGATAAAAGTGAGGCGTGGCAAAGTTTGGGTACATGTGTGTCTGTAATATGCATAGGGTTAATGCCTGTGGTCTGCTAAGTTTCGGATGTGGAGGCAAAAAATGCGGCGTTCAAGGTAAAAGTGTTTTGTTATGTCATTGTACGTAATGGGTGTATCCCGATTGGTCTTCAACTCAGCAAGATGGGGTTGCCGAGCAAGCTCTCACAAATACTTTGCCAGCGCCCCTGCCTCGGTACCTGCCAGGTTTAATGTATTCTGTACCATAAACTTGCCTTGGCTTTTCTGACAGAGTAGTATTCTATAGATATCAAAGGACATGTCAGATATTATTGGGTGCAGTAATCTATGTTTATTTTAAAAACTTCAAGGGACTTCCAAAAACAAGTCTTCGCATGAATTATCATGCACAATGATGATCATATGATGCACATTGGGCCCTTCACAGAAAGTGCATTGTGGGACCGCTATAGCAGGCGCGCGATCGCATGTCCAATGTCTTGCACAAATAGCATTGAAGAAAACATGCATACAACAAAAAGCAAGCAAGCTACGTGTGATTTAGAAAACATAAGCCAGCTGTCCAATTACAGATGTGATAAAATGATGTCATGCATTTGTAAATAATCAAACGCAACTGCACTCACGGGCGAGACGCCTACAGTGAAAGCGTTACACTTTGTAATCGACAGGACGGCATAGTTGTAAGTATGCGTGCCTAGATATATGTCGGCTTTTCACTCGCATGCACACAGCCACATGCCAGCTGCAACCTGCCGAAGGCCCCGCCGCGGTGGTCTATTGGCTAAGGTACTCGGCTGCTGACCCGCAGGGCGCGGGTTCGAATCCCGGCTGCGGCGGCTGCATTTCCGATGGAGGCGAAAATGTTGTAGGCCCGTGTGCTCAGATTTGGGTGCTCGTTAAAGAACCCCAGGTGGTCTAAATTTTCGGAGTCCTCCACTACGGCGTCTCTCATAATCATATAGTGGTTTTGGGACGTTAAACTCCACATATCAATCAACCTGCCGAAGAACAAGATTACCCAAAATAGGTTGAGTCAGTGTGGCTTAGATTCGCACCGGCGTGTGCTCCACAGTGACGTGTTCAACGATGATTCAACCAGCAGCAAACGTCTGTCATATTTACCTTTTTAATTACTATTCTAAAACGTTCCAGTAGTAAATGACAAAAAATCATGGGCACTTATTTGAACTTACCGGCAGAAGTGCGTTATTCGAATGTGCGACGTTTTCAGCTGCTTCCTATGGTAGAAACGAAGGTAGCACGCAGATCTCGCCATTGTTGAAACAGGCCGTCGGCGAAAACACACAGAACTTGTTTCACGAGGCACTGACGCAAAATATGCGCAAAACAGAATGAGGACAGTTACTTGACTCCAGATAAAAGACAGTAATCCGTACATTAAAGCGGGAAACGCCACACAACACGCCAAACAATGACCGTCGGCCTTCCGATCGAGGCACCGAGCATCGTTGCCGGTTGCAGGACAAGTTTCAACAAGTGCGACATGGGTATACTGTGGGTACTACGTCACCGCGCACCCGAAGCTGATGCGAGTTGGAGTGCGCGCCAATCGGCGCTTGCGTTTCGCTCACGTGCCGCACCCGTTATCGTATCGGTCGTAGTTGCGCGAGAGTGTTTCTGCAAGCATCGTTTGAAAATAATATGCCACACGCACGTACAGCTAACCAAGAAATCAACGGCAATACGGGCATGCACGCTATCAAGGCTCGCTGGATTCCGTGCCGACCGGTTGTGCCCTCGCGATCTCCGGCGTCAGCGTAGCTCTGGCCGACTGGGCTCGCCCTACGTCATCTCCTGGCACCGACCACCAACGACAGTGTAGCTCTGACTGACTGGACTTGCTCTACGCCATCTCCTGACGTCGACAAGAGCTCTCGCAAGTGGTGCCCCGTCCTCGGACTCCTGTGACCATGTTTCCATCTTTCCTATCTCTTCTATCCCCTCGATTGGTCGTCGCTCTCTCTGGCTTTCCTTATCTCTCTCTCTCTCTTTCTACACCTTTATTCCTATCCTTTTAATCCCTCCTCACCCCCATCCCTTGTGAGCTACTGCTGAGGTGTCGCACCCTGATGCAGACAGTTGCGGAGCTCACTTCTCTTTTCTTTTACTTCTCCTAAACATAAATATCCCCCCCCCCCCCTGCACGCTATCAACAGTCTCCAGCTGTTTTCCGAGGCTGTTCCGAAATCCGCACAACGGGAGGTCGAATAGGGGCGTATTAGGGAATTTGGGACAGCGCACTGCAAGCCCTTGCGGTGCGGCCGCTACCATTGCGCATGCGTCGTAGCACGAGCCGCCGTTCGCGGTCGCGGCCCACCCGCAGAAAATCCGAAATAGCGGGTGGCGTATCCCGCAAACGCTGATTTCGAGGCTATGGTTTCGCTGCGATCGTGCGTTGCGGTTTGCAGGGGGCAAACGCTATTCTAAAGCTTATATGGCGCCCGCAACGCCCGCAACGCCTGCAAACATTAATCTAAACCTCCCTATTGACTCGGCGGTCAGTGCTAGCGCGTTCAGGATTGAAAAATGGGTAGTTGTATACTGTACACTCATGGTAGTGGTCTTAAGACAATTATTTTGGTGGAGGATGTTAGTTGCGCTATCTGTTTGTGATACCGACAGACTCCTCTCTACAGACCTCTCCCTGTTGGCCAGCCCCCTCCCAACCCCCGCGGTGGTCTAGTGCCTGTGGTACTCAGCTGCTGACCCGCAGGTCGTGGGATTAAATCGATTCCGAAGGTGCTCGTAGTAAATGGCAGTCACATAAAAAAAACTCATCCTCAACAAGAGCGAGCGTTCTGCGTGTTCACTGTGACTGGTGCTTTGCGAAATATTTCCATGGCATGGATGTGAACACTTTCCGTCGTGACATGTGCACTGCAATATTAAACGAGGTAGACAATATTGGCGGTAGTAAAGTTTCGAGCTGCTGTGCGCGAGGTCACGGGCAAGACTCTCACTCACTACGAAATGTTTTAATCTGATATTGATGAGAAAAAAAGAAAAACAACAAACAAGAAACACGTTTCGCTGTGCTGAAGTTAGTAAATTCCGGGAAAATTAAAGCGAACTTCCTCCACTACGGCGTTCCTCATAGTCCACTGAAAGTTTATGCGTTTTCCGACCCGACACCTTAGTTCTATATTATCTATATATCGATATATGTGTTCTGCTTGTGTTCGAAATCGATAATATATTGATTTCGAACACAAGCAGAAAAAATTCGCGTGAGTAGAGCGCGTAAGCTTGAGTGGGCCACCCTGTATGTCCCTGGACAATGCATTCGACATGTTAGACGGCCCAGTTAGTCATCGCTTAGCTCAGATCGTTACAGTTATTTCGTCGAGAAGCCACGCGTACGAACTCAAGGCCGGCACATGTGCGACTTCGGTACTCTGCAATCTAGTCGTGATATTTAGTTCTATCGGATGAATATTCGTGCGAGCTTGTTTTTATGAGGCTTCCACTTGTAGTTGATTCAGCGCGAAGATTACTAAATGTTTACAGTATTTAACACAGTAACTATGAAGATTAAAGTTCACTTCAATCATAGTTTCCTAAAAGTGACTTGAGGGGACCATGACGCTGCGATCATTCAGTGACTATGGGAATGGTGGGTAATGCATGGATTTTCCTTCTCTTCATACTTGCGGACCTCGAATGACACTTGTGGCTTTGTTTATTGTTACGCTTCGGTTTTGTTTCGAATAAACGAACAACGTCTTTTGAAATTGGTGACCGGATTTGAATTGGTGAGCCTAAATATTCAAGTGATGAAGCGTAGCTGATTAATTATCGCTGATTCTTGCTTCAAGACCAAGCAGCTTCAAGCCTCGCGAAGCCATGGAGAAGGAACTTAAAGTGCGAAGACTATACAAATCCATGCTCTACCCATCATTCCCATGCTCGCTGAAACGCCATGCACTGCAGCTCCCATAGACACTAGCGCGAAAGTTGTCTCTAGTGTACTTACAGAAAACTCTCCTGACTTCAAGTTGGCATTGAATGGGCGCGTTTCAGTGTCAACGCTGCCAGTGCAGCAATTACAGCGTCGCGTTTCTTTCGTGCAGAAAGCAATCTGCAACGTGGCCTTGCCAACGGTAGCGGCGTTCAGGAGAGCCTTCAAGTGTCAACCATACCATCGACTGGTGACCAACTTCACCTGGCCTGAACCACCAAACCCGAAGACGACCCGATACACTTCCATATAGTGAACCACAGTGACGAAGTGTTTGCGTCGGTGCAGAAAGTGTTTCTATAATAATGGAGCAGCTGCGTCTTTTATTTTGCTGCGAGTTTTGCTCTTTCGATATTGCGTCGTATCTGTGACGCCCAGCCAACTTGGTGAAGCGTACAAATAAAAAAGCGCTGAAGCTATTGTGCTTTAATCATTACGGAATTCAAGAAAGCGGGCCTTCAGCTTGACTTTGTCGATACCTCATGACGTTTGTTCAGCTGTGAATGCATTCAGTCAATCTACATTGTATTCATTCATAAATGGTAATACTGCAGTGTAACACTTCAATGCTTCAAATGTTTGAATTACTTCAAAATTTGATCTTTCCAGTAGATTCATTATTCCGCACCCAGAAAACTTATCCGCGTTAGTTAAATGTTGCAGTTCTTAGGGATTCGGCCTATTTCAGATGCGAAACCTTTCTTTGCGTATTGTAAGAACTTTAGGCGGCCATCTATCTATCTATCTATCTATCTATCTATCTATCTATCTATCTATCTATCTATCTATCTATCTGTCTATCTATCTATCTATCTATCTCTCTATCTATCTATCTATTTATCTATCTATCTATCTATCTATCTATCTATCAATCTATCTATCTAGCCGCCTATACGTCTGGGCACTTTCATGATCACCCCCTAACTTGAGGTGAACCAAAATAGTATTTGGAGGGTAAGAGAGTTTGATGAATACGACTTTCTGATGACTACATGAATCATGTCACAAATCCCGTCACGTGCGTCCTCACTTCATCATACAGTGGCGCACACACGTGGCGTGACAATCAAGCATTCTACCACTGAGGTATACGCCAGGCCTCGAAACTACTTTTGAAATATTTCCTAATATTCGTGAAACGTGAACTGTGGTTGCTGTGCTGGCTATGCAAGTTTACCAGCAATACATATGTACTCCTATGATACAACCTTCATGTTGTGTTAACGTCGATTGTAGTTAAATGCCACGCGCTGAAGTTGGCTTACGCAGCAGTGTCCAAGGCTACCATCCCCGCAAGCACCAACGCTTCATATCAGCTTATAGATTCTGGTGCTGCCAATACTCATGTTCCTGCTGGTACAGTATACCGCAGATGCAAACATCTAGTTATAAAAATATCGGCAACTGTGAAATATATGGTTTTGCACACCCCCCCCCCTTTAAGTGGCCATATGAAATAGCTGCCCCTCCCTCCCCCCTGACCCCTTAAGCATGACTACGCACCTGGACGTGTGCTAGCGGAGGCTGAAATGAAAACCATAGCGCAAGGTTGACTTCACAGAACTTCAAAGTATGACATCGTGACGTCATCATATGACCTTGTATAAGTTCATGCGACGTCGTTAGCTGACAGCGTCGCTTACTCAAAGTAATTCAGCAGGTCCCACGTACCCTGAGAAACGAAGTTATGCGAAACATGCGGAGGGAGGTTGACCGTGTTGTAATTTTTTATTGAGTGACACGTTAAGAAGTGACGCTAAATATGTTGTACATATTTAGCGTCACTTCTTAATGTGTCGCTCAATAAAACATTACAACACGGTCACCCTCACAGTGAGGAGCACGGCGTCAGCTTTGTCGACGCGGCAGCGTACCGTGGGAGCCGCGCCTACTCCGCAGTCGTCGTCGACTCCAAACAACAAATCACCAACTGCGCATCGGTTCACACTGACGATCCGACGATTGCCGAGCAAGTGGCCATCGCCCTGGCCATCCTGGAAGGTGAAAGGGAGGTCATCTATAGTGACTCTAGGTCAGCCATTCGCGCTTTCGAGCGCAGTGTAATCTCCAAGACAGCCCTGCGCGTGCTCCAAAGTGGCGGCTGCGATGGCATCAAGCACCACGTACTGATTTGGTTTCCTGCACATGTTGGACAGGTCCAAGGCGCTCCCCCCAACCACAACAAGTCTGCCCACGAGGCCGCGCGCGCGCTAACTGACCGCGCCGGTTCCGGGCAACGATTTGGGGCCAACGGGGTTGCGGAAAACAGGGACGCGCCTGCCACGTACAACGAAATAACAAAACATTTTTACCTCGCGCGGAGACTATATCCTCTCCCTCATCCAAATCTTAATAGGCCACAGGCCCTTACGCTCAGACTACTGCAGACCGACACGTACCCTAGCCTGAGATCCCTTCACGCTATTTATCCTGACGTGTTTCCCAATGACGCTTGCCCCGCATGTGGGGATGTATCCACGCTGGCGCACATGCTCTGGGAGTGCAAGGAAATGTACACTAACCCCAACACTACATCGGTCAGGTGGGAGGCGGCCCTACGCAGCTCCCTCCTGGCCGACCAACTTTGGGCCATCCAGCAGGCCCGCGGAGCGGCCGATAGGCTTGGCCTAACGGTCCCGACGTGGGAGTCGCCCGCTGCGCGCTGACGCGCGCCTTGCAGGACCTCAATAAAGTTTCGCAACCAACCAACCAACCAAAGGTCACCCTCCCTCCGCATGTTTCATATTTAGCGTCACTTCTTAACGTGTCGCTCAATAAAAAATTACAACACGGTCACCCACACGGTCACCCTCTGTACATATTTAGCGTTATGTTATCTTGCTGCTGGCTTCCCTGCCCTCAAATGATGTCCATCCCATATCACCTTGTACTCCCTGATTTGGTGTATTCCCGTGAGCTCCTAAAGCAAGCCTACCTATTCCACGCAGCTTAATTTCTAATCTTGCTTGAACTTCTGATCTCAAGCACAAGACCGCATTGCCGAACGTCAGCCCAGAAACCATGACCCCTTTCCATATTCCTCTCACAACATGATACCTATTGTAATTCCACAGTGCCCTATTTTTCATCACTGCTGCATTTCTGTTACATTTAGTCGTCACGTATATTCAAATATCTGGGCATATATCCATACGCCCAGATATTTGTATTTATCTGTTATCTCTAGCATGACCTCCTGTATTCTAAGCTCACTATTTTCGTTGTCATTAAAAATCATGACTGCTGATTTTTCCTTACTGAATCTGAAATCTAACCTATCTCCCTCATTACCGCAGATGTCCACCAATCTCTGCAAATCTTCCTTGTTGTCGGCCATTAGCACTATATCATCTGCGTACATCAATGCTGGTAGTGCCTGTAACGTGACGCGGTTGTAGCGCCCTCCTTTGGGCACCGAACAAAACTGCATAGCACATGACCTAAAGGATATGAAAACGGCACTCGGTAGTGACACGTGAAGGCCCAGCTCCTGTTCCCAGATTGCCTGTGGTTTATCGAATGAGAAGAAGATGCCTTTTGTCTTCGAGTCGTCTTAGGTTGAATGCGCTACGGGTCCTGTGAGTTTTTATTTGTATTTATTTTGCGATAAGCCTTGATATCCAACCGTTCCGCTACAAGGACGTTGCACCAAGTGAAGAGTCCTCTGTGTCCGGCTCCTGAACCGAATGTCCTGGATTGGACCCCTTCAGCGTTGGTTGCATTTCAGCGGGGGCAAAATGCTTGAGGCCCATGGCTGTGACGGTCCGAATTTTGGGGGCCATTCATTACGGCGTATCTCGTAATCATACGGTGGTGCTATGTAAAACCCACAAATTATGGCGTAGGACTCTGCTGGGCCTTACCCAGGAATAGTTGTCCGGGGGTGGGGGGAGGGTTAAGTATTGGGTGGCTGACTTTGGCAGCTGGTGTGGTCGATGTAAAGGCGTGTAAATATGGTATCACTCGGAACTAGCCTGTAGCCAGTTTTTTGTGTGTGTGGGGGGGGGGGACAGGGGGGTGACCTGTTGAAGGCCCAGAAGAACACCTGTTTTAGTTAATGCCCTGTATAAAAATATAATTCTCTACAGTAAAACGCATGCCTCTATCCAAATTTCAGAAGCCCCCCCCCCCCCTAAACCCTCTTCCTGCTCTCCCTGGCTACGAGACTGACTTGGAAAGTTAAAGCTTGAAAAAATTTCGGGGGTGTCAGAACACCTTCAATTCCCTTGCACTCTGCGTACGACTATATCAGAAGGGTCCTGCACAGGGATGGTCTGTCGGCATAGCGCCTGTATTGCACAGCATTTGTCAAGGCTTCTTGATTTATATCAAACTTTTTGTGTGTCAATACATGGTAGCCATAGGAAGTTTTTGCTCCTGCCAACCACGAACTTCATTTGTGGTACGGGAAGGTAGGATTTTGCTGCGGGGGGTGTTAACCCGTGTTGCATTGCAGCTTGGAGAGTGGGCGAGCACTTTCGAGCTGCGTCGTGGTGCAGCTTGCAAGGAGGCAAGTGCCCCTTTGCACCCTCTGCTGACTGTTCCATTAAAAGCAGCTGGTCCCCTAAGTTGCTGCAATACCGTCCCAAAGACCTCAATAAAAAAATGTACATACACTACGTATTCTCAAACGGTTTTGGCGCCATGCACACACTATAACCAAATTCAAAATGACTCTTTCTAAGGAAAGGAGTGCTTATGCACTGAAAACTAGGATGATGAATTTTTAAAAACTCATCTTTAAACCTAGGTAGTTGTATGTTTTTTTTGCCATACGAACAAAGCACAACATTAAATGCCATAGAACAAGCTATGGCATTTAATTACAGCAGAAAAAGTAAAGGTAATTATGTTCACAAGAACAAGGAAATAGATGCATGTAACTTCTTGTATTTCAATGATAAGGTCATTCAAGTTATGGGTCAAATTAAAACACTGTCATAAATTTGACTAACATAATGAGGACACACACATAAAATACAGGTAGTGGCAAAGACTAAACTTACACTCAATAGATATTACAAAAATTATCTACTTTGAAGTAACTTATTTGTATTCAATATTTCTGTTTCGTGGTTACTATTGTATAAAAAAGTATGAGGTTACAGAAGAAACCTTTACAAATTAAAAAAAAAGAATTGTTGCTATTAAAGCATTTCAAATTTTTTTTAATGTATAGAACAAAATCTGTCGGTCAACTTGACCAAATGACTATAACAACCATTGCCAGAGCCTCGATCACATAGTTACAGTGTAAAGCGCTTACGCAGTGATGGAAGGGCTGCTCCAATTGCTCCAAACTGCTCCAAAAAAGAAATGCCGCACCAAAGTACAATATTTCCTAATAACTGTTCCAAACATGCACCGAGAGGAGGTTGGCAAACTAAAAAGAATGAAGTCGAACCATGGGACCATCCCGTGAGCCTAAGCGAAACCAAGAGCAAGCTGTATACACCATCATACTAGTATGCTACTCAGTGGCGTAAATCCAGAAATATCTCAAGAGGTGACACATATCAGGCCCTAGTGTTCAATTCATATTATTAATTTGGGTTGTATTTTTATTTATATAGAAGATAAATCATGCTTTCAAATAAAATTCAAAAAACGAGCATGGGGTCTGAGCTCGAGCAATTGCATTTTTTTATTCAGTCTCTTTTTCACTTTTTCTCGATTTCCATAGTTCACACAGCTGAGGGGCATTTAACACAGGTAATAAAAAGCCTTTTAAAAAGTTTATTGCGGTATAATCAACTGTTAACTCAGTTATATCACGAGCTAAAGCTAAATCTCAAGTAGGACACTTGCAAGAGGTGCGCTCCGCAGCCTCCAACACCAGAAAAGCTCGTACTTTTTTTAGCCCCCTCCCCCTTGATTTGTACCAACTATACTGTTTGTACTACCTGCATACTAGCGTAATGCATGTTAATTAATAAATATATTTGTTAGATTCTTAATTGATGTTTTAGACAGAAGGAGTTGTTAGGAACATGCATCTGCTCCAAAAACACCAATAGCATCCTTAAACTATAGCATTTTTTCGGCTCCGTAGACACTGAAGGCTGCTCCAAATTCCCTTTTTTTCTGCTCCAGAATCTGCTCCATAAAGCAAAGTGTCGCTTGCATCACTGCTAATGGAATGAAGGGCAAAGTACATAAGAACGTAGCTAGAATAATTAAAAAGGACATTTATTTCACTTCGAATAAGGTATGCCAATGGGTTAATTTACAGAGCCAGTGTGCATTAGAAATGCTACCTGTCTGACCTATTAGCCCTCGATATTCTGCACTCGCGGTAAGGGAACATGCACATATTTAATACCAAGGAATTTTAGGCCCGTGTGCTCAGATTTGGGTGCACGCTAAAGGACCCCAGGTGGTCGAAATTTTTGGAGCCCTCCACTACGGCGTCTCTCGTAATAGTATGGTGGTTTGGGGACGTTAAACCCCACATATCAATCAATACTAAGGAATTGCCTTTTTACCGACCATTAAGTTTACTGTTTTTCAAGCTCTGAATGGCCCAGCAAACTGCTATTACAACCTCCCTCAACGGCTCAAAGGCCACCGCGGCAGAATTTTGCAAGGAAAACTTGAAACTTCATGTTTGACATGATGCCGTCACATGGTGTAATTAAGTGACGTCGTCCATAAAGCAATTATGTATTTAATAATATATATATAGTATATATAGCCAATCTACAAATTAAATGAGGAAATGAAGCTTTGCCATTGAAAGGGTCATACACATGAGTTTTTGAACACATTTTTACAAATAAGGAAGCCATTTTCTGTGTGAAATGAGAGTTCCTTTTATTGAGACTTGACCAAGGTTGTTGAAATGCAGGGGATGAAAGATGACGTGAAGACTCAACTGGCAAGGCCTTTAACCAGGTGGTTCACAGCTAGATAGGGAATTGTGGGGTATAATCAAAAGTAGATTCTCAGGACTGTGATTAAGTCACAATGTCAAACATGACAGGCCGAACATAAAACCACATTCAAACGAATTCGATACAAGGAGAAAGAATGCAAATGAACCCATTCAATTAATCTCTCTAATAAACTAGACAATATACAAGCAATTATCCTAATGGCTGGATCCCAGGGCCTCTCCAAATAAAAAATAAGGTTCTGAAGAGCCATTATAAGCAATTTGTATTAATGTTTTGCATACACTAGGCAGCGGCTCTGTCATATTTTGAAAAGGTGCATCAACACTGTATATATAACTTGTCAATATCGTTGATTGGACGAGTTGGTGATTCATGATTACTTGAAATACGAGTGCATAACATAGACAGGGACTAAGTCTGACAAGGAGAAGTGCACACTGCCAACTGAATGTGTATTGGAAAGCTGCGACATATATGTACTGACAGATAAAAGTTCCGTCTGCAGATAGGATAAGAGCAATCAACAAAAATGTTTAAAAAATAATGGGCTTTGGCAAGGTGGGGCACTTATAGTTTTAACTTCCCCATTTTGCCAAAGCCTGCCTTGCCTTGCCAAAATTATTTGACGCCCCTTAGGGTTATTAGATCGAAGTGTGCTCATTCATATAGAATGCACCAACCAGTTCGGTGAAGTGGCATGTTTTGACAGCACGGGCATGAGTGCACACGGTTTTCTAGACTTATTGGGCGTGCATCTCAAGTCTATAAATGTGGATTGGAATGACAATGTGTATCTGCAAAAAAAGTGGTGTCGATTACGGTGTGTCTCCGCTTTTGAGCAATTTGTTGCTGATGAAGTTCGACAGGGTGGTTGATGAAGAAATAATGAGCACTGCCATGAAGAAAGGGTTTAGGTTTGTTAACTTTTTTAGTCTTATTGTGATATGCAAAGTTTTTTGTCTCAGGCCGGTAAGGTGCTGTCTGCTGTCCCTCTTTAGAGAACACCTGAATCCACTCTTATCGACTCACAAAATTCCATAATAATTATCCATCAGGTTTCTTGACTGGACGCTTACGTTTCATGTGGAACATACATGCTGGGTGTATGAGCAATGCCCAGGTAAACTGCTGTGGCCGTACACATCTGCTCATAGCAATCTTGTTAAAAGAGGCATTGTGAATAACTGTTTCAGTGATGCAAATGACAGTTCTTCTGTTCTTGCGATAGAAGCCAGCTTCCACAATCGCATCGCTAGGCTTATGTCAGCAGAGTATCCTGAGCTGGTCTTGGTTTTCATGGCCAAAAGCATCGGTAGAAAGCAGAAGGCTAAAGAAGGTGTAAGCAATGGTGCAGAAAAGCGAGACAATAGCAACCATGAAAAAGAATGAAATATGTTGTTCCTTACATGCATCATTTCACTATTCATTTGAAAAAGATTGGGCAATGCATGGGAGGGCATGAAGTTTCCTCAGCACAACACTAGGTTTCTCAGCTGGCAAAGTTGACGTGTGCTGGTAGATGCAATAATAAACAATTGTGCAAACCAAAGCACAAAACTCACTTTGTCAATTGTGTCGGATGCGTTGATTACAGAAGCTTACTCTCATGTGGTCCCTGTTATACTGGAAAAACTGGAAGATACCTTAATAAAAAATTGTGCGAGCATGCATGCAATGTGTGCAACAACAATGGTTTTCTAGCCCAACATGTCAGCAGATGTGGATGAAAGTGCTGCCTAACTGAACCAACTCTGGTTGGTATGCATAATGATGACCATACAAGAGTAATCATTGAGACTGCAAGCATAGTGCGAGTCAACTCTACTTGTGTGAGTAAACTGTCAGTTGCTCTGTCCGATAAGAAGCTTTCATTTTTGTACAGTGGCAGATGTCATAGGCATTCAGCCATTTCGGCAAGGCAAAGCGGGCTTTGGCAAAGCGGTGCAGTTATATTTTTATCGTTTTTGTACTCTTTTTGTTGTATGCTCTTATCATATTTGCTGACTGTTTTTATTTGTCAGTATGTAACAGCTTTCCGAACAAACTTCCAGTTGGTGGTACATGCTTGTCCTTGTCGGACTTGGTCCCCGTCTACGTTGCGCTCGTATTTATGTAATTGTATATAAGGATGAAGTTTCTTTTCTGTGACCTTATTTTTCTCGAACTTCTTCACTGCAAACAATTTTTGCGTATCCTCAGAGCTACGACAAGGCACCTCCTGCTCTCATCACCAATTTCAAGCCATTCTTGTATGTCTGAAGAAAACTTGCACTTGCAGAGTCACTTGCAGGCTTCAAAAAGGCATTCTAATAAGCCATTCGCTTTTGAGGTCTGTCTCAACTTCTGACACAGAAGGTGGGTGCTGTAATTCCGTGAGCAATGTGTGCGTACTAAATGGTCTCACTGTTTAGGTCAGATAGATGCTATTAGTAAATGCTTTGAATAGTCTGCTAATCCTTTACAAATATACTTGAACAACTCCAACCACATAAGTAAGACTAGTGCAATCATACTATGAGCTCCATCTTGGTGTGCACAGCATAAAGGAATGAATCTCGACTTTAAGCAGTGTAGCAAGCTGCATGCTACACGGTTTCCACTTCATTAGACACTCAACAATCATTACCACTCTGTGACACACTCAAGTGAACAATATGCATATTTATCTGGTGTTTGATGTATTACTAATGATATAACTGCTACTACTATAGTACTAGAATGCAAGGGTTAGTTTCTAATTGTAAAATCAGCTGTTCAATTGGTAAATCTCCTACAGTAACAAACTAATCAACACGCACCATTAAAACAGTCGAATGGGTGTACCGCATAATATAGAGGAACATGTTTTCATGCAAGCTCCCATAGGATCATACACAATTCACAAATAAACATGTATTCTTCAACCCCTAATGCACATTATCATTTACGAAGATGAAGCACTGTCCCATTTATTGCAGCTGGTGCTGACTGGATGGTTCGATATTCTAGGAGCCAGCGGCATGACATGTTCTTGTCCTTTACAGCGACAGTTGCATTGTACCGGTCAAAGATGCTATCATGTTCGTGTGCACGCTCAGCAATGCCGCTGTCGTCGCCAAGAAAAAAGAACATGACATCCCGCCGGCTCCTAGGATCTCTAACCATCCCGTCAATGCCTGCTACAATGAATAGGACAATAGGTACTACGCCTGCTTTCTACGCATGCTCGTTGAGTCACTTACTGGCTACATAACTGACTGCGTAGTGTCCAAAACAAACACCCCATATGCGGTTATAGAATGTCAGATAGTAAGAAGACTGTCAGTAACAGTGTTTTATTTCATCAAATGCCTGACCAAACAAACTTTCACTGAACTCTTGACCAGATTATCATTTACCAAATATCAATTGCCATCAAACCTCTGCTAAAAATCTGGCATATATTTCTTTTGCTCAACACAACTGCAGTCAATGCTACTTATATACACAGCTTGTCTCGAGCCAAGTCCTGAAATTACACTCACAATACCTTTTTCAAGATCATCATCAATTGCTTCTCTAGACTGAAGCCATAAACAGTGGCTAACATGCTCATTGTCAGCAATGTATTTGTACTTACTTCAAAATCAAGGAGCTTCAATGTATTATGCCTTCTTTATTGTGAAAATCTCATACATATCTTCGTACCCACGTGCAGGTAAAAATTCTACAGCTCACAGCATATTATACAACAATTGGTAGTTATGCCATGTTTATTGTGAAAATCTTCTATATATCTGCACTCCTATGCATTTTTCAGCTCACAGAGAATTATACAACAATTGGTACCTTTGGGTACATCGACGACATTATTGCATGAAAAAAATCAGTGACTAGAAACTGTGGAGCAAGTACTTTCTCCTTCCCTTACAAAATAAACTGGGAGATCGCAGCAGTTGTTGAGGGCAGCAACAGCAACAGCCTAACCATTGGCGTTTCCACCTTTGCTCTGCCTGGACACCTTGCCAGAACCATCAATTGTTTCTGTAGACTGAAGCCATGAACAGTGCTTAACATGCTATTATCAGCAATTAATTCATCCTTGTTGTAAAATCGAAGTACTTCAACATGTTATGCCACATTTATTGTGAAAATCTTCTACATATCTCTGTACCCATATGTATATGGAAAACCTTACAGCTTAGCGTACTAAACAACAATCGCTAGCCTTGAGTACATCAAAGACATTAATTTAATGCATGAAGACAGTTCGTGACAAGAAACTGCGAACCGGCTACGTTTTTTTACCTGATAAACAAAAAAAAATCAACCAGGAGATCACAGCATTTGCCGAGGGCAGCCGCAACAGCCTAGCGACTGAGATTTCTGCCTTTGCTTTCTCTGGAAGCTTTGTTTCCTCTGGCAGAGCACAGAGACTCGTGCCTTGCCAACATCAGCTGCTCCATCGAATCTACGTGGCCATTCAGCTCCACCACCTTATCGCAGTGGGTGCGCAGTCGGCCTCTCTGCATGCACAGCTGGTACCGGGTCAACGCTCTGAAAATTTAGAAACAAAATGTCACTCACCTTGTTCAAATCAAATCAATCTTCATTTCCTAACGTGTCTTTTTCTTCAACAATTCAGGGGTCACGCAGGCGAAAGGCAGTTAAAAAAACCACTTGAGAATGCCCAAGGGCCCATGTACATGACAGCAGTTTCAGAATTCAAACCTTTAACAAATGATAGTACAAGAACAGCAGGAGAAAAACAAAAAAATTTGCAGAATATTATATAAATAGAAGAATAGAACAAACAGACACAGCGCAAACTAAACTATGTATCAGCACTCAAGAATACAATGAACAACAAACGCGATAAAGACAAAGATCACAATACAAAGTGTCAGGATTTCAAAAAATTGACTTGAGTGCAAACGCAAGGCACATTCGTGTACACACACACCCTGGCATCAAACACGCACAGCGCTCACTTCAGAATGATTCATTTCTAACACTATATACATGGGGAGCATGCGTGCATTAACGTCATAGAAAGCCAACAGCATACACTATCAAGATGTACAGTTTATCATCTCGCAGCCTAGAACCAATAAGATGGGGTTCACTAGGCAACAAAAATAGAAAAGGGGCACTTACACAATGATCCTTATTTTTTTTTTTTTTAGAGAAAGGCCTCTAACACTTCAGATGCAATTTTTCTTCCGCTTCTGCCTAGAATACTTGATTTCATTCTGGTGACATATTATACATCTTTAAAAAAGCACTAAAAACAGCTTGAACACGTTACCAGGCATATTAGCCGACTCTGTGAAATTAGTTAATCAAGAACACTAGTGAACACAGACTACAGATGGACAGAACAACACAACAGTAATAATGTTGGGTGTTTTACATACCAAAATCATACGATTGCGAGATAAACTCTTTGACCATCTGGTGTTCATTATTGTGCACTGGCATCGCACAGTACAGAGTTCTTTCCTATTTTGCCTCCATCAAAAGGTGTCTGCCGTGGGGATCGAACCCGTGACATTCAGGTCTGCGGCTGAGAGCCATAACCACTGCACCACAGCACAGCTGTTTTTCAAGCACCAGCAATATGCGTGACAGTACCTACGGCGAATCTGAAACAGCGTGCAGTCAGCAACAGCTGTATTTTCTCACATATCACCCACCTCTGCTTGTAACGCACACCCCTAATGCTAACTATATAAAAAGAAAAGAATATGCATCTAACTTTCACATCTAACCCATGCACCCCACGTATTAAGCAGATTTTTGTTTTTGTTTTTTTTTCCCAAATGGTTACATGCGAGAAAATATGCTATATCTGTAGTGCAAGTTCACATAATGAACAGCCTGGCTCTGCAAGATTTATGTACTTCAGAACACATAACATGGTGACACACAGGTCCATTCAACTACATGGCTCCACACAATCACTCGGACAGAAATGAGCATTCATAATTGTCACACATTTGCAACTGTGCTGATACCTCTCACTGCAGTAAAAAAATATTAATAAATAAAAAAATGTTTTGACATTTGATGTGCATGGCATTCACAGTGGCATTTAAAGTCCACGTGTATTACAAACACCACTGACCATTTGGAAATGGTCATTAATACATATGTTACTAAAACAGTGCCTCAAAATTACCTGAAATAGGCTTGGTTTTGTGATTGCAAAAGTGTTGCTTAGGGTTATCTTGAGGCACATTACTATTAATTACCTAATAACTTTTTACTTATTAAGCGCAATAGGTTGAACATCAGGCATGTTTAATTTTGGCTTAAGTAAAATGGGATCAAAGAATTAGGAAGCCTTGGAGATGTCTATATGAGCAATATGCTTTGCCTGATAACTAGCAATATATAGGTATACTTGCTCTAGAAAGGTAAACTTTTGCTAGCACCTTTTGCATGACCCACACTGTGAAACGGCTAAATTTGTCTAAAAATCAGAGGTCTCGTATAACTATCCTCGGTTTAACGTACCCCACGAGACTATGATATCATTATGAGAAATGCCGTGGCAGAGGGCTCCGGAAATTTCGATCATGTGCTGTTTTTAATGTGCACTGACATTACCCATTTGGCGTTTCGCCTCCACGCAACTGCAACCACCACGACAGGAATCGAAATCGCTACCTGTTAGGACAGCATCGTAACACCTACATCACTGCGGGAGACACATTTAGTTAAAAGGCTGCAGTAAACAGTACATATCCTGCAAAGGCCTGGGCAGTTGAAAAAATGGTAGCAAGGTAGAGGAGAGGGGGAGGAGAGTTTGATCAAAATGTCAGCTAATGTTGCTATTAGAAAATAGTTTCCAATATGTCATACATGGGTCAATATTGAAGGATATTTGATGTCAGGCTTAAAAAACTCTCTCGGTGCTGAGGTCCATAACTACTTAAAACTGGACACAAATTCTGAACTGCACAACTTTTTTTTCTGTGGTATGACTTGTTTTAAAAGTCATTGATATCATGTGGTGTCTCTTGAAAAGAAAAATTTCTTATAACAGTCATGTCTCAATGACTCACTCATCGACATACTTAAGAAAATTAGGCATGCAAATCGTAGATCTCCCTCCAAGTGTGTGTCTATGTCTGCGTGCACCTGTGTCTGCGTGCACAGGCCGGGCGACTTGTCTGTGGGTCCGTGGCATAATAATAATCTATCTGGGAGACTTGTATGTAATAAGTACATCCAATTACTGTCCTCTAGTTATGTATAACTAGGGCCTCACATATGAATGCCCTTAGCGACCAGCGGTTATCCTGCCTACGAGCTACATGCCCGGCCCATGTCCATTTCTTCTTCTTGATTTTAGCTATGATATCTTTAACCCCCATTTGTTCCCTAATCCACTCTGCTCTCTTCTTGTCTCTTAAGGTTACACCTACCATTTTTCTTTCCATTGCTCGCTGCGTCGTCCTCTATTTAAGCTGAACCCTCTTTGTCAGTCTCCAGGTTTCTGCTCCGTAGCTAAGTACCGGCAAGATACAGCTGTTATATACTTTCCTCTTGAGGGATAGTGGCAATCTACCTGTCATAATTTGAGAGTGCTTGCCAAATGTGCTCCACCACATTCTTACTCTTCTAGTTACTTCAATCTCGTGGTTCGGCTACGTGGTTATTACCTGCCCTAAGTAGACATAGTCTTTTACAACTTGAAGTGCACTATTACCTATCTCGAATTGCTGCTTTTTTCCGAGGTTGTTGTACATTACTTTCATTTTCTGCAGATTCATTTCAAGACCCACCTTTCTGCTCTCCTTGTCTAACTTCATAATCATGAGTTGCAATTCGTCCCCCGAGTTACTCAGCAATGTAATGTCATCGGCGAAGCGCAGGTTACTAAGCTACTCTCCATGAACTCTTATTCCTAACTGTTCCCATTCTAGGCTTCTGAAAACCTCCTGTAAGCACGCAGTAAATAGCATTGGGGAGATTGTCCCCCTGCCTTACACCCTTCTTGATTGGTATTCTGTTGCTTTCTTTATGAAGCACTATGGTAGCAGTTGATCCCCTGTAGATTTCTTCCAGGATGTTTATATATACTTCGTCGATGCCCTGATTCCGCAGTGTCTGCATGACGGCTGATATTTCTACGGAATCAAATGCCTTCTCGTAATCTATGAAGTCTATGTATAGTAATTGGTTATATTCTGAGTATTTCTCTATCACCTGATTGATAGTATGAATGTGATCGATTGTTGAGTAGCCTGTTCCAAATCCTGCTTGTTCCTTTGGTTGATTGAATTCTAATGTTTCCTTTACTCTGTTAGCAATCACCTTTGTAAATAGCTTGTATACTGCAGAGAGCGAACTAATCGGCCTGTAATTCTTCGAGTCCTTGTCATCTTCTTTTTTATGTATTAAGATGATGTTAGCGTTCTTCCAAGACTCTGGTACCCTTCCCGTCAGGAAACACTTCGTAAACAAGGTGGCTAGTTTTTCTAACACAATTTGTCCTCCATCTTTCAGCAGATCTGATGTTACCTGATCCTCACCAGCAGCTTTGCCTCTTTGCATGCTCTCCAAAGCTTTTCTGACTTCTTCTATCATTACTGGTGGGGTGTCATCTGGGTTACTACTAGTTCTTATAGTATTAAAGTCGTGGTTGTCCCGGCTACTGTACAGATCTATGTAAAACTCCTTCACTCTTTTAACTATCCTATCCATATTGGTAGATATTTTGCCTTCTTTGTCCCTTAGTGCATACAACCGATTTTTGCCTATCCCAAGTTTCCTCTTCACTGCTTTGACGGTTCCTCCGTTTTTAAGAGCGTGTTCAATTCTCTCCATGTTATACCTTCTTACATCGGATACCTTACGCCTAATAATGAACTTCGAAAGCTCTGCCAGTTCTATTTTGTCTGTTGTACTTGAGACTTTCATGATTTGACGCTTCTTAATGAGATTCTTCGTTTCCTGGGAAAGCTTGCCAGTGTCCTGTCTAACTACCCTGCCTCCAACTTCCACTGCACACTCCGTAATGATACTCATCAGATTATCATTCATTGTATCTATGCTAAGGTTGGTTTCCTCACTAAGAGCCGAGTATCTGTTCTGAAGCGAGACTCTGAATTCCTGTACTTTCCCTCTCAGTGCTAGCTCGTTGATGGGCTTCTTGCGTATCAGTTTCTGTCGTTCCTTCCTCAAATCTAGGTGAATTCGAGACCGTACCATTCTATGGTCACTGCATCGTACCTTGCCAACCACTTCCACATCCTGACGATGCCTGGGTGTGCACTCATTATAGTCTATTTCGTTCTTATTTTCGCCATTAGGGCTCCTCCATGTCTACTTGCGGTTTCCTCGTTTTCGGTAGAAGGTATTCAAAATCCGTTAATTATTGCGTTCTGCGAATTCTACTAGTAGCTCTCCTCTGGCGTTTTTAGTACCGATGCCATAATCTCCTACTGCCTGGTCTTCCTCCCTGTGGTCTTCCCGCCTGCTTCTTCTCTACCTTTGCATTAAAGTCTCCCATCAGTATTGTATACTGTGTTTTTACCTTACTCATTGCCGATTCCAAGTCTTCATTGAAGCTTTCAACTGACGCGTCATCATGGCTAGATGTAGGCACGTAAGCCTGTACCACCTTCAGCTCGTATCTCTTATTTAGTTTAATTATGATACCTACCACCCTTTCATTAATGCTATAGTATTCCTCTATGTTGCCAGCTATGTTTCTGTGAATTAGGAACCCCACTCCCAGTTCTCTTCTGTCAGCCAAGCCCTGATAGAAAAGGACGTGCCCATTCTGTAGCACCGTATAGGCCTCATCTGTCCTCCTAACCTCACTGAGCCCTATTATATTCCATTTAACACCCTCTAGCTCCTCGAACAGTACAGCTAGACTTCCCTTACTAGATAAGGTTCTAGCGTTAAATGTTGCCAAGTTCAGGTTCCAATGGCGGCCTGTCCGGATCCAGAGATTCTTAGCACCATCTGCTGCATTGCAGATCTCACCGCCGCCGTGGTCATTTGCTTTGCAGCTGCTGGGGACTGAGGGCCGTGAGTTATTTGACGTATGCATATAGGAGGTAGTGGCCAGATGCTGCACCAGGGTGGCCAATCTTTCTCTGGTGAGGGAGTGCGTTCCCAGCGGTGGTAACCGGTGAGGCCGCACCCCAGGCCTCGTAATGCAGTTCCATCACCACGCGGATTTTTTTTTATCCGGTTGGGAACTGCGCGGCACTGGGGTTTAAACCACGGACCTTTTGCATGTGAGGCGGATGCTCTAACCAAGCAAGCGGGTTAGGGGGAGACAGAAGGTTAGGTGGGCAGATGAGATTAAGAAGTTTGCGGGTATAAATTGGCAGCAGCAAGCACAGGACCGGGTTAACTGGCGGAACATGGAAGAGGCCTTTGTCCTGCAGTGGACGTAGTCAGGCTGATGATGATATGAATGCTAGCTGCAGCTATGTTTCCATTTTTTATTATTATGCAACAAAAAGACACACATGCCAGAAAAACTCACACCTAGTGCATTTACTGCAAACACTAAGACTGTGAAGGGAAGACTACATTATCCAAATAAACAGTTGAATGTCTTTTCTATCAGAGAGGTTCTTTGAGGTGACACATTTCAAATAAAGAACATACTAAGTAATAATATTATTGTGGTTTCAGTATGCTAAACCTCGACAATTGGTATTACTTCGAATGGGGTGACTCGAGCGTAAGAGCCTGATTAGGAATTCCTATTTTATCGCTGCTCTATGGCATGAATGGAGGAAATTAAAGCACCGCAAGGTGAGTTGTGTCAGGTAGAGAAAGTATCTCAAAATATGTTTGGCCCAATCAATAAAGCACATGGCAAGGAGGCGATTTGCAAATCTCAAGCGTTCTAGTGGCACAAAGCCTGAATGAAGGGCTGGAAACCACGTGTGCAGCGTTTTGTGTTCTAGCTGCCTATTAATGACAGTCATGGACAACAACGTTAATTGTGAACACTGATCAATGCTTAGGTATAGATGTCCATGTCCAATTTGTAAATGTTTGCCAACAAAATTTACTGCTAGCAGTACAGCTCAAACACACCATGTGTGGACAGAGCACTGCTCAAAATAATGAGCACTCATCCAAATTTATATGAATTTCAGGTATGTTTAGGTAAATATTTGTGACAACTATAGTTTTGCTTGTTAGTTGGCCATTATTATGTTCGTGTGCAAAGAGTAGTGCCCTTCCTGTAACACACTTGAGGCAGAGTTAACGGTATGATTATAAAAATAAAAATAGAGACCTGAATGACTATACTTTCCAAAGTACTGAAGTGAGTCAACAGTAACAGAAACATTTTTAAAGAACGCTTAGTAATGTAAGCTCTTTGTTGGGATAAGACACAAGTATCTAAATATGATAAAGAAAAGAAGGGTTCAGGCACCCGTGAAAGTGAATATCCTCAATCAGACAAGGTGCAGTTATCATAAGTTATAAAACATATTTTGTAGCAATAGTGTTCAGTGACTGCAATGGAATCATTCATAAGGAATTTGCCTCCTCCAGAAAAATTATAAATGTAACTTTTGACATTTAAGTTCTCCAGGGAGTGGCTCAACGCATACCAACTGTGCGTAAGAGCTCAACATTGCAGCTTTTGCGTCAGGATGGTACTTTGTTGCATACACAACTCACTGCCACGAAATTTTCGGCAAATCAAGTCATAACCACACTATCACCACCTTCGCCCACCTAACACCGCTCTCCCTGTGTGTTGTCCCCCTTTGAGACATTGAAAAAACAGCAATATGACACCGCAGAAGATAATCGGAAGGTCTGCAACAAAAGTGTACAAAATAAAGTTTAAGAGAAAAGGCTTGCAAAATGTCTACCAATATTGGGAATCTCTACGTAATCATGTTAAATGTCAAGGTTCTCATTCTGGAGAATACTCGAAGCATCAAAATGTTTACCCATTAATGTTTTTTTTAAAGGGGGAGGGGGGTCATTTTTAGTCTCTATATATTCAGGACATACTCTAATATGTGTTTTCTGTTATGCTGATAAAAAGCAAAATACATGAAAATGTGATTACTAAGGTTCCAAGCAATGCACCTCTCCCGAATGTTTTCATTTTTCAACCAACGACTGGCAGCATGAATGAGATCCTTCTGAACCTTGAAATTCGAAGTATGGTATCATTGAGTCCAAGACTTGAGAAAAAGCACATCAGATCACCTTTAAAACAATTAATGCATGACAACATGTGAATATTAATATCACTTTTGCCAATTTTATTATGTTTGTTCAGAAGCAACGATGCTTTGCAACCACAACAAAGAACACAGTTGACATTGAAAATCTATAGCCTGGATGTTAAGCAAATAAAATGGCGTTCAAGTCAAAGCAATGGCTCTTCAAAAGAATTGTTCAAAGCACCCATTGGCTCACGTGTGCACACCTATTTAAGCATAGTTACCTGAACAGTAATGAAGCGTGCAAATTAATCATTGTAGCTATCTGTGCACGTACCCCTCATGTCGAGGTGGTGTGTGACTGAATCGCGATGACCCTCCCCTCCCGAGGCCATGATAGTGGTCTATCGCATAGTTAAATAACCTTTTCCTTCCAACTCACTTCACTGCTTCCTTTAACAAATACGAAGCATCTCCTGGGTTCTTATTGGAGTGGTATCTCATGATCTGGAACAGCTAGAAAAGTAATGACCTTTTCACCACAAAGCATAAGCTTCGTATCTTGGGTGCTGAGAGCAGAATTTTTCTTTTCGGCTCATAGACTTTTCTGCTCATAGCACTTTAAGGGCCCGTGATGTCATATGCTGTTGCATGCTGTCAGCATCGCCTGGCTTAACACAAATGAAACCATGCCCAGCGTAGCCATCTGGAGGACATTGAGTGTGCAGTCGGGCTGAGAGAAATCTTGCTCTTGGGTGAGTAATATTTTGAGTCCGAGTGAGTCTGGCTTGAAAAATTTTTGTGAGTACGAGTTCGAGTAAATTTAAAGTGCAAGACATATTTAATAAGTTTCTTGATAATATTCAAGCGCCTGGTTGCTGTCTATACTTGTCGCTCGCCGTCTCTTCTGCGTCGTTCTTCTTCTCCGCCACGAGGAAACTAGCATCCGCGGCCAATGGAGGTGAGGTCGCCGGACGGTCTTTTCAAGATATACCTCTGCCTATTGTTATGCTGAAAAACAAAGTGAATGTGTTGATTGATGCCCCCCCCGCAGTGGTCTAGTGGCTAAGATACTCGGCTGCTGACCTGCAGGTCGCGGGATCGAATCTCGGCTGTGGCGGCTACATTTCCGATGGAGGTGGAAATGTTGTAGGCCCGTGTGCTCAGATTTGGGTGCACGTTAAAGAACCCCAGGTGGTCGAAATTTGCGGAGCCCTCCACTACGGCGTCTCTTATAATCATTTGGTTGTTTTGGGACGTTAAACCCCACAAATCAAATCAATCAAATGTGTTGATTGATGGAATGCCGACGATGGCGTTAGTTGACACTGGGGCAACTGTGTCTGTGATGAGCCTCGCCTTCAGAAACCGCTTAGGTGGCAAAATTATGTTTTCATGGAACGATACAATCACCTTTCGTGGTGTAGGCGGCGAGTGGCTTAATCCTCTTTGTGTATGTGTTGTCAGCGTTTCATCGGCTGGAAAAGTATTTGTATCTGAATTTCTGGTTCTATCTCGTTCGCACGATGTCATTCTTGGTATCGATTTTCTGGAGCAATGCGGTGCTTCCGTTGACTGCGGTGGTGGGGAAATATCATTAAACAATTTGTTTCTACTGTAGCTTTCCGAAGAAGATTACCGTGAGGAAGACAGGAACCCACTTAGTGTGATTGATGAAGTGACAGCACCATCTTGGTGCCCGACACCCGTTCGAGTCTCTTCCACAGCGGTTGATGCTGTTTGTGTTGACCTCATAGTGGGGCCTCTACGCAAAACTGTTCTAAGAAGGACATACTTGTGCCCTGTTCTGTTGTGTGCATGACAAAAGGAGTAGCCACACTGTGGGCGCTGAACTGTTCTGCCACGCCTGTTGTGCTTCCTCGCGGGATGAAGGTAGCTCTCTTCGATGAAGCCTCACGCAGCTCGATAGCAGCACTAGTTACGCACCTCACCACCTCTTCCTCTGCTTGTGATACTCGCCATAATGAAGATCTAATGCTTGGTATGATCAGCAAGACTCTCAGTACAATGGAACAGCAAGTTCTGGTGCAGGTCCTTTCTCGGCATGTTGCTGCTTTCGACTTCAAACATAGTGATGCAACCTTCAGTTACCCTCGTCCCACGCTTGTCACAGAATAGACACCGGCTCTGTACACCCCATCTACCAAAAGTCCTACCGAGTGTCATCCTCTGAGCACAAAGTTTCATTCATTTCATTTCATTTAATTACCTTAAAGGTCCCCAGGGGGACATTACATAAGGGGTGGGGTTACAAGAAACGTACAAAAAAGCCATAAATTAGCTTGAAAAATGGCATGTGACGCTATGCATAAACGTTGATGGACAGGTGATTGCTGCAATATGGTGGGGAAGGTCATTCCAGTCTTTTGCTGCACGAAGAAAAAATGAGGCAGCAAAAGTAACGGTGCGGGAACGTTGACGGCAACTTGAAAGACATGGCCAATGTGATATGACCTGCGAAATGGGGGGGGAAATGTAAGGTTCGATTGCAAGTGGACTGTGAAAAAGTTTATGAAACAAGCAAAGGGTGGCAATGCGGTGGCGGGAAGATAGAGCGGACAGGCCAATTTCTTCTTTTAAAGATGACACGCTAATGTGATAGGCATATGAAGAATGAATGAATCTAGTAGCCCGGTTTTGAAGTGATTTGAGTGCAGTAATGAGATACGCGTGTTGTGGGCTCCAAATTGACGATGCATATTCAAGCTTGCTTCTTACGAGGGACTGATATGCTAATAATTTTACATGGCGGGGTGCGTTGCGCATATGACGTTTTAGGAAGCCGAGAGTACGATTAGCAGCTGCGATGATAGTCCGGATGTGCTCAGCTCAAGTTAGGTCACTGCACAAAGTTAGGCCCAGATATTTGTAGGATTGCACAAGTTGAACAGGAGTGTTAGAGATTACGTAGGAAGTGGTGGCCCCGCCGCGGTGGTCTAGTGGCTAAGGTACTCGGCTGCTGACCCGCAGGGCGCGGGTTCGAATCCCGGCTGCGGCGGCTGCATTTCCGATGGAGGCGGAAATGTTGTAGGCCCATGTGCTCAGATTTGGGTGCACGTTAAAGAACCCCAGGTGGTCTAAATTTCCAGAGCCCTCCACTACGGCGTCTCTCAATCATATAGTGGTTTTGGGACGTTAAACCCCAAATATCAATCAACGTAGGAAGTGGTGAGCGGGTTATGGCGACGCTGAAACGACACAAGTTTACATTTGTTAGGATTAAGTTCCATTTGCCACCGTTCACACCAACGCTGCACTTGGTTAATGTCACTTTGGAGGCTAATTTGATCAGATACATTCGTTACTGTGCGGTACAAAATGCAGTCATCAGCAAACATGCGTATGTTACAAGTTAAGTTCGTTGGTAGGTCGTTAATATATATTATAAATAACAAGGGGCCAAGGACGGAACCCTGAGGGACACCTGATGTAACTGGAATAAAGTTGGAGAGCTGATCATTTACAAGGACAGATTGGGAACGGTTATGTAAGAATTCTCGGATCCAGATTAAGACTGCGGGGTGTAAGTTTAAGTGGGAAAGTTTCAGTAACAGGCATTTATGAGGTACCTTATCAAATGCTTTGGTGAAATCTAGAAATATGGCGTCGGTTTGAAGGTTATTATCGAGATTGGAATGAAGGTCATGAAGAAAAAGTGCTAGTTGAGTTTCGCATGAAAACCCTTTTCGGAAGCCGTGTTGAGCAGGATGAAAAAAATTAACCTTGTCAAGAAAACTGATAATGTGAGTGAATATGACGTGTTCCATGATTTTGCAAGACACTGAAGTTAATACAATAATTTAGAGGCGAGTTTTTGTTACCAGCTTTGAAGACTGGAATGACCTTTCCTTTTTTCTAATCGTCGGGCAGTTGGCCTGTGGCAAGTGACTGCGAATACAATAAACATAAATATTCGGCACAGACATCTACAGTGTTTTTAAGTAACTTGGAGTTAATATTGTCTACACCCGCAGAGGACGACAACTTTAGGTTGATAGATATTATACCAGACACGGAAAATGTGATGGGTGGCATCAAGAGTTCGATAGTGGAAGCCGGCATGTAAAATGAAAGGTCTGTTTCTTTTGTGAACACTGATCCAAATGCGCTATTAAATATGTTTGCGCAATCGACGTCACTTACAGGTCTGCCGGCATCGTCGGTGAAGTTAGTAGACTGCGTGGGGTGAGGGTTGATTATTTCAAAAACTTGCGTGGATCACTTTTTAGAATGGTCGGCAAGTTATAGTTATAGAAAGAGTGTTTTGCTTCACATATCTTTCCTAGGTAGTCATGTTCGGCTACATAGTATTTTTCCCATGCGCATTGGCTTCCCTTCTGTTTGGCTGAACGAAAGAGGCGTTTCTTTTTGTTTTCTAGGCGTTTTAATGCTTTGGTGAACTAGGGCTTTTGAGTGTCGGTCTGGAAATTCAATGTGGGTATATGTTTGCTCACAAGATAATCCACTTTGTCCGCAAATAATTTCCAGCTATCTTGCACTGATCTATTTTGGAAAAATGATTCGAAAGATGGAAAGAAAGAGCGGAGTTCATCAATTATAGCTGTGTAATTTCCTTTGTCATAAAGACGTATAGTTTTTTTACTTTTCTGACGAGACACCGGTTTGAACGTAAACTCAGCATGAATTACCTTGTGATCGCTAATTTCTCGAAGATATTAAATGGACGAAAGGCTGTCAGGGTGATCTGTTAGTATTAAGTCAAGGGCATTGGCACACGTTTGAGTTACGCGAGTTGGTTCAGTTTCAAGTTGGGTTAAGTTAAAGTTAAGGCACGCATCAAGAAAGTCGTGCGCTTCGGGTTCTCCTGACGTCAAAGTAATTTGGTTTACCCAGTCAATGAGAGGATGATTGAAATCCCCAAAAAGAAGAATGCGGGCGTTAGGGTATGCAGTAGTTAAATCATTTAACGTGTCGTTAAGTTTATTAGCAAAGTCGGGAGTGCTGTGGGGAGGTCTATAACAGGCACCAATTAAAACAGTTTCAGGAGTGGCATGGCAAAGAAACCATATAATTTCGAGGTCAGTCTGAATGTTAAGCGCATTACAAGAAATATATTTGCTGATTGCAATAGCCACGCCCCTGCCTCGCCTGTCTATACGGTCCTTGCGAAACACTGTAAAATTTGAAAGGTCTGTAAGAACTTCATGGTCGCTAATGTCACTGTATAGCGATGTTTCTGATAAAACTAATATGTTGCTGCTCGACGAGGAAACATTATTATAAATGACGTCTCGCTTTGGAAGAAAACTGCATATATTAGTAGTTATCACCGAACAAGTAAAGTTATCACCGAACAAGTAAAGGACATGCTGAACAAAGGTGTCATGGAAGAGTCGTCCAGCCCGTGGGCAGCACCGATAACTCTTGTCAGCAAAAAGGATGAATCCTGGAGATTCTGCGTAGATTACAGGCGTCTAAACACTGTGACAAAGAAAGATGTATATCCCTCACCGCGGATTGATGATGTCATAGATTGCTTGCACGCCGCTTCCTATTTTTCAACGCTTGATTTGCGGTCCGGTTATCCGCAAAAAGCTATAGAACCTGGCGACAAAGAAAAGACTGCTTTTGTAACTCTGGATGGCCTATTTGAATTTAATGTCATGCCTTTTGGCCTTTGTAATTCTCCAGCCACCTTTGAAAGATTTATGGACACAGTACTACGTGGTCTAAAATGGGAGATATATGTATGTGCTACCTTGACGATGTTGTGATCTTTGGCCGTATGTTTGATGAACATAACAACCGTCTCAGTTTTGTTCTCGACTGCATCGAAAAAGCTGGGCTGGTTCTGAATTAAAAAAATATGTCGCTTTGGCAAACGTCAAACTCTTGTGCTGGGACACTTGGTCAACAAGGATGGCGTTAGACCCGATCCTCGCAAGATAGAAGCAGTGAGCTCTTTTAAACCACCACAGTCCGCACGAGAACTTTCATTTGTCGGCCTATGCACATATTTTCGTGGTTTTGTTCCACGATTTGCGGAGATCGTGTACCTGCTGACAAGCATCTTGCGACAGGATGCAACTTTCAACTGGACACCACAGTGTGATGCCGCATTCTCACAACCTAAGTTTGTACTAACGTCAGCTCCACTGTTGCGTCACTTCAATCCATCTTGCCCGACTGAGGTCCACACGGACGCTAGTACTATCAGTGTAAGAGCGGTGCTTGTACAACGTCACAATGGCGCAGAGCATGTCGTGGCATATGCCAGCTGATGCCTGAGCAAATCTGAACGCAATTACACAGTTACAGAACAGGAATGTCTGGCAGCTGTTTTCACCGCACAGAAGTTTCGTTGGTATCTTTATGGGAGGCCATTTAAGATAATTACCGATCACCATTCGTTATGCTGGCTGGTCGGTTTGCATGACCTCTGGCCGCCTCGCACGTTGGGCGCTGCGAATTCAGGAATACAACTTTATGGTGTCGTACAAAAGTGGCTGTCGTCACGCTGACGCAGACTGCCTCTCCCGGATTTCTCTTGCGACTACCGACTACGATGCCGAGAATTTTTACGATTGCCTCGCCACTGTTACAAGCACGTTCCCCAACACGGCTGACTTCCAGAGAGAACAACGCAACGATCTCAACGTGGATCTTCTTTTTGCCGCCGCACGTCCGAGACAAGTTGCTCTATAAAACTAACTACTCCAAACCTGGAGCACGTTTTCTTCTAGTTGTTCCCGAGAGCCTTCGCTCCATGTTCTACGTGCTATGCATGACGATGCGACATCCGGTCATTTCGGCTTCATACGAACGCTGAACTGCTTGCAGGAACGCTTTTACTGGCCCAAGATGTACGAAACAACGATGTGTTACGTCGCTAGCTGTGAGACGTGCCAACGTCATAAGCGCCCGGCCACCGCTACACCAGGTCTCCTTCAGCCATTAACACGACCCAGCACGCCTTTTGAACAAGTAGGAATTGACGTTATGGGTCCATTTCTGTTATCTAACAATAAGAACCGTTATATATTCGTCTGCGTAGATCATCTTACGCGGTACGCCGAAACCACAGCCATTCCCTCTTCGACGTCTGCATCCGTGGCAGCCTTCCTGCTCCACTCCGTGGTCCTTCACCATGGCTGACTGCATGTTATTGTCAGCGCCCGTGGCCGACAGTTCACTACTAATGCCATTGAAGAATTACTACGCATGTGCACGACACAGTTTCGTCATTCCACACCGTATCATCCGCAGACGAATGTCCTCGTTGAACGGACAAACAGCATGCTGACCAACATGCCTGCCATGTACGTTTCTTCCAATTACAAGAACTTGGATGAAGTGCTCCCTTTTATCACGTACGCGTACAACACGGCGAAACATGAAACAACGAACTTCAGCCCATTTTATCTTTTGTATGCCAGGTTGTCATTAAGCCCTCTAGACACTTTCTTACCCGTTATTCTACACAATGACGACTCTGTATCGAATACCCTGTGCCTCAGGGAAGAAGCCCGTTGAATCGCTCGTCTTCAGAGTCTTGCCTCTCGACGTCGTTCGAAGGAACGATACGACGACCGTCACAAACCGGTATTATTTGAAAAAGGTGACTTGGTGTTGCTTTTTGGACACCGCAACGCAAGCGAGGATTGTGTCAAAAACTTCTGTCACGATATTCAAGCCCATTTGTAGTTTTGGAGCACCTCAGCCAGCTCACTTATGTAATAGCTCGTCTTTTGTCCAATGGTCGACGATTGAGCAGAGCGCAGCTCACTCACATTGCTCACCTGAAACCTCTCTACCCTCCTCGTGCATCATAACCCGCCCTACTGGCTTCGCCTGATTGTGGGAGAATGTAACGCACTAGTAAAAGGCAGAGAAGGAGAGGTAGACGAAGAGTCTTGGCAAGATCGCAGTGCGCTGCCGCAAACGACCATCGCTCAGCTCTTGTAAATAAAGCCATTTCATCACAGCTCCCTGTAACAATATAATAGTACCCATGCCACACGGGCATAGAAAATGATATTCGATTGCGAAATCATTCAGTTCCCGAATGACATTTGACTTGATTATGTCGATCACAGCACCATGCTTGGGAGCATTGGGTGAGTAGCAATAAAAAAACAAACAAGCGTTTACAAGCTTCATACAAATCAGATAATAAATATATGTATAACTAAGCATATTACGCTGCCGTTAGATTTTGTTTGTTACTTTGTTTCACGATGTTGCAACTGACCATGCCAAGCTAGTCAGATCCGCAGCGTAAAAAAAAATGGTGCCTGTAGCATTTATTTTACAGCGTCTACCAGCTGAAGATAAGTTTTTAAGCACATGTTTAGGTGATTAGTGTAAATAACATACGCGGGAAGTTTCCTTCCAGTCGAATCAAATGTCGTTTTATACAATTACTTCAGATGTTGTAGGCCCGTGTACTCAGATTTGGGTGCACGTTAAAAAACCCCAGGTGGTCAAAATTTTCGGAGCCCTCCACTACGGCGTCTCTCATAATCATATGATGGTTTTGGGACGTTAAACCCCACAAATCTACAATTACTTCATCAGCTGTGCCGTCCAGAGTACGCATTTCTCAGTCGAATGAGTTCTGGCGATGGCATTAGGTGACGAATCGCATTTGCGCTAATGCCATTTCGTTCATTTGTGTGGCATCGTGCGAATGACATTCAATCTGAAGGCATTAAGAGGTAAATGCCCTTTTCTCTGCCCGTGTGGCACGGGTATTAGGTGCCTGAACTGTCGTATACTGTTGTCGCATGGTGCAACACAGGCGAAATCACATAAAAAAGGAAAGATGAGAAAAAGGGACAAATAAAGAGAAATATAGAAAGACAAACAAAATATATAACACTGAAATGAAGGAAAAAGACAGAAAACTGCAAAATACAATGAGAAGAGGAAATATGGGAAGCTGTAGAGAAACAAAGGCTGCCTAGCTTCACATTTCTTTTAGGCTTGTCACCACTACTGCGAGACTGGCTTAATTTTTAAATTTTATTTAGTTTTTTCTAAACAGTATTCATGGGCAAAGACTCAATTTGAATAATCTGTTAAATGACTAGCTACAATTTAATCTGGAAACTGCTTGCAGCATTGCATATTGCATAATCTAGCTATCTGATAGTATGCACTTTCTGCTGAATCTTTTTTTTTTTGTCATTAGAAAGAATAGGGAGGCTGCCTTGTGCACCTTGTCAACCAAGTTACCTACAATATTATGGCATATTTAAAATAAGCATTAGAAACTAAACAAGTCTATTCAGTTTAGTCAGGTCAGGAGCATAATTACAGCAAATAAAGTCCCCAGTCATGTTCGTTACAACTTAAATGTCAGCTGCTGCACAAAGTGCTCTGTTCATTTTGGTGAAAGCTGTGAATAGTGTAGCCAATATACCTAGGCATTGAATAATGTTGATTATGTGATATGTACAAATCGAACTGCGACCTAGTACAAAGAGATGCAGTAAATTAGACACAAAAATTAATATCACACTGGAAAGCAAATAAATGTATATTACTTAGTGAGAATAGCTAATTACTGGATTCATTGAAGATGCACATATCATTTTTAAACATATTTCAGCATTCCACATAAAAACCATACAGGTATTATGAATGCACAATTGGGAAACGCTGAATACATTTTTGAGCACAGCTGTAGATAAGGGGGAGTTGAGGAGGTTCTAAAACCGCCGAAGTTTTTTTTATACTCTATCTTTTTGGATGATGCTACAGTATTTAAATACCTTCACAACGACCACCAGTGGCTAAAGTTAGCTGTTCCACACTGAAACCCCACCCCTCAAACAAAAATTCCTGGGCACAGCCCTGCTTTTGAGCACATGAAGTCTTTTGATGCGTCAGACTTCAATCGCGTATATGATCTCTCTAGTTCGCATTGTTCCCCACAGTGATGCTGGCAGGTGGATTGAGAAAAAATCGGCGATAAGCAATGACAGAGACTTGTGGCACAGTTGTCCATGCCTTTCCCGACCTCCAACATGCAACTACTAAATGGGCTGAAACCAATGAACGAGACTCAGGCTTCTGGAGAAACTAATCCGTGCTTCTCCATCTGCATTTTCCTTTTTCAGCCCTCTGTCTCTATTGTGCCATTTAGTGGAATGGAACAACTAAAAATTGCTCAGCAACACAATCTATGGCATCTTATTTTTAGTTCTCTGGCCACTATAGTAACTTGATGCTTATGCACTCATCATTTCTTGTAAGCCTTATAGCTGTCACCACGTGCCATGCTCATGTGCTTTCATACTGTTACAAAGAAAATATGCAAATTACAAAGTCATCTTTAGTGGCTTGACTCATCCCATCCGCTGGTCCTAAGTAAGCAGCGTGCAAAATTCTGCAGTGTAAATGATTTGAAATGAACACCACTGCACTTTCACGTAAACCTAAGCCTACGCACACATTTTTTTTTCTTTTAGCCCTCATCAAAATGCAGGAATCTAGACTGATATTGAACCCATCAGTCCACCCTATTGCTATCCTACTGCTAGTGCCCAACTGTATTCCCATATACTCGGACATGCATTTTAATTCTACGTTGCATTTCTTTGCCTGCAAAGTAAAAATATCGCAATGTAGCATGTCTATGAATAACAAGAGATAATCTTATCCAGCCACTAATGCAAAGCGCTTTCTATGCCCCCTGTGGAGATATAAAACTAAATTATCATCTGGACCTCTCTCTACAGGCGTCCGTGATAGGAAATGCATATTGAAACATATCTACAACAGCAAAAACTGCTGGAAGGGACACGTTTGTTCTTGTTTACTTTCATGCGACAATAATGCACACTGCTTCAATACACACTCTTCTAACCCAAACCACCCAAAATAAGGTGCAAGCTACAGAAGTTACCTCTTTCATTGCGGCGTATATGTCAGTCTAGAGCTACTGGTGCAATCTTGTGCAAATCTTCTGCCTTTGAGACTGAAATGTCGCTGACTTCTGAAGTTGTACTCAGCTATAGAGCTTTAATGTGCAGATATTTTTTTTGTAAGACTTTCTACTACATTCTTTATTTTGTTACAAAGAGAGCCCGAATTCATGAGCATTAGTGAATATTTGCCAAAGGTGGCAAACATGAGATGCGTTCGATGTAAATAATGTGGTTCAGTGGGCACTTTAGCTGAACTGTTATTGTAATGGGCTGGCATACTTGCCAAGTTTCTGTTAGGGACTATGGCCCACTGTATGTAAAAATCCATCGGCTTTTGTGATTCAACATATGCTAAGTGAAAATGGTGGACTTAACAACCATATGAAGGAAGAACACAAGCTGCGAGAAACACCAAGATGAAAACTAAGCTATGTTTTAAACAATATGGTTTCATTGAAATTAACTAACTACATGAACATGAAACTTCTGTGAATCAAATTAAGGTTCAGATCATAGAATGTGGATATTTCAAATTTTGAATCAAGTTCTGTGCATTTTGTTGTCTTCATCCTCATTCATGTGAGCGTTGCATGAACTAAGAAATAAATACATAGAGACTAGCTCATTTTTATTTATAATTTAACAACATTAACCATGAGCGATTTCAGCAGAGTCTCTGATACATAATGACAGATATTTAGCAGCTGTCCTTATTCCCGAGTTAACACATGGCCTAGTCTGTCCTGTCCTTTGTCTGAAGTTCTTTACAGTTAGCGGTGACAAATTATAGATTACCAACTAGCTTGAACCTACACGTAGCCTATCGAAAGCTTTGTGATGTTATCTAAGATCACACATTATGAAATTGACATATCTTTATTTTTGCAGACTCGTGAAGGATAACAAGCAGGCATCATTCATCGTTGAGGGTAACGGAGGATGTCCAAGCATGCTGCTTCATTTCGGGAGCACCCTACATACCAGCCGCTCTAAGCCGGTGGCATACGAGGTCTTAGCACTGCGTCACCAAGGTGCTGACGAGGCTTAGAGACAGACGAAGCGATAATTTTATGGGAAAATGAAAAGCATGTTGCAAGTCTCAATGCACTACCTTGCATGAGAGGTCATGAATGGTATGCTGTACATTTTATAGACGCATTTTATAGATGCGCTGCCTTGTGGCAACATGTTATTAACGCAAAAGGTAGCGCATGGCAGTGGAGGAAGTAAACAAGGGATGGCTCTTGGAATCTTTGTCTCTTTCGCTGAAATAAACGTCAGCATTGGAATGCACTGCTTTATTTTTTCAGTCACACTGTCCTTCAACTTTGTTCATCCTAGAAAGACATCTTCGCAGATTTTATAGCATATGCATAGCAGAGTGCCAACCCTAGAAATGGAAATCCAAATGGCTGCCTAGTTTAGAAAAGCTGATGCACACATGATAGAGTTTTGAATGACTTTCTCCCCAGTATGTCTGGATGGAGCACCCCCTGTATCGAACAAAGGCAATAAAGAAGGTAGGCGAAATGTCTATGCTCCAGTGCTTTGTTATTGGGTCCCCTACATGAAGTGATGCATTTGAGTTCTGCAAAAACTTGTAGTTGTAGTTATCTGGCTTGTTTTTGAACATCTGTTCTGTGAATAACCATTTTCATAATAATATTTATTTATAACTACATTGCACTGTCATTGGTAGTTTTCGTTTACTTTCTTTTTCGTTTCTTATGTTTAATGTAAGAGATGCCTCCTGTTGCAGAAGGACCACTTAGAAATGTTTTCTAGGCCCTTGCCCGGTCACGAGGGGCAAATGCTAAAGTGTAGCTTCAAGTCTCGAGCAAGATAGAATGATAAATTTCAAGAAATGTCGAAATGACTCACTCTGCAAAGGTGCCACGGTTGGTGTACGCAGGCACGAATTTCCGGGTGAATTCCCAAAGAACCAGATACATTGGGAGTTCCCGGCTATTAGACAACTTACAAGAGGCTATAAAGATCACTTCATGCGGTGTTGCCAAGTTGGTCAGATCTAGCTTTCTCATGACAACCACCCCTCACGCAAACACAGAGTTCGTTAGGCGGTACAAACATTAAGATGGTATCTCATGATTCATCCTCATGCCAATGACATGTAGCAATAGCCAAAAACTAGTGGTATGATAAAAAAGGGGGGCACAATTAGCTGTAGGCATGTTTTCATGGGTATAATAAACGAGTGCATCACCGACGCCCTATTTTGTAAACCCAAATGCAATCTAAGTGCTGCACTCTCTAACACATGCCATTAAGTAACGTATGAAGGAAACGCGTGGATATTTAGGGGCTCATTTCCCTTTGTTACACAATATATGAATGAGAAGTAACCAGCCATTCTATGCCAAGAGAAGTATAAGGGATGTCATTTGTAGTATATATAATGCAAGCGTGAAGAAAAAAAAGTGGATAAAATGATAACTTTCCAATGGCAGGAACCAAACCTGCGACTTTCTAATAAAGCGTTCGAAGCTCTCGCAACCAGCCACTGCAGCACAGTTGGTAGAGCATAGGACGCGTTTTTGATGATTGCAGGTTTGGTCCTCACCACCAGCATGTCATGTGGGTAAATTCTACACCTAAAGACCACAAGCAGAACAACCTGGCACAGGGACGCTCTTTCCCTTTGCTTTGTCGTTCGTCTAGGTGGTGCATTAGGCTTCTATAATTTACTCTCGTAATGTACCAACTAGCGTAGCAACAAGTACATTTAGGCGACGAATGATCTTTCCATCCCTTTCTTTCTTTACACTAACATTACAATTACTACTTGCGTCCCCTACACTTTCCAAGGCATTATTGTAAGAGTTCGTTAATATTAAACAAAGTAGGTTACACTATATACAAATGGTGGGAAAAGAGCACGGATATGATTCAAATATTTGAAATTCTTACAAACATTGGTATTAGTGAAATAGAGGCCTGTATGAGTAAGAAATCACTTTTCATCCCAGCTCTGCAAAAATAAATGTCCAGTAAAGTGCAGTGGAAAAGGGTGAATTATAATTACAACCACCTGTTTGCATGAGTTTTTCATTTCATTACTTTGAATACTTCGTTAGGGGTATTATATACATAAGGGGTGATTAGCATTTTTGTACAATAAAAGCAGGTTTTTCACTTGTTTGCACAGATGGAGCATGGTGGGACAGGTTGTTCGTCTCTGGCAGCCCGAGGGAAAAAAATGATGCTTGAAATGTCACTGTTTGTGTTCGAGGACAGGCTGATGACGCCCCGCCACGGTGGTCTAGGGGCTAAGGTACTCGGCTGCTGACCCGCAGGTCGCGGGATCGTTCCCCAGCTGTGGCGGCTGCATTTTTGATGGAGGCGGAAATGTTGTAGGCCCGTGCGCTCTGATTTGGGTGCGCGTTAAAGAACCCCAGGTGGTCGAAATTTCCGGAGCCATCCCCTACGGCGTCTCTCATAATCATATGGTGGTTTTAGGACGTTAAACAACGCATATCAATCAATCAATCAACAGGCTGATGCACGTGAGATGCATCTGTAATGCAAGTTGACCTGACCATGTGCTGTCATCAGCTGCTATTGCTTTCCATTCTATCTAGATTAACCATCAAGTGTAGACGTGTTCAGCGTTGATGTCAAGTTACAGTAGCTCTCTTCTTTCTTCACGTGAAGTGGCACACATTTTCCCAGAGACGACGAAACACTTACACTGAACCAATCAACAATAGATTGGGATTTTACGTACCAAGATCGTGATCTGATCATGAGGGATGCTGTAGTGGAGGGTTATGGAAGTATCTGCCAGCTGGGTTCTTTGAGCGTGCGTCTTTCCTACGCTATCAAAGTGCGGCTGCCGGGACTGCGACTCGTCTGCAGTCGAGCACCATACCCACTGGAACAGCATGGTCCGTCAATCTAAAGGAAGCACAACTTTTCCATTTTAAAAAAACGTAGGCAGGCAAACATGGATACAAAAGCTCTGAAAAGTTTACAATGACACAAATGTCGCCTCAATAGACGCAAAAACTTGACTGCACGTAGCAAGTTTTGTATACTTCTTTTACGCTGCTGTGTGCCCAACTCAGTCGACTCTATTAGCATTTGTGCCATCTTGGCCCCTTTTCTTGCGTTTGTGTTTGCACACGTACTTTGTATTAAGATAAACCTTCGACGAATAGTGTTGTACAGCAGTTTCGTTTTCAGTTATGAAACCTGCTTCATCACACCCAGAGGTTGCAATATCTGCATATGAAGCATAATCGCAAATAAAACTAGACCTTCACTCAGGACCCAGCTATGTCTATGATTGTGGGGAGGAGACTGTCTCGGTGGTTCACACCCGGTGCTTCATTTTGCTGGTGTCCAGGCCGGCCACGCCGACACCACGACAAGCTCAACTTTCAGTCATTCCCAATTTTTCGCTGCATTCTCCACTTCCATGACATGTACCAGTTTAGGGAGGCGGGAGGTTATTTTGAAGCATTTACACCCTATATATGAATAAAATAAACTCCGCAGCCACATTAGTCCGAAGTTTCTAATGTCAAAACTAAAAAACTAACCCAACGATTCGGGACCAATTGGGTCCCTTCTTCTGGGGTGGCTGTTTCGATCGAGCTCCTATAGCTGGCATCTTTATTAATGATGTCCCCCTCTCCATTGCTCTTATTTGTATGAACTATTCACCCAGTCAGACAGATCTCTGTCAAACATATTCACTTTAAATGTACACTATTTGCGATAACTGTTCGGCACCTACAACCTAAAACACAATATGATCGCGAGGGACCCTGTTGTAGTAGGCTCAGAAGTGTTTTTTACCATCTGGCCTCTTTAATGTTCACTTAATCTTTCTACAAGGGCGTTCATTGTGTTTTCTCTCATGTAATGGGGCTGCAGTGCAATGGCCAGGAATCAACACGACACCCCAGAGCTGAGCAGCCTGATTATTATTATTATT